>OX465044.1:4486761-4569621 GCA_949841015.1 Aplysina aerophoba
AAACCTGAATTAACATGTATGGCACCCCTTAATTAACAAATGGGGATTAAATGTTGACCAAAAGCAATATACGTGTAGACCACAAAAATAATTGTGCATATGCCGTAATCCATATAGGGAGCATCAGGCAGCAACTATAATTCTACAGATGCATCTACATGTTACATATACGTAATAATATCATTACATCAGTATGTATACACAAACCCCCTTCATTTGGCAATCCATCTACGTAGGAGATGGATGGAAGGCAGTGGGCAGTAACTGGTGGATAGCTAGGCTCCATTGAATACAGTGTGCTGCAAGTTGGTGAATTCGAAGCAGCAGCCAAGGAGGATCACACATAAATTATTGCAAAGCCTACTGCGTGCATGCAGTGCCATGTACACTAATATGAGTATGTGTACATGTATATGAGTATGCAGTTCTCGTTGCAGTATAACTCTGTGGTAGGATACACATGCATGTGCACAGCTGTCTACGTACGTAAGAGAACAATTTCACAGAACCTTCACAATACTATGTGAACTAGCAGCTCCTCCTATCAACTAGGTACGGGACTTCAGGCTATACAGTACATAGAAACTACCGTATGTGAACTAGAAATGGAAACGGGAAAGTGTGCACATTCACATGAAAATACACATGCACAAACACACACATGCACACACACACGCACGCACGCACAATGCTGCTGCTGCTGCTGCTGCTGCTGCTGCTGATGATGATGATGATGATGATGATGATGATGATGACGATGATGACAATGGCAAATGATAGTAATCATGGTTATGATGATGATGATGATGATAAAATAGCAGTTTATTGTTGATATTAACTCAGTTGCAAGCTTAGAGAAATTTTCAAGTGCAGCAAACAAAGAACTACGTAGCTATCAAATTAAACTGGTGATGCAGAAACACATTCTCACACATAATGCTGAAGAAACACAACAATGTTTGAAACTCATTCCTGACAGTGGAACAGTTGTGGTTAAATAAATGCTAGCACAACAATGTATGAAGCACACAGAACTAATAACCGACACTTACCTTCACTCAAGTGTACCTTCACAGCAGTCCACCATGGGTGGGTAGTGCTGACTCTTGTAAGTGGGGAAATTAGAGCAGACCTCCCACAGCTGGCAGTACGGATGTGAGGTTTCCTGTGTACCTAGCAGCGGCAGTGACAGTTCTTAGAACTCAAGGGCCCTACAGGAGATTGCAAAGAGCGAAGTGCAGATACATAGCCCATATATAAGGAGAGATGCTATATATAGAATATATCTAAGTACGTATATACTGTATAATATTTCAGGGGAGATTCATGGCTGTCAATTGGCTGAGCCATGCAGCCAAAAGTTGGCTACATATGGCTATGTATATAGATATACGTACACGTATAGTCAATGACCAAAGAGTGCTGAGTCAGGTCCTTGTAGCTGCCATTTTTCATCCCCTCTTCGTTCCTATAGCGACCACTGTGTACTCCTCCATTTTTGCATATGAGTCACCATATGTTACGGTACAGCAGGCTGGTTTGGCGGGAAATACTACCAGTGATTACGACCATTGACGAAACAAGTGTGATACTTGCCAATCTATTCCTGAGTCACCATGACTTGGTACAATGTTCACGCACCACAGTAGTGTGCTATAATAATTATAAATGTAATGAATCTCGTCATAATACAAATCAGTTCTAGTCAGTTGTGCATGTGAGTCCAGTTGTATCACTTGGCACACAACATGGCCACATTGTATATGAACAGATGAGAGTTATATAGCAAGTATAGTGAAGAGTTCTAATACTATAATTATACGCACGTACTCAGTGATGTACATGTTCAGGCTGCCTGGCTGCAACAAACGTACCTGCATAGGCCAGGATGATCACAGAGTGAGGTTCTGTAGTAGACAAATCACAGACCAGGATTAGCACCACCACACATTCCAGTCACACCACATCAGTTTGACAGCTGTACCATTTACGTATCTCCTATACGTATACGTCCATACATAGAGAAAGTGAAGAAGCACTTTGTGGTGTGGGAAAGTCATATGTTAGCAGCAATATTTACCACCATGAAATCACAGGATACAGACTGCATTACCTCAATAAGCGATGTTGTACAAAGACTGAGCAGATGCCCACAGTTGGCCGTGTGGATGTGACTGAAGTTTCCTCAGTATACGTCAGTGTTGTGGTAATTACAGCTTACAGATAATTAATTACAATTGCCATTACTTAGCTACTCAATGAAGTACAGGCTGCATACATGCATAAATTGGAGGTAGCGCTCACACACTGACCTTCTTCTATAAGGACAAACATCTTGAAATAGCCAAATCACAATTCCCAGGAATAGCAAGGTCCCACACAATCCATGGACACTACATCTGTTTAACTGCTGTTAGTACCACTGATACATGCACAGATACTCCAAGGAGAGGGAAAGAGCATTGCATGTATATACACATTGTGGGAAAGTTCGCAATACCAACACTGTTCACAGTAGGAAGCTACACCCCATTAGCACCAGGAAACTAGTCACAATCATAACAGTAGAATGATGTCATTGTACATGTACTGCGACAACCTGTTTGGGCCCATTTTGAGCACACAGCTGCAGTGGACAGATGTGAGGTTTTCTGTGTACCTAGCAACAGCTACAGTGGACAGATGTGAGGGTTTCTGTGTACCTAGAAACAGCTGCAGTGCACAGGCACTTTCAAATTCTTTCAATGTCAAATCCTAGCTCCAGAAGCCTGTTTGGGCAAATTCAAGCCCAGTAAAAGCTCAGTAAAGCCTCCTGCAATACTGTAACACTTACTATATATGTATATAAACTAGAAATGTACCTCGACCCTGTCAGTGGGAATGGGAATGTATGTAGGTTAACTCACACAAAGCTATTGTGACCTACACTGTATGACCTGCTACTGATTCTTGGTGCCAGGAAGTCAAACAACGAGTGCTTCACATTACATATCAGCTTGGTATGTGTATGATGCAAACTTGATATAAGGAAAGAAGCAGTATACATGCTATGCGTGCATGTGTCTCTGTGAAGTCCCATTCGCCTGTCATACAGTTAATATAGCAGCAGTGAATGATGTCATATACCTCAATAGTGCATCTGTACACAGTAACATCTGAGTACGACCTCATTTCTTTGTGGCATATACACATTACATTCAGTGACACAGTACATAAATGTGAGTCTATACATACAACATATATATTCCACCGCTCTGATCACGCTGACAACCAAACTGCGCAGGGGAAGAAGCAGCACTGTGGTTGTGCACACACCTTGAGAGATGCGGCGCATACGTACGTACATACATACCCCGCATGGCATGAGGACCTACCCTGATGGGTGCATACAAACATGTGGCCTTGCACTTACGTACATTCAATCTGCATGCGTATTTCAACGGTCTTCTACTGTACATCATCTTCTGCTAACTTACGGTTACTAACATAACAGCAGTTATAACATGATGACATTATACATCAATGAGACCGACATGTAGTAAAAACTTCAAGTACACTTTAAAAGTTGCATGCATATTCCTGTGATAAACTAGCTACTCCAGGGCCCCAAGGGCCTGTTGTAACCAGTACATACCGTATTCTCTCTAAAAATTTGTCACAAACTGTGGCCAGAAAAATTCCTCACTCGGTCACAATTAGAATTGGAATGAACAAGATGGCCGAGGGTGAGGAACATTTAGATTGTCTCGACGAAACATTAAAGCAGGTACTTGCATGCTTATTCCTGTGATAAACTAGCTAATACAGGGCCTCAACGGCCTGTTGTACCAGTACATACGTTTGTGAGTGACTGGTATATAAGATCTGTCCATCTACAAATCACGCAGTGAAGTGATTGTACATGTAAGGTATGTTGCATCAATTTGTGTCAAAGAGGTGCTGCTTGAGTTCACTGCTGGCAGTGTAACAGTTGTAGGTCATTGCCAAGAGAGAACAGTCCGAATGAATGAGGTTGCGAAGACGAAGAAACACACACATGCCCAGAGGAAGAAGGCCCACAATGTTGAAGCGAAATCTATGTAACTCACTCTTGGCAGTGGAACAGTTGTGGTTATATAAATGCTAGCACAGCAATGTATGAAGCACACAAAACTAATAACTGACACTTACCTCCACTCAAGTGTACCTTCACAGCAGTCCACCATGTGTGGGTAGTGCTGACTCCTGTAAGTGGGGAAATTGGAGCAGACCTCCCACAGCTGGCAGTACGGATGTGAGGTTTCCTGTGTACTTAGCAGCGGCTACACAGGCAGTGACAGTTCTTAGAACTCAAGGGCCGTACACGAGATTGTGAAATGTGTGTAGCATATTGCAGCATTGCCACAGCAGAGTGAAGAGATCTGCACATAAAGAGAACACTAACAATTGTTTTTTGTTTGTTTGTTATTGGGGAGCCTTCAGCCTGAAAGCTACTTTTTAGGTATACCCATGATGAGTATGCACACACAAACACACACACACACACAATGGGTTAATCAGTGTGTGCTCAACAAGACAGGCTCAATTAAGCGACCTAGCTCCTGTTCTGGAAGTCAACACATTCCTCTACAATGATTGATCAGGTTTTGTGACAGGATTGGACAAGTAGGACTTTGAAGCTCACTTTAAGCGGGAAGTGGAGAATTCATGAAGAGACTGATCTCAACAGTGCACTTTTATCCCCAATGAACACTAATAATGGTCATGAAGGTAATCAATAGGAAATACAGTATAGTCCCAAACAAGGGATGTACCAAGGGATATAAAAGCAGTCAACAACCGAGAGAGAGAGCAAGAACAAAGTTAACAGAAAGTACAACAAAGAGCAAGCCTTCTTCACCAGTTGTCATCATAGAGGAAGATTTGGGTTGAACATGTCTCCACTTCAGATTGCTACCATCTCAGCCCTTCTGCTGGCCTGCGTGTACCTGTCCTTAGGTGCACATATACCAGCTCGAAGAGAGGCTCCAACAATGACTGCTGCAACCAGTGCTGCAGAAAGAACTGGCACAGAAGCATTACATGCTAAAGGTCAAACTGATGATTACTTCAAAGACGTATATAAGAACGAACATTTAAGCGTGTCAGCTACTTGCTCAGCCCACTTGGTAAACAGTACTGTCTATACACGTCTACAGAGTGTGGCAAACTGCACCTCCAAAGAGTGCATGGTCAATGTCTCCATCAACCTCCAGTACCTCCTCCACATGTACAGCCATGTCTTGGGACTCGTCTATCAGAACAGCACTGCTGAAACTAATCAAACGCTACAGCTAGACCTCCTGGAGATGATGTACCATCGACTGTTCAGCCAGATACAGCGGTATCTACAGGCCCACAACTCTTCCTGTGACCATGATTTGTCTCATTCACTAGTTCGGAAGAGCCAAGGTTGAAATGTACACAGGATGTTGAAGTGGTCCTTTGTCATCTTAGAGAAACAGCAATAAGAGCAATGGGCATCATTGAAGAGGAGAACTTAACTTTGTATCCCTACAAGTTTTGCCACAGTGTAAAACATGTAAAGTGTTGAACACTGCCTTGATACACAACCCTGTGACACTACAGCAAACATCACAAATGCATAGAGTCAAATAACAAAGTTGCAGACTAGACTAGAATCATCCTGCTTCACTTACTTCATATCATGTATTCACCAAGCAGTTTTAGCATTATTTATTTTTAGAAGTGATTTTTACTGTACATTGAGAATTTTCACAGTTAATAGAAATGGATAATTGAGGAAGACTATGTACAGTAGGTTGGTATATTATAAATATATATATATACGTATATTAATGTCTACTCCTTCATACAGTTCAGTTTGCCCACCTTTATACGTACGTAGGTCATACATATGCATACTGTACATACAGTACACACACTGTTGATGGTCACGCACACGCATATGCCGCAATCCATATAGGTTCACCAGCAGCTCTCAAGCAGCATCTAAAATTCTATTGATGCATCTATTGGATATATTTATTTGTACATATATAATAAAGAAATATTGTTACAACAGTACATACACAGCACCCCCTTCGTTTGGAAATCCATCTACGTAGGAGAGGGATGGAAGGCACTGGGCAGTAACTGGTGGATAGCTAGGCTCCATGAAGCGGCATTATTGCAAAGTCGTGCATGCAGTGCCATGTACACACATGAGTATGCAGTTCTCGTTGCAGTACAACTCTGTGGTAGGATACACATGCATGTGCACAGTTTTATTCGTATGTAAGAGAACAGTTTCACAGAACCTTCACAATACTATGTGAACTAGCAGCTCCTCCTATCAACTAGGTACGGGACTTCAGGCTATACAGTACATAGAAACTACCGTATGTGAACTAGAAATGCCCTCTATCAAGTATGTACAGTAGGTATGGGACTTCAGGCTATACAGTACATAGAAACTACCGTATGTGAACTAGAAATGCCCTCTATTAAGTATGTACAGTAGGTATGGGACTTCAGGCTATACAGTACATAGAAACTACCGTATGTGAACTAGAAATGCCCTCTTCAAGTATGTAGGTATGGGACTTCAGGCTACACATCGGACACTGACCTTGTCAAGGACTAATCTGTTCAGGAAAGACTACTGTAAGCGAACCAGATACGCCCCCTATCAGCTAAGTAGGAATGGGATAGGAGGTTAGGGTATACAACACGTCTCAAGCACTGACCTTCAGGGACTAACCTCTTCAGGTGGTGGCACTGAAGAACGGGAACAACAGGTGCCTCACATTCCACGCAGGCTGCATCAGTTTGGCACAAGCACCATTCAAGCAAACTGACCTGTAGAGAAGGAGGTGGAAACAGTAGATGACACAGTGATGATAAGTCCACTGTAGGGAAATGCCACATGAAGACCTTCATGAGCCAGCAGGAAGTGCTAAACACAGTACAGCCTAAGGCATCTGAATCATTGATTCTGCATAGAAGCTAGCCTAGTCCCAACCTGTCAGCGATAATTAGTGTGGGCGTTACACAAAGGGCTGGCCTGGAGACGAGGCTACATATACACCTGGCCTGGGTTAGGAATGAACTCATACAACAATAAACTCACATGTGTACTAGCAGTAGTGAATGAACTCATACAACAATAAACTGCCTGTGCTAGGACATCACAGAGTCTCCCTTTCGCAGAACATGTCTTCCTCTCTTCACCCTGAAGAAGGCCAGTGCATCTGAACAAAACGTAAGGTGACGAACAGTAGTCAGACGTTTTGACTGTGAAAGTCTTCGTCACTCACATAACCATTTTGAAACTGACAATGACCTTTGTGGTGGAAGGGTCTTATTGTTAATCACTGTTACGAGAAAGCTCAATATCACATTCAGTAGAATGTGCCCTGCTCTCACATCTGTGTTGGTATTTCCTTTAATGCATTGACGCTGAAAGATGAATTGTTAACCCGTAGTTGGTTTGACACTTACAGTACACCCATCCAGCATTTCACTTTTTTTTTTTTTTGTGCAAATACGTAGTAATGAACTGTATAATACAAGAGAAAAGAAGACATGCATATTATATGTTGCTTCATTGTTTATAGCATGCATTGTACAGTGGATCAAATAGTGGCATTTCACTGGGACACACACTCGGCAGCATCTTTTACTGTCTGGCATTGATGCACATCTCAGAGGACGGGAAAGTGTGCACATTCACATGAAAATACACATGCACAAACACACACATGCACACACACGCACGCACAATGCTGCTGCTGCTGCTGCTGCTGATGATGATGATGATGATGATGATGACAATGGCAAATGATAGTAATCATGGTTATGATAATGATGATGATGATAAAAAAGCAGTTTATTGTTCATATTAACTCAGTTGCAAGTTTAGAGAAACTTTCATCTGCAGCAAATAAAGAACTACATAGCTATCAAATTAAACTGGTGATGCAGAAACACATTCTCACACATAATGCTGAAGAAACACAACAATGTTTGAAACTCACTCCTGACAGTGGAACAGTTGTAGTTATATACATAAATGCCAGCACAACAATGTATGAAGCACACAAAACTAATAACCGACACTTACCTCCACTCAAGTGTACCTTCACAGCAGTCCACCATGTGTGGGTAGTGGTGACTCCTGTAAGTGGGGAAATTAGAGCAGACCTCCCACAGCTGGCAGTACGGATGTGAGGTTTCCTGTGTACCTAGCAGCGGCTACACGGGCAGTGACAGTTCTTAGAACTCAACGGCCATACAGGAGATTGCAAAGCACTGTAGCATTGCCAGAGCGAAGTGCAGATACATAGCCCATATATAAGGAGAGATGCTATATATAGAATATACATAAGTACGTATATACTATATAATATTTCAGGGGAGATTCATGGCTGTCAATTGGCTGAGCCATGCAGCCAAAAGTTGGCTACATATGGCTATGTATATAGATATGCGTATGCGTATAGTCAATGTCCAAAGATTGCTGAGTCAGGTCCTTGTAGCTGCCATTTTTTCATCCCCTCTTCGTTCCTATAGCGACCACTGTGTACTCCTCCATTTTTGCATATGAGTCACCATATGTTACGGTACAGCAGGCTGGTTTGGGAAATACTACCAGTGATTACGACCATTGATGAAACAAGTGTGATACTTGCCAATCTCTTCCTGAGTCACCATGACTTGGTACAATGTTCACGCACCACAGTAGTGTGCTATAATAATTATAAATGTAATGAATCTCGTCATAATACAAATCAGTTCTAGTCAGTTGTGCATGTGAGTCCAGTTGTATCACTTGGCACACAACATGGCCACATTGTATATGAACAGATGAGAGTTATATAGCAAGTATAGTGAAGAGTTCCAATACTATATACGTACCTACGTACTCAGTGATGTACATGTTCAGGCTGCCTGGCTGCAACAAACATACGTACGTGCATAGGCCAGGATGATCACAGAGTGAGCTTCTGTAGTAGACAAATCACCGACCAGGATTAGCACCACCACACATTCCAGTCACACCACATCAGTTTGACAGCTGTACCATTCACTTATCTCCTATACGTATACATCCATACATAGAGAAAGTGAAGGAGCACTTTGTGGTGTGAGAAAGTCATATGTTAGCAGCAATATTTCCCACCATGAAATCACATACTGCATTACCTCAATAAGCGATGTTGTACAAAGACTGAGCAGATGCCCACAGTTGGCCGTGTGGATGTGACTGAAGTTTCCTGTGTACCTACGTATGTATACGTCAGTGTTGTGGTAATTACAGCTTACAGATAATTAATTACAATTGCCATTACTTAGCTACTTTAAGAACCAATTACCATTGCCAGTACTCTAATATTACAAGTAATTAATTCCCATTACAACTACTTGAAAGCCATTACAATTACAATTGCAATTGCATAAAGGTTACATAAACTGGGAGTTCATCTTCAAAAATAGCAGTGCTTCAAAGTTCTTTGGAATCATGCGACATCGTGGTGGACTTAAACATCTTGCCTGCCTGACCAAAAACACGCTCAACTGGCCACAGATGTAGCTGGTACAGAGAATACCTAACGGGCTAGGCTTGCAAGGGTGGGGTAATCAGTAGATTTTACCCTCCACAAGTCTAGGGGGCTCTCGCAGTGGTACGTATTTGGTTGACAATGGAGGACAAATGTAATTGTATCTAATTGTGTAATGATGTATAAATTACATGAATGAAATCAACTACAATTACAGTACAATTACTTCAGCAAAAAATCTCAATTCCAATTAAATTGCAATTACTGACCTTCTTCTATACTGACCTCACACACTGACCTTCTTCTATAAGGACAAACATCTTGAAATAGCCAAATCACAATTCCCAGGAATAGCAAGCTTAAGGTCCCACACAATTCATGGACACTACATCTGTTCATAGATTATCTAAACTACGCAACCGGTTGCGTAGTTTAGATAATCTATGATCTGTTTAACAGCTGTTAGTACCACTGATACATACATAGATACTCTAAGGAGAGGGAAAGAGCATTGTATGTATATACACATTGTGGGAAAGTTCGCAATACCAACACTGTTCACAGTAGGAAGCTACACCCCATTAGCACCAGGAAACCAGTCACAATCATAACAGTAGAATGATGTCATTGTACATGTACTGCAACAACCTGTTTGGGCCCATATTGAGCACACAGCTGGCTGTGGACAGATGTGCATGAGGTTTTCTGTGTATCTAGCAACAGCTGCAGTGCACAGGCACTTTCAAATTCTTTCAATGTCAAATCCTAGCTCCAGAAGCCTGTTCGGACAAATTCAAGCCCAGTAAAAGCTACCTCAATGCTGTATACATAAGCACTGCAGAGATTGAGAGTTACATGACACTCGATGCAAGACAAACCTGAAGCATCAAGTCTGCTTATCCATTAATAATGCAGAACACGGCACTAACAGATAATTATGCGTTGCTAGCTAACGTAGGTAGCTGACAGCACAAGGTAAGGATGTGTGCAGCTCAGTAAAGCCTTCTGCAATACTGTAACACTTACTATATATGTATATAAACTAGAAATGTACCTCAATCCGGTCAGTAGGAATGGGAATGTATGTAGGTTAACTCACACAAAGCTATTGTGACCTACACTGTATGACCTGCTACTGATTCTTGGTGCCAGGAATTCAAACAACGAGTGCTTCACATTACATATCAGCTTGGTATGTGTATGATGCAAACTTGATATAAGGAAAGAAGCAGTATACATGCTATGCGTGCATGTGTCTCTGTGAAGTCCCATCAGCCTGTCATACAGTAAATATAGCAGCAGTGAATGATGTCATATACCTCAATAGTGCATCTGTACACAGTAACATCTGAGTACGACCTCATTTCTTTGTGGCATATACACATTACATTCAGTGACACAGTACATAAATGTGAGTCTATACGTACAACATATATATTCCACCGCTCTGATCACGCTGACAACCAAACTGCGCAGGGGAAGAAGCAGCACTGTGGTTGTGCACACACGTATTCTCTCTAAAAATTTGTCACAAACTGTGGCCAGAAAAATTCCTCACTCGGTCACAATTAGAATTGGAATGAACAAGATGGCCGAGGGTGAGGAACATTTAGATTGTCTCGACGAAACATTAAAGCAGGTACTTGCATGCTTATTCCTGTGATAAACTAGCTAATACAGGGCCTCAACGGCCTGTTGTACCAGTACATACGTTTGTGAGTGACTGGTATATAAGATCTGTCCATCTACAAATCACGCAGTGAAGTGATTGTACATGTAAGATATGTTGCATCAATTTGTGTCAAAGAGGTGCTGCTTGAGCTCACTGCTGGCAGTGTAACAGTTGTAGGTCATTGCCAAGAGAGAACAGTCCGAATGAATGAGGTTGTGAAGACGAAGAAACACACACATGCCCAGAGGAAGAAGGCCCACAATGTTGAAGCGAAATCCATGTAACTCACTCTTGGTAGTGGAACAGTTGTGGTTATATAAATGCTAGCACAACAACATATGAAGCACACAAAACTTAGAACTGACACTTACCTCCACTCAAGTGTACCTTCACAGCAGTCCACCATGGGTGGGTAGTGCTGACTCCTGTAAGTGGGGAAATTAGAGCAGACCTCCCACAACTGGCAGTACGGATGTGAGGTTTCCTGTGTACTTAGCAGAGGCTACACGGGCGGTGACAGTTCTTAGAACTCAAGGGCCGTACAGGAGATTGTGAAATGCGTGTAGCATATTGCAGCATTGCCACAGCAGAGTGAAGAGATCTGGACACAAGGAGAAGGCACATACCGTCCAATCAGACTACTTGAACATGCTTGTAACATTTGTGTGTACTTCTTGCAAATCGTACATTGTTTTTGTTTTTTGGTTTGTTTGTTATTGGGGAAGCCTTCAGCCTGAAAGCTACTTTTTAGGTATACCCATGATGAGCATGCACACACAAACACACACATACACAATGGGTTAATCAGTGTGTGTGTGCTCAACAAGACAGGCTCAATTAAGCGACCTAGCTCCTGTTCTGGAAGTCAACACATTCCTCTACAATGATTGATCAGGTTTTGTGACAGGATTGGACAAGTAGGACTTTGAAGCTCACTTTAAGCGGGAAGTGGAGAATTCATGAAGAGACTGATCTCAACAGTGCACTTTTATCCCCAATGAACACTAATAATGGTCATGAAGGTAATCAATAGGAAATACAGTATAGTCCCAAACAAGGGATGTACCAAGGGATATAAAAGCAGTCAACAACAGAGAGAGAACAAGAACAAAGTTAACAGAAAGTACAACAAAGAGCAAGCCTTCTTCACCAGTTGTCATCATAGAGGAAGATTTGGGTTGAACATGTCTCCACTTCAGATTGCTACCATCTCAGCCCTTCTGCTGGCCTGCGTGTACCTGTCCTTAGGTGCACATATACCAGCTCGAAGAGAGGCTCCAACAATGACTGCTGCAACCAGTGCTGCAGAAAGAACTGGCACAGAAGCAATAAATGCTAAAGGTCAAACTGATGATTACTTCAAAGACGTATATAAGAACGAACATTTAAGCGTGTCAGCTACTTGCTCAGCCCTCTTGGAAAACAGTACTGTCCATACACGTCTACAGAGTGTGGCAAACTGCACCTCCAAGGAGTGCATGGTCAATGTCTCCATCAACCTCCAGTACCTCCTCCACATGTACAGCCATGTCTTGGGACTCGTCTATCAGAACAGTACTGCTGAAACTAATCAAACGCTACAGCTAGACCTCCTGGAGATGATGTACTATCGACTGTTCAGCCAGATACAGCGGTATCTACAGGCCCACAACCTTGCCAGTGGCTATGATTTTGTCTCATTCACTAGTTCGGAAGAGCCAAGGTTGAAATGTACACAGGATGTTGAAGTGGTCCTTTGTCATCTTAGAGAAACAGCAATAAGAGCAATGGGCATCATTGAAGAGGAGAACTTAACTTTGTATCCCTACAAGTTTTGCCACAGTGTAAAACATGTAAAGTGTTGAACACTGCCTTGATACACAACCCTGTGACACTACAGCAAACATCACAAATGCATAGAGTCAAATAACTAAGTTGCAGACTAGACTAGAATCATCCTACTTCACTTACTTCATATCATGTATTCACCAAGCAGTTTTAGCATTATTTATTTTTAGAAGTGATTTTTACTGTACATTGAGAATTTTCACAGTTAATAGAAATGGATAATTGAGGAAGACTATGTACAGTAGGTTGGTATATTATAAATATATATATATACATATATTAATGTCTACTCCTTCATACAGTTCAGTTTGCCCACCTATATACGTACGTAGGTCAAACATATGCATACTGTACATACAGTACACACACTGTTGATGGTCACGCACACTGACCTTTTTCATGAATCTCTTCCAAGTGATAAAATTGTCCACCCAGGAATAGCAAGTGCCTTGCATTCCATGCACACAACATCAGAGATTGGCAGCACCATTCAAATGGCCTATAGACATGTGAAGAGGGAAGACTGATAACATACTGTATGTACGTATGTATGTACACACAGATTGAAGCTATGGCCCATTGTGGGAAAGTCCCATGTGAAGACCTACAATCTGTCATATTAATTTTATAGCAGTACATGATGTCGTATGCTCCTATAATGTACCACATCTCTTACACTGTGTCTGTAACAGTAACATCTAAATGCCCCTCCCCCCCTTCATGGGATTCAATGAAGTTTCTCCCTCTCAGTCTATGAGAGGGAGAAACAATGTACATATATATATGGCTATATAGAGCTGATGACATACGTACATCAATTAGCACCCACCCCCGTAGCCTTGTACAGACTTCAGGTCGCTCACTTTCCATACTAACATGTGCTCTTGGTGTTTCTGTCCAGATGGCATGGGTGAAGCAAGGAAACTGGAGAGGGGCGGGGAGGGCTGAGATGACAACTGAAACAGGTAAACTCTACTCCTGCAGTCTCTGTACAGTAGGAAACACCTCCTCGACAAATTCTTATGGCATTTGATGCTTGCTCACTTTGACGCACCATTTTGTTTCACCAGTCGCACAGAAGAATCTTTGCATTGGCTATTTCATGCAGGCTACACAGGCGACAGACCAGTGGCAAGCTGTCCATTTACAGGTATGCGTGACAAGAATTCACTACATTCTTACGTCCATGTTTTGGCTCTAAGCTTGAACAGCGTACAGTGTTCTCTCAAGTGTTCTTGCATGCTCTCAAATGGTGTATGACCTTTTGCATGCGGTCTGAGCTAAAGTATTATATCAAAGCTGAGCACATGAATAGTATAAAATATCAGTTTGGCACAAGCACCATTCAAGCAAACTGACCCGTAGAGAAGGAGGAGGAAACAGTAGATGACACACTGATGATAAGTCCACTGTAGGGAAATGCCACATGAAGACCTTCATGAGACAGCAGGAAGTGCTAAACACAGTACAGTTTTCTGAAGAGTTTGAAGAGCTATGTAACATACCAGCCTAGTACAGCCTAAGGCATCTGAATCATTGATTCTGCATAGAAGCTAGCCTAGTCCCAACCTGTCAGCGATAATTAGTGTGGGCATTACACAAAGGGCTGGCCTGGAGACGAGGCTACATATACACCACATACTCCACACTCCCGTCCCATGTGTACTGGCAGTAGTGAATGAAGTCATACCTCAATAAACTGCCTGTGCCAGGACATCACAGAGTCTCCCTTTCGCAGAACATGTCTTCCTCTCTTTGCCCTGAAGAAGGCCAGTGCATCTGAACAAAATGTAACATGACAGACGTTTTGACTGTGAAAGTCGTTGTCACTCACATAACCATTTTGAAACTGACAATGACCTCTGTGGTCAAAGTGTCTTATTGTTAATCACTGTTACGAGAAAGCTGAATATCACATTCAGGTTCATATGTATGAACATAAGTACGTACATCCCATACCTTGGGAGATGCCACATAAACCTCACAGCATGAGGTGCGACCACAATTTGTACCAGTACAAGAAAAAATGAACACAAAGTAGAATGTGCCCAGCTCTCACATCTGTGTCGGTATTTCCTTTAATGCATTAAAGCTGACAGATGAATTGTTAACCCGTAGTTGGTTTGACACTAATAGTACACCCATCCAGCATTTCACTGGGACACACACTCGGCAGCATCCTTTACTGTCTGCCATTGATGCACATCTCAGAGGACGGGAAAGTGTGCACATTCACATGAAAATACACATGCACAAACCCACATGTACATGCATACACACACACACACACACACACACACACACACACACATCAAATTTAACTGGTGATGCAGAAACACATTCTCACACATAATGCTGAAGAAACACAGCAATGTTTGTAACTCACTCCTGACAGTGGAACAGTTGTGGTTATATAAATGCTAGCACAGCAATGTATGAAGCACACAGAACTAATAACCGACACTTACCTCCACTCAAGTGTACCTTCACAGCAGTCCACCATGGGTGGGTAGTGCTGACTCCTGTAAGTGGGGAAATTAGAGCAGACCTCCCACAGCGGGCAGTACAGATGTGAGGTTTCCTGTGTACTTAGCAGCGGCTACACGGGCAGTGACAGTTCTTAGAACTCAAGGGCCCTACAGGAGATTGTGAAACATTGCAGCATCAGAGCTATAAAGCTGTGAAGAGATGTCCATACAAGGAGATGTGTTGCAATGCCTAAAGACAATAGTCTGAAGTGGCATGTAATGTACTTCTTGCACCTGTGCCTCTCTTTGGTTGGTTGTGACTCAGACAGTCCGGCCTTTGTGTCCGCTTTCAGGCTTCCTCCCCTGATTGATGGCTTTGGAAATCTAAGCAGCTGGAAGTCCTATGGTGTGTGTGTGTGTGTGTGTGTGTGTGTGTGTGTGTGTGTGTGTGTGTGTGTGTGTGTGTGTGTGTGTGTGTGTGTGTGTGTGTGTGTGTGTGTGTGTGTGTGTGTGTGTGTGTGTGTGTGCATGTGTGTGTGTGTGTGTGTGTGTGTGTGCATGTGTGTGTGTGTGCGTGTGTGTTTGTGTGCATGTGTGTGTGCTTGCACATCCGCAATGCATCTACATATATCTGTTCAGTTGTTGGAAGTCGATCCTTTGGGGTGAGTGGGGTGTGGGAGGCTCCAACCCAGCTTGAGTGGAGTGTACTACACGTACATCCTTGGGCCTACTGGAATGTACACCATTTGCACTGCATGCAACACTGTCATGGTATACAGTATATGCAGTGTCAGTTTGTTAATTGAAAAGTGTTCAGAGAGGTCTTTGAACTCAAGTGAGCCCAAAACTTATACCTCAGTATTAGGTCATTGCCGAGAGAGAACAGACTGAATGAATGAGGTTGCGAGGACGAAGAAACACACACATGCCCAGAGGAAGAAGGCCCACAATGTTGAAGTGAAATCCATGTAACTCACTCTTGGCAGTGGAACAGTTGTGGTTATATAAATGCTATCACAACAATGTATGAAGCACACAAAACTAATAACCGACACTTACCTCCACTCAAGTGTACCTTCACAGCAGTCCACCATGGGTGGGTAGTGCTGACTCCTGTAAGTGGGGAAATTAGAGCAGACCTCCCACAGCTGGCAGTACGGATGTGAGGTTTCCTGTGTACCGAGCAGCGGCTACACGGGCAGTGACAGTTCTTAGAACTCAAGGGCCGTACAGGAGATTGTGAAACATTGCTGCATCAGAGCAAAGAGTGAAGGTATGCATGTCCATAAAAGGAGAGGTGCTGCTGTGTTGACCAATCGGAAGACTCTTAGCATTAATCAGTATACGTATGTATGTACTACAATTCATACTTTTCATTGTGCAATAGTTTTCAAGTGATAGTTACAATCCACTAATCAGTACAACATCATTAGGAAAATGATATAAAATAGTACAGTAACACTGTACAGTAGTATAATACTCAGTGGAAGTTACTATCACGTACATAATATATACTCACCTGTGTCCACACACACAGTGTTGTCAACTGATGGTATGCACAGTGGTGAGCAGCAGTGCCAAGTTAAACAGCAACACATGAGGATTCATCGACAGCCAAATCAAAGGTTGCAAACATCAAGGAATAAAGTTCTAATTTGATCAAGGACCACAGGTGCACAAGATCAATGCAATAGAGAGAATGACGATTGGCAGATGTTTTAGCTACATACGTACATACATAGGCATACATGTGTGTTTTGGCTACATATGTGTCAAGTGCATACCAAAGTGTGTGGGGTAGTGTGTAGTGTGATGAAGACCTCTGTCGCCAATATGTCCTGTACTCAGTTGTTATCCCTCAAAATAAACCATCCTCCTTAAAAAAATGTTAAATCCACAGAAAATGTTAAATCCACAGAATACAGAAAACTACTTCTTAGTTCAAGACCAAAGTGCCCATTGTCAACAACATAGCAATGACCTTATACAACATCACATACCACTACAATGTTTCCGAATCATTGTCCACAAAATTTATATGTTCTATGACTTATGTACAGTTCACTTCTGAACTTTCCCATCACTTTCTGCTGTTCCTACTGTAAACTGGATACGCTCACATTCGGGCATAGCCCTCTGAATAACATACACACTGTATCATTATACAGCAGGAAAGGTCAGAGGTGAGTTGTGCCTGAGCAGCATGACACATGCACGTGCAATAAGCAACAACCATCATCTGCTAACTTCTGCACACTTGCACGTCAGGCACTACACACATCACACACAATGTCCCTCCAGTGCATACAGTATGTACGTGCGTACATACGTACATGTGCATAAATATCACTAGTTGGTGTCTCACACACAGAAGTGGATACAATAGCTAACTTGGTCCAGGTCCATGCAGGAATCCTCTTGGGTGCCCGCACGCACCAACAATCAGATCATATGCAGCAGTTAATTGGTAAATGTGACCAAATAAATCAGTATACCGTACTACGTACTACAGATACGAAAGTGTTGCCTCACCGCCAAATGTTGTGAACGGCAAGTGATTCACATCGAGGTTGAGCCTCAGACAGGAGATAACATATTACCACACTACAAGAACATGGAGACTGTCAGAATGAACTTCAAGCTGATGAAGCGAGCGAATGAAGTGTGTCACTTGGACATGCTCTAGTTCCGTAAAGATGGATATAAAATCTGACCAAGATCTGCTCCCTTCAGTGAACAACAGAGAGAGAGAGCAAGAACAAAGTCACCAGAAAGTACAACAAAGAGCAAGCCTTCTTCAACAGTCGTCATCATAGAGGAAGATTTGGCTTGAACATGTCTCCACTTCAGATTGCTACCACCTCAGCCCTTCTGCTGGCCTGTGTGTACCTGTCCTTAGGTGCACATATACCAGCTCGAAGAGACACTTCAACAGTGACTGCTGCAACCAGTGCTGATAATGCTGCAGAAAGAACTGGCACAGAAGCAATAAACGCTAAAGGTCAAAGCACAGAAGCAATAAACGCTAAAGGTCAAACTGATGGTTACTTCAAAGATGTATATAAGAACGAACATTTAAGCGTGTCAGCTACTTGCTCAGACCACTTGGTAAACAGTACTGTCCATACACGTCTACAGAGTGTGGCAAACTGCACCTCCAAGGAGTGCATGGTCAATGTCTTCATCAACCTCCAGTACCTCCTCCACATGTACAGCCATGTCTTGGGACTCGTCTATCAGAACAGCTCTGCTGACACTGATTGGCTAGACCTCCTGGAGATGATTTACTATCGACTGTTCAGCCAGATACAGCGGTATCTACAGGCCAACAACCCTTCCAGTGGCCATGATTTTGTCAAATTCATTAGTCCTGAAGAGCCAAGGTTGAAATGTACACAGGAAGTTGAAGTGGTCCTTTGTCATCTTAGAGAAACAGCAATAAGAGCAATGGGCATCATTAATGAGGAGATTGGAAACATAACTTTGTATCCCTACAAGTTTTGCCACAGTGTAAAACATGTAAAATGTCTGACACAGTCTTGATACACAACCCTGCAAACATCACAAATGGATAGAGTCAAATAACTAAGTTGCAGACTAGACTAGAATCATCCTGCGTCACTTACTTCATATCATGTATTCACCAAGCAGTTTTATCATTTTTATCACACTTAGGAAGTGACAAGCACACTTATGACTAGAGACATTATGATTGACTGCTTTATAGAGTAATTAAACTTCAAGAAACAAGTATTTCGAGTCCCAACTCGAACTACTTGCTCTAGCTCTCAATTGCTGGTTGGGGCAGTTGTGCACCAGGGACACGTCATGTCAGTTTATTAGTGCATGGAATCAAACATATATACAAGCACACAGTACCAGCATTGAGACATGCAGATTTGCACAGGAGGCACACTGTGCACAATTAAAACATGTCTATTTGAACGTTAACACAGTTTAATAGCTACACCAACAGAAAGTGCAAACACACACGAGAAAAACACGGGTCACAGAATCATAAATATGCAGTACCATGTTTTTGTCCTGTCAGAAGGCCATTCGTTCGAGTGCAACTCTGCGCGCCAGTGCTGAAGACGATTCCAGTGTGTGCCATGTATTCCTGCGCTAGAGACAGCTGGATAACCTTAGCGTAGACGATTCACGGTCTTCGCAAAGCTTGTCGTTGCTCCTGTCAATCATCCTCGACAGCGTGATGAAGACCACTAGTCTACAAGCCACAGCGAAGACGACGAAACAATATTGTGCGCTCACCGAGTTCAGCGTCGCTCTTGTCCTTCGCCTAAGGCAGTATTTCGCGTAACCTTGAGCGTTTACGCTGTAGAACACAATGCCGTAAGCAAGAACACAACCAACGGCGACCTGGGCGACGTTCAAAGTCCTATTTGTGCCGTCTCCCCTTCACGAACGCTAAGAAAATGGCCGCCTATATAAATGTTTCTTTCGCAATACTTCGCCTGTACTTGCTATATAAATTGCAGTGTAACAATACAACAATAGCTTCACGTATTATATATGTATATACAGTGCAAGTTGCAATAAATCATACTAATCTAAAGTAAATACAGTGCCAGTTGCAATTTACCCCACTAATCTAAATAATATAATATAATATAATATAATATAATATAATTAATTCACAGAGGTCCTGGAGGCTTCTGCAGATAAGTGTTCAGTATCCACATAAAATATGAGGAATTTGATGGATTTTAAATTGAACGGATTTCTTAATTAGGCTTTCGTCTTTGTACAGTTTGCCGCCAAAGTGGCTATATAATTTCCCATACCATAACACATAATGTATGGAACATTTATACTAATAGATGCTGTAGGAATAATTTTAAAGACAAAGTTGCCGAAAAATTATGAAACTCAGAGCACCTGGTCAAGTGCTCCCTAAGCCCCTGTCATTAGCAGGATTTCTTAATTAGCATTTGCACCTCTTAGATACGAGGATAAATATATAATATTACAAGTATAGCAGTATTACTGTACCAACATTTATAAAGGTCGAGTATTGATTAAGCATTGCAAATGGAGGCATTTATATAGTGAGCAACTTTTGAGTCTACTTTTCCGAAGAAGGAGGCTTCTACACGTGGCACAGATGGCCATTCCACCTTTTGGCCAACCTTTTGCGTAATATTCTGTCGGAAAGTGCGCCATCGCTTGCCGTCTTGGTTCCAGCATCGTCTTCAATGGCTGCCGTCTAAAGGCCTTTACATCGCTGCCACGGAAAAATGACAGGAGCGACGCAGAAGTGGGTGAGGGCGGTGAATCACATACGCTAAGGTTTGGAAAGTGTCTGTAGCGTGGAAAAGCCTTAGTGCGCACGATTTCGCATTGAAATCGTCTGCAGAAATGGCGCGCCCTGACCTCACTCGAGCTCGCTCGTACGAACAGCTTCTTAGCCTTGGGTATCCACAGCAATCGGCAAATTTCGTGTACAGGTGATAGTGCCTGCTTGCTGTACATGTTTGTAGCTGCTTTTGTCTATTTTCCTGCACTTTAGGCACGTGTTTGTGTGTGTGTGTGTGTGTGTGTGTGTGTGTGTGTGTGCATGTGTGTGTGTGTGTGTGTGTGTGTGTGTGTGTGCATGTGTGTGTGTGTGTGTGTGTGTGTGTGTGTGTGTGCGCGTGTGTGTGTGCGTGTGTGTATGTGTGTGTGCACGGGACTGTGTACATGTGTGTGTGTGTGTGCTCGCACATCTGCCATGCATCTACATATCTACATGTGTGCGTGTGCATGTATGTGTGTGTGTGTGTGTGCATGTGTGTGTGCGTACACACACATCCTTGGGCCTACTGGAATCTACACCATTGCACTGCATGCAACACTGTCGTGGTATACAGTATACAGTGTCAGTTTGTTAATTGAAAAGTGTTCAGAGAGGTCTTTGAACTCAAGTGAGCCAGAATATTATACCTCAGTATTAGGTCATTGCCGAGAGAGAACAGTCCGAATGAATGAAGTTGCGAGGACAAAGAAACACACACATGCCCAGAGGAAGAAGGCCCACTATGTTGAAGTGAAATCCATGTACGTAACTCACTCCTGGCAGTGGAACAGTTGTGGTTATATAAATGCTAGCACAACAATGTATGAAGCACTCAAAACTAATAACCGACACTTACCTCCACTCAAGTGTACCTTCACAGCAGTCCACCATGTGTGGGTAGTGCTGACTCCTGTAAGTGGGGAAATTAGACCAGACCTCCCACAGCTGGCAGTACAGATGTGAGGTTTCCTGTGTACTTAGCAGCGGCTACACGGGCAGTGACAGTTCTTAGAACTCGAGGGCCGTACAGCAGATTGCGAAACACTGTAGCATCAGAGCAAAGAGTGAAGGTATGGATGTCCATATAAGGAGAGGTGCTGCTGTGTTGACCAATGGGAAGACTCTTAGCATTAATATATGTATGAACTACAATTCATATTTTTCATTGTGCAATAGTTTTCCAGTGATAATTATAATTACAATCCACTAATCAGTACAACATCATTATATAAAAGAGAAGATTAAAAATTTTCTACAAAAATGGTAAGAATGTAGGGATGGCACAAAAAGGACAGAAACAAGAGGGGATGTCATGTGGTGAAGTATTTGCTGTGTGTGGTTTCTACACACAAGGGTATTGCAACATATCCCTACATCTGGCAGCATTCTGCATCATGTGCTACTCACTGTATGGCCACATAAGAACTAGTGCCAGCTGTTGCTCTTGGTGTGTAGCTATAGCTACTCCACCAGCACTCAGTTGCAAATAGCCCCTGAGGGCTGATAAAGTGGAAGCAGTTAATTTCCTTCAACTATATACTAGAGTCTAGATCTGTTCTTGCCAATTATAGTGCATATTCCTTTCGATGTGCTACTGAAGTTCAGTTTGGTCTGTTCAAGAGATAAATAATGTACCCTCCATCGACACTGATTAGCTACATGCTGCTGCCAGATGTAGGCATGTGGTGCAATACCCTTGTGTGTAGAAACCACACACAGCAAATACTTCACCACATGACATCCCCTCTTGTTTCTGTCCTTTTTGTGCCATCCCTACATTCTTACCATTTTTGTAGAAAATTTTTAATCTTTTCTAGTTTCTGTACTTTTTATGCAAGTCTGCTTATAGCCTTCTCTCATTAGTATACTGTATCTCGTCCACCTTTACCTATAATAGGTCACAATCGACTTGCTACTAGTTTATTCATCCCCGGTGGATACAAAACTGGACCGTGTAGCTAGCTAGCTACAAGTGAATTACGTACCGTGTCCGCTGATACTGAGACATATTAAATTGCCAGCGTTTCCTTTCATCTTGGACGATATCAATAAGAACTTTATAGCGCACCACACTTGGTAAGCTGCCAATCTTGCGCTTTACCAGGCAAACACGAAGAACTTCGGCGCGCTGGCCCAGAGACCATTTTTCAAACTACGTGGTGACGTCATTAGAAAATGGCGGATTTCACACAGCTCTGTCGCTGTGAGCCACGAAAACCTTGATGTTGAATATTATCGCTTTGACAACCAGTTCTATCAAAGAATACAGTTCGGGAACTTTCTAGTAGTTTCGTCCTAAAAGCGCTCCAATAGCCCCCTTCGTTCTTGAGTTACAGCTGGCGAAGAGAAGAAGAAGAAGAAGAAAACGAAAACCGGGATTTTCGAAGCGCGGTTATTTCTCAGCGGGATATGTTCGCTTGCCTTTAAGGTCAGTTTATAGTAAGACCGTTCTATATTCAGCTGTACGTAGCCTTCTTTCGCCGGTTTTCTGCGTATTTTCGAATTTCGCTCCTATACCAATGTATAGGGACCAGGGCCGGCGCCACTGGTCAGGTTGGTCAGGTTTCAACCTGACCACTTTTTTCCATGTCCTGCAATATTTTTTTATAACATTTAGTAGCCATACATAGTATGAAGAGGTAAAATAAGACACACCTTTAAAGCTGGTTAAATACTCCATGAAGTAGAGAACAACAGGTAAATCTATAGAAGGCTAGAAGCTAATCTAGTACAATTAAGGAAGGATTTCTGTCATAGGCTGCACAAGCGTCGAAGGCGGCCATTTGTGCACTTGCGTAATACAGTGTGCTATCGGTGGCAATCCTTTTAATTAACATGGCCGCCAGCAGTGCCTCTTGCGTCGCTTCGAGCTCGAACGTGCCCGAACTGCCAGAAACGCCACACCAACCGCTGTCTTTCAGGTTTCCAAAAAGGTATTACGGGAAGAAGAGCACAGTCGCGTGCACTTTTCAAAGTAGCTGGTTCAAATCATGGCCATTTCTTCACTATGATGAAGCCCAAGATGTTGTTTTCTGTCACACGTGCGTGAAGGCTTTCAGCCTCAAAAGGATGATCACCAGCCACAATGCAGCCACAGCCTTTGTAAGTTGGACTTATTAATCAATGGCCATTCATTTGCTGTCATCTTCAGTCATTCCGACGGACAGCTAAAGCTAGCTACATTGCAACTTGTACTGTAGGCTTTAGCTATAGCTATACTAGCTATTAACTATTAATAATTTATGATTACGCTATAGCTTACGTAGCTACAGTAGAAGTTGCAATAATAGATATAGCCACAAACACAAGTACTTTTATACTCACAACATGGCTTGGAAAGGCAAACGAAATGTAAGAAAAAACATGATATATTATGTGTTGACAGCTGTGACATCATTCTACTAGCAAAGGAAATGGCAAAGCACCGGAATCATTAAAGATGGCTGCGGCAACCCTGCAGTTACAGTGATATAAGTAAAGATCAGAAGAGTATACATTTTCTCCTTTTGCTGATAGACTTCAAAAGGCTACTGCAACTGGAAAGATGCAACAATGGCATTTCGAAAGCACCAGGACTCCAAGACACATCGTGAAGCCATTAGGACTTTTCCATTTATCATATAATCATATAATGTAATCTCAAACTAATATATTTTGCCTACAAACTGTACCAGAAGTGATCTCAGAAGGCCTTAAACTCAAAATTTTCCTGGGGGGGCATGCCCCCAGACCCCCCTACAAATTGTGCTGCCCACGCATTACATCTCGGTCAAAGCAACCTGACCACTCTAAATCTAATGGCTCCGGCCCTG
This sequence comes from Aplysina aerophoba, assembly GCA_949841015.1. Lineage (NCBI taxonomy): Eukaryota > Metazoa > Porifera > Demospongiae > Verongiida > Aplysinidae > Aplysina > Aplysina aerophoba. Next base: position 4,511,379 of record OX465044.1, read on the forward strand.
AGGGATAACGAAACACCCTGTGCCATCCCTACACAGAGAGTGCTACCGCACTCTCTGATAGTACAGTAACACTAGCAAGTTACACAGCAACACATGATGATTCATCGACAGCCAAATCAAAGGATGCAAACATCAAGGAATAAAGTTCTAATTCGATCAAGGACCACAGATGCACAAGATCAATGCAATAGAGAAAATGACGATTGGCAGATGTTTCAGCTACATACGTACATACGTAGGCATACATGTGTGTTTTGGCTACATGTGTGTCAAGTGCATACCAAAGTGTGTGGGGTAGTGCGTAGTGTGATGAAGACAGTCGGTCGCCAAAATGTCCTGTACTCAGTTGTTATCCCTCAAAATAAACCATCCTCCTTAAAAAATGTTAAATCCACAGAATACAGAAAACTACTTCTTAGTTCAAGACCAATGTGCCCATTGTCAACAACATAGCAATGACCTTATACAACATCACATACCACTACAATGTTTGTTGTTGTTGTTGTTGTTGTATTATTTCATGAAAGAGGTAACCCCTCAGCCAAGGCTGGTATAAATGGGGAACCGAATGGGTTTCCGAATGGTTGTCCACAAAATGTTCTCTGACTTATGTACAGTTCACTTATGAACTTTCCTACCACTTTCTGCTGTTCTTACTGTAAACTGGATACGCTCACATTCGGACATAGCCTTCTGAATAACATACACACTGTATCATCATACAGCAGGAAGGTAAGAGGTGAGTGTGCATGAGCAGCATGACACATGCACGTGCAGTAAGCAACAACCATCATCTGCCAACTTCTGCACACTTGCACATCAGGTACTACACACATCACACACACAATGTCCCTCCTGTGCATACAGTATGTACGTACATACGTACATGTGCATAAATATCACTAGTTGGTGTCTCACACACAGAAGTGGATACAATAGCTAACTTGGTCCAGGTCCATGCAGGAATCCTCTCGGGTGCCCACACGCACCAACCATCAGATCATATGCAGCAGTTAATTGGTGAATGTGACCAAATAAATCAGTATACCGTACTACGTACTACAGATACGAAAGTGTTGCCTCACCGCCAAATGTTGTGAACGGCAAGTGATTCACATCGAGATTGAGCCTCAGACAGGAGATAACATATTACCACACAACATCATAGACACTGTCTGAATGAGTCTCAAATAAAGCTTCAATGCTGATGCACACTGATGAAACGAATGAAGTGTGTTACTTGGACATGCTCTAGTTCCGTAAAGATGGATATAAAATCTCACCAAAATCTGCTACCTTCAGTGAACAACAGAGAGAGCGCAAGAACAAAGTCACCAGAAAGTACAACAGAGAGCAAGCCTTCTTCAACAGACGTCATCATAGAGGAAGATTTGGCTTGAATATGTCTCCATTTCAGATTCATTCATTCATTCATTCATTCAAATCTTATTTAACCTGGGGAAGCCTTTAGCCATGAGGCTACTTTTCAAGGCACCCAGACTACAGTACAGACAAACATCATACACACATACACAACACATAACACAGTCAAATCAGTTTGTAAATCAGTCAGCAGTGTTGATGGTAGGGGGGGTGCCACTTTTTCCCACTGCTCCTGGAGGTGAGCCCTTGCCATCCCATTTCTGTTGATCTTCAATCGTAACTTGCGCTTCTAGGCCACCTGCCCCCCCCCCCAATTGATTGCTACCACCTCAGCCCTTCTGCTGGCCTGTGTGTACCTGTCCTTAGGTGCACATATACCAGCTCGAAGAGACACTTCAACAGTGACTGCTGCAATCGCAACTGAAGTCATTTACAAAAAAATGTTGCAAGCAGAACTGGCACAGAAGCAGTAACTGCTAAACATCAAGTTGATCAATACATCGAAAAGTTCACAGACTTTTCCAACGTCACAGCTGAATGCTCAGCTCTGCCAGACAGCATCAACCTCCCACGTCCACAGAACGTACCTAATTGCACCTCCAAGGAGTGCATGGTCAATGTCTCCATCAACCTCCAGTACCTCCTCCACATGTACAGCCATGTCTTGGGACTCGTCTATCAGAAGAGCACTGCTGAAACTAATCAAATGCAACAGCTAGACCTCCTGGAGATGATGTACCATCGAATGTTCAGCCAGATACAGCGGTATGTACAGGCCCACAAACTTACCAGTGGCAATGATTTTGTCTCATTCAATAGTTCTGAAGACCCCAATTTGGAACCCACACAGTATGTTAAAGTGGTCCTTTGTCGTCTTAGACAAACGGCAAGAAGAGTAATGGAAATTATTGGAGAGGAGAACATAAATTTGTATGACTACACGTTTTGCCGCAGTGTACAACAAGCAAACTGTTGAACACTGCCTTGATACACAACCCTGTGACACTACAGCACCATCACAAATGCATAGAGTCAAATAACTAAGTTGCAGACTAGACTAGAATCATCCTGCTTCACTTACTTCATATCATGTATTCACCAAGCAGTTTTAGCATTTTTATCACACTTAGAAGTGACAAGCCCACTTATGACTAGAGACATGATGGTTGATTGCTTTATGGAGTAATTAAGCTTGAGAGAGAATGAAGGACATCTCGAAACAATTATACAGCATGAAGTACCCTTCATCATAGTGCTAGCATGATGTAGAATATATTGTAGGTACGCATGTATATAATAGCATATACGTATGTACACATACATATATTACATAGGATGTTTGTAGGATAAACCTGAATTAACATGTATGGCACCCCTTAACAAAAGGGGATTAAATTAATGTTGATCAAAAGCCAATATACGTGTAGACCACAACAATAATCTCAAGCAGCATCTAAAATTCTATAGATACGTATGTAAGAGAACAGTTTCACAGAACCTTCACAATACTATGTGAACTAGCAGCTCCTCCTATCAACTAGGTACGAGACTTCAGGCTACACAGTACATAGAAACTACCGTATGTGAACTAGAAATGCCCTCTATCAAGTATGTAGGTATGGGACTTCAGGCTACACATCGGACACTGACCTTGTCAAGGACTAATCTGTTCAGGAAAGACTACTGTAAGCGAACCAGATACGCCCCCTATCAGCTAAGTAGGTATGGGATAGGAGGTTAGGGTATACAACACGTCTCACGCACTGACCTTCAGGGACTAACCTCTTCAGGTGGTGGCACTGAAGAACGGGAACAACAGGTGCCTCACATTCCACGCAGGCTGCATCAGTTTAGCACAAGCACCATTCAAGCAAACTGACCCGTAGAGAAGGAGGAGGAAACAGTAGATGACACACTGATGATAAGACCACTGTAGGGAAATGCCACATGAAGACTTTCATGAGACAGCAGGAAGTGCTAAACACAGTACAGTACAGTCTTCTGAAGAGTTTGAAATCAATTCTGCATATAAGCCACAAATGACACTCCCCTCATATGTAGTGAATGAAGTCATACCTCAATAAACTGCCTGTGCCAGTACATCACAGAGTCTCCCTTTCGCAGAACATGTCTGCCTTCCTCTCCTTCCCTCGTAGTGTGGCATAGCCTTTCCTCCTTATATATCCTAGACATGCACGGATAATGGCAAGCATTTGGATGACATCATCAATATGTTCTTAACTATTACATACAGAAATGTTGAATGATGTCATACTGTACCTTGCTTGATGCACGCAAGTTTTCAGTGCTAGGAACATCAAAAAGTGTCTTCTGCTTGCCCAACATATCGCCCTCCTCCCCTTCCCTTGTAGCGTGGCACACATGCATGCATTCCTAGATTCAGGTGACATACAAATAAATGCAAGTCTGTACTACTTCACTGCTCTAATATACTGCCGCATATGTACTGTAGCTAGCGTCAGTGTAAATGTGAGTCTACACCTACTACTTCACCGCTCTGATGGATATGCACAGTAGATTCAGTGATACATACAGTAAATGTGAGTCTATACTATATACTTTACTGCTCTAATCACGCTGGCAAATTGTGTAGGGGGGGGGAGGGGCCGGGGCAGCACTGTGTAGGGGGGGAGGGGCCGGGGCAGCACTGTGTAGGGGGGGGGAGGGGCCGGGGCAGCACTGTGTAGGGGGGGGGAGGGGCCGGGGCAGCACTGTGTAGGGGGGGAGGGGCCGGGGCAGCACTGTGTAGGGGGGGGAGGGGAGGGGGCAGCACTGTGTAGGGGGGGGAGGGGAGGGGGCAGCACTGTGTAGGGGGGGAGGGGAGGGGGCAGCACTGTGTAGGGGGGGAGGGGAGGGGGCAGCACTGTGTAGGGGGGGGAGGGGAGGGGGCAGCACTGTGTAGGGGGGGAGGGGAGGGGGCAGCACTGTGGTTGTGCTCGCACCTTGATTGATAGATGTCTGAGGTAAGTATGGTATCATATCATGTACCACATAATACATACGTACTACATACGTACAGTACATACATACAGTACATACATACAGTACATACATACAGTACATACATACATTCGTATACAGCACAAAGCGCGCAAGAAGCACCCTGCCACAGAGTGAGAACAGCTTTTTTACAGTGTACATTTCTAATGATGCTTGTCTACTACCTGACCCACATATGTACTTACACATACACAAACATGCACATGTACACACATGCACACACTGAATACTAAAATAGCACAAGCAACAGACTGACAACAGTTTGTACCATGTACTGAACATTACGATTGATGCTTGTTTACTGCATGACCCGCGCATATGTACGTACTTACACATGCATACACAAACATGCACATGTACGTACTGCAGTCAGTGGTTATTAATTGAATTTGCTACATATACGCTTAAGATCAATTTGCTACTAAATTAGCACCACACAACACATTGCCATTCCAACAATACTTACATGTGTGCATTCCACAAATAGAACATTACCAAAAAGGACATCCTCACAGTGCACCATGAAGCCCTACAGCTGCCTCTTAGGAGAAGCCACTGTACTCCTGGCATGCATAAGCGACAAGAGCTTACACTTGTGTGGTCATCATACAAGGATGCATCCCCATGACTGACCAATCCCAAACTATTCTACGCCTGTTTGTAACAGTCCCAAGTATAGGGGTGCACAATACATGAATGAGCAATTAATTAATAGCTTCAATCCAAAAAGGTGATTCACAAGATATCAATACCACCACCCTGCCACAGTAAGGTAACGTATGAAGTTGTGTATTCATATACGTACATAACATGTACAGTATATAGATAGTAGTCACATTTATGTAGTTATATAGACCATACGTATGTACGTATATGTACAGTATACCAGTGTTATCTCTGGCTGCCTATTTCCAAAGTGCAAAGTGTACCCTTTGAAGCCTTCATGTGCTGCTTAGAATATTGGACATATGTACGCTCTTGCACCCTTCAGTCCCTTTCTTTTATAACATGTACATTACTGGAAATCATTAACAGGCTGTATCCAGGACGTTTCGATCCATAGATCTTCCTCAACTGGTTATACTGGTTCAACTGGTCATACCCTGTCACATTCACCTATTTAGAATGGTTTTTCTTCAGTCATGTCAGTTTTATGGCCAGTTGAGAAAGATCTACGGATCGAAACGTCCTGGATATAGATTGTTAATGATTTCCAGTGGCTGCGCTATCCCTCAAGAACTCCCCCCCCCCCCTCCTGACGACGAGAGGGCCTCTGCTCTGCACATCAGTCTCGTCGTCAGGAGTGAGTCGTGTCCAGGAAGAGAAGCTGGTGTCCCAGGCCCTCCAGGGAAATGGTTACCCCAAGGGTTTCATACACAAGCACACCTGCCCACAGCCTGATCAGCGGACTCCACGTGACCAGGTGGCCCGTGGATCTGTGACTCTCCCCTACATCAGTGGACTGTCCGAGTCCATCCGTAGGGTCTTGGCCCCCCTTGCCATCCAGGTTGCATTCCATCCCTACAGGACCCTGAGGCAGGAGCTTGTGCACCCCAAGGACCCAGTACCAGCCAATCGCAGGAAAGGTGTGGTGTACAGCATCCCATGTGCTGAATGCCCCCGCACCTACATTGGCCAAACAGGTAGGTCCTTGGACCATCGTCTTCGTGAACACCGCCGGGCTCTGAAGAACGGAGACGTAGGATCCTCTGCTCTTGCTGAGCATGTGTTCTCTGCAAACCATCAAGTGGATCTATCGAAGGCCATGGTTATTGACACCCACAACCACACCCAGACCCGCTGCATGCTAGAGTCCTGGCACATCCAGCACCACCAGTCCCCCCTCAACAGGGAGAAGGGCACCTTGCCAGGACTCTATGTCCTGGCAAGTCCTGACCGTGCATCCATCTGGCACAATCCCATTTTTGTATTGTTACTATTATTAATCTTCCCATTTCTCCCTTTATTTTCTTTTATTTTTCATTTATTTGTTTATTTCTTTGTAATTTTAGGTTAGTAGTTACTTATTACATTGTACTAGGTTGTGTCCTATTGTTATTTTTGTTTTATCACCACCACCACCCTTTTCTTTTTGTTTTATTTAGGCTATGTTAGATATCTAGGTAAACTCGCGCGTTACCTCACGTGACCATATCATCGTCTGACTGCCCTTTTGTATTTTTACATGCGTGCCTGTAAGTGTCAATTATTCACTGATGAAGGCAGCCGTAGGTTGCCGAAACGTCTGAATTACTGTTTCAGTGTTCTGGCTAGTGCAACGAATCGATCGATATGAGTCTTCCTAGCCACACAGGTCTATATCCACTAGTAATAGTAGAATACGTACATATGTACGACTAGGCTGAAGGGTGAGTACTGCACACTAAGGTCAAACAAGACCGGAGCGGAGAGCACGGTAGAAAGTATCAGGACACCTGTTCAATACGTGACAATCACTGGGCGTGTTTGCATACAGAGCCAGCTAACAGGCACCCACTGGGACGCCCCATGACACATGCAGGGAATCCCCATGACACATTCAGGGAATCCCCATGACACATTCAGGGAATCCCCATTCTGTGTAATGTACTTTTCAACGTGCACAATGCAAACTCCATTATTCGGAAGTCATGCACAGAGGCCCTTAGCACCGTGCTTGCCAGAAGTAGGCATTATGAACTCAAAGGTCAATTGCAGAGCCCGCTGTAATGTACATGTACGTACAATAGCAGAGCCTCTCCCATACCAAAGTACATACATAGCTCATACACGAATGCATTCACAATTGCTCTGCGAACGTACTGTATTCTCATACGCAGTAGAACACTGTAGCTGCATGTGTAGGTGGCAGCTAGTGTATCACACACACACACTGGCTGCAATATCTTAGTGGCTTAGGGAACTGCAGTGTATAGGCAGCCACACAAGGATACATCCTGGAATGCAAACAGCTACTGTATATATATATAGCTTGAGAGAAGATGGAGGTCAAGCTGCATAGGAATGTGCCCTTTACGATAACCTACCATACATCAGGCAGTGATAGCAATTAAACAGAGGAATTTATGCACGCACATGACGTCACCGTAATGTCAACATGACCTCATGCAGTGTCTTAGTTATCTGATGGACTCTGTATACACACCACTTTTCAGTAAGAGGAAAAGAAAGGTCATTACCAGCCGTGTAATGAACGTATACGTAAAGGTCACCAGCAGGGAATACACTGCGCCAGTCCCTTAGGTGATTGGTTCAATGGTGGGGAGAGTGTACCCCTCCCCACCCACCGACTCCATTGATCGTTGGTACGTACGAGCTTAGATAAGTGTGAACAAGCAAAGGTCATGCATGGATGATACACACACCGCACACCCTCTTCTACTAATAACCTATGCAAATGACAAAAGTCATTCTACCAAGCAAGAAGAAATGTAGGGAAATTGTATTGTGCCATTTCACAGAGAATTTAAAATGAAAAATACAAATGTACCAACTTTGGAGAAAAATTAGCATTTTCAGTCTTGCCCAAGAGAAGCACTAACAATTGTCGGTCAAACAAGAAAGTCAGCATAGTGGTGTTATTAATTAAAAACATAACAAGAGTACATACACATCTACTGTACGTATATCCAACAATCTGCGGCAAAATGCCAACTCTGACTTGTCAAGGGAGTATCACACCTAAACATACTGTAACTGATTTGATATTGTCCTGAGTGGCTAGGTATACAGTACTTACTGTCATCATCCTTTGTGAAATTCACTAGCCAATGAGGGAGTTTACAAAACCAAATGTTTCAGTAGTTGTACAACTACCATCTTCAGTGGCATATAGTCACATAGTCATATAGTCATATAGTCACATAGTCACATAGTCACATAGTCATATAGTCATATAGTCACATAGTCACATAGTCATATAGTCATATAGTAGTCACTCTGTACCAAAACACCTCACCACTGAAGATGGTAGTTGTACAACTACCGAAACGTTTGGTTTTGTAACTCCCTCATTGGCTAGTGATTTCACAAAAGATGATGACATACAGTAACTGATTTACCCATTACTGTACAGCTTCACTGGACCAAAATTCTATATATATATATTACAAGCACTATTACAATTATACTATAGGGCACATTGTATGGTATGTACAGTATTATAAAACACATGAACACAGAAAAGTGCAGGCCCATTCATTGGATAATCAGATGTATAGTACAGTATTACAGGAAATGATAACGTTTTAAAATTAGGTGCAGAACATTGAGTAGGATTCACCTTAGTTCCCGTTATAGAATACTTAAGGGAGCTTGCAGCTCCAAACCAGCAGCAAAGAAGCACAAAGAGATACAGAAGCTCAAGTCAAGGAACTTCAACAAAGTCCAAGAACTTCAACAGCAATATTTCATTCAGAATGTACCGGATTGCAACCTTGGTTGTCTTACTGGCTTGCATGCACCTTTCCTTAAGTGCTGCAGTCAGTGCCAAGTCACAGAGAGATGTTCAGGCGGAAGGGGAAGGTGAAAGATTCTGGTGCAGTCAAGATATAGTGGCTAACAAGACTGCAATCGTAAGAAAAATTCTAAAGGAGGCTGTGAAACTCATCGAGATTGTTGAATATCTGTTTGGTGACCGTCCCTTGTATGACCAGTACACGATTGCTGGCCTGAAAGAGAATGGAGAATGCGAGCCCATTGTCCTCCCACCCCTGCCTTTCCCTGCACTTAACGAAGGTCTGCAATCTACAGCCAATGTCTTCTGGAATCTGAGTCATCTCCTGCAAATGTACCGCAGTGTCTGGAGATTGATGGAGCTGCATGAAGGCTATGCGTTGGAGTCAGAATCAGCTAAGCTAGATATGTTGGAAATTGTTAGCTCCAGATTCTCCAACCAGGTGGAGCGGTATCTACAGGCCAATCGCTGCTCTTGCACTGGCACCAGCTGCATCACACACGAGGATATCAACGAGGCTAGCATTGAAGGGGTGTTGCAGAGGCAGTTCAGTCCTACTGGATGCAGCCGGAAACTGCTCCTTGGCAAGATTATTGCGAATATCAAGACAGAGGTCAGAGCTACTTACAAAACCCTGCAACATCATAAACCACTGTTTCAGTTCACCCCGTGGCCTGTCTGTGCCACACTGGCAGCCAATCCAATAAACTGTTAATGATCAGCAACTTTTTAACAAGAGGCACAGGTACCCGGCATGCAGACTCTTTGGAGTAGGTTATTTTTCAAATGAAACAAATGCATGTAATGTCATTTGTAAACACTTGCGCATATTTATGTTCAGTTATGATCCAAACAGTTCCAGCAATTTATACCTCAATGTTCATATATTTATATATATTACATACCATATCATTTATACAATGGGTTTTTCCTCACACTCAGCACTTATTAGCACTTGCACTGTATAAGAACTGTATTTGAGAATGAACAAGTTCCACCTACCCACGAGTACCTGTCAGCGCATTGCAGCTATACATATGTATGTATGCACATTGATCCCTAATGCTACAACTGCCAACTTGTTGCTATAGTATAAGGGCAACACAGATGAGATGCATGTATAACATATTAGAAACACAGGGTTAAGATATTGGCAACAAAGGGTTAAGAGATAGCAAAAAAAAAAAAAAAAAAAAAAAAAAAAAAAAAGGGTTAAGATATACGTACTGTACATAATAGAATGAATAGAGGTAGTCAGGTACTACAGTATATGTTCATGGTATACTAGCGTATGTGAACTATAAGACAGGACCATACTCACATTCATTCCAGGGAATGTGTAGGCTTATACATACTCACAATACTGTGTACAAATGTATAACATGACTGGATAAAATTGAATAAACCATATAACACGGTTTATGTGTCCTACTCTAATATACAGAAGCTATGCAGTCGAGCGGTAAGCGTCAGAACATGCATACCAAATGCACATAGAAGTGTAAATCACTTACGTAATTAAGACTTTGTAGAAGCTACATCACAATAATTGTTCGGCATCTAAATGCACTAAATATATACATAACAATGATTATTAGCAGATCTGGGAGGAAATAGACCTCAAAACCAAATATTGTCTATTGTAAGTGCCTGAAAATAATGAAAGGAAGTGTATAGCGTTCAAGTCCAAAAGTGTATGGTCATAAAGAGGAGATATGCACAGAATGCAGGTGAATTAAGTCCAAAATGCAGCATGTTCAAACCGCACATGAATCATTGGGAATTGTCTTCTTCACCTTACACATGTACCATACACTGCCAATCTCATCCCTGTTGCTAAAATGCAGCTGAGCAACGTTACGCTTGACAGTGGAAAGTGTCTGGATGACTCTCGCAATGATTCTTCCCAGGAAACGCATTAAGTTGCAACAGCGGGGCCAGGAGGATGGATTGAGCAGTCTAGTCACCTTTTCCCAGGTCTCATTTGTTGGATAGTTCAGCGTGCAGTTGTCATCTCCACACGAACACCGATCAGCTTGCATGTTTAGCTCGATACTACCATAGCTGTGGTCCAGGAGGATGCCAAACATTTCCAGACGCGCCTCATATTGCTTCTTCAAATGACTCAATCCTGCCCTCCACTGCCAAAACAATGATCGATATGCAAACTGGAGCACAGATAGATTCCAGAAAGCATTTGGAATTTGGAGCAAGTCAGTGTCGACATCAGCAACTGGACTGCGAGGAAAGTTCGCAATAACATTATCACAATAACTGACATTCATCAACCCAGGAATACTTCTCAACAGGCTTTTCCCAAAACTGTCAATGTGAAAAATTTCCTCCAATAGGCTGTCTGCTAGTTCCACACGTCTGTTTTCACTAATGTTTATTCCACACCACCATGGTTTCAAGGAAGCTCTCACGGGACCGGCATGGGCGTGCTTCGCTAGGAGAAGGACGCCAACTCCAACACACAAAGTCACCAATGGCATTGATGGCATTGCTGCATTCAATCTCGGCATATCTCAGGAGTTGAATAATTTTCAAGGCTTTCAAACGTGTCACCAACTTGATTGCTCTGTCTTGCTTGAGAACAGTTGCTTGCTTCTGATTTGGTGCAATGCGGCTGAAACGCTGCCTTATATACCATGTAATGACCTATTCAGAGGTTAACTACGTACCACAATTGAAGAATGTGTACTACATACGTTCCTGAAACGAAATCACCAGATATGCCTGTATATACACATGTACAGATGTACGTATGCATCCAGTACATCTAGTACACAAGCAATACAATGCAAACACCATTTTGAGCATGGCTAATTCATAACACATTCCTGAGTAGCGATGAGGGTGACATCACCACAAAACAGAGGTTGGATGGTCTGGAATCACTAAAACACGTAGCCCCATTGCACAGAAGGCATGAGAGGCATAAACACTCCTAATAAGGTAATGAATAAATCACGCTAAAGTGCGCCCAGAATCACAGAAGGCATTCGACCATAACATGGGTGCACAGTGGAATGACGGTTACGTTCACAACAGAACTGACAGGTGAGTATTGCTCTTACTACTTTGCGCTTGGATAGTCAGAAATACAACAAATATGCAAAATACACACACACTCTGTCCAACACGGAAGTGTACCAGTAGTAAATGGATAAATCTGCTATCTAGCTGACTTTTGTTTTTGTTGTTGAGAGGAATAATCGGAGTGGAGAAAGCTCCACAGCAGTTGTGCAGAAGTGTCGTTACCTAGGATGCGCTCCAGTTCCTTGGTCGACAGCTGCACAAGTTCTTGTAGGTTACTCACCTCGCCCATCAGCTGTCTGCATGTGTTGAAAGGAGAGCAGCACCGAGTTCAGTCCCTAGCTCGTTTAACATTACGCACATACGTACCACTTGACACACAGTGAGATTGGACAGTAGGGAGGGGTGTGGACCGTGTGGTGTGTAGGTGCTCGGTGACATGCAGAGGTTGCTACTCACACATTACCATCAATTACAAATGGTGTCAAAATAAAAACGATCAATAAAAACAAAAATACATGCAAATAGTGCTATAGACGCATGTACATTACAGTATTTATACAGAAGTACCTAAACACATACCTGTAGTTTTTGGAGCTGATGCCTGGACATTTGAGTATGAAGTCCTACGCATGTAGAGACGTTTGAAGTAATACTTAACAGTCCACCATGCATTCCCCTATACCAGCCTCATCTAATACAACAGCGAAGAATGTGACTGGGTCTGATAGTTACTCATCAATGCTCATTTCCAACAGTGCATTCACGTACGTACATACGTACATATGAAGGCATTGCTGGAAATACATCCGTGCAGGCCATCCATGATGTAGTCACCTCACCAGTGGTGTCACATTGAAAGGACAATCAGCCAGAACCAGTTCTCCGGAAGCACTTCCTGCTCCCAACGCTCCTTCAGGACTGGGCTGGGGTTTTCCCACCTACGTGAGAATTTGATGGAAGAGCAAGAAAATTGACAATGTCATACACAAATCCATTGCTTCAAGCAGGAATAACTACAAACAAAGTGAGTTCCTAGTGAGCAATCCCACCTAGTAGTAGACAACAGAGTTTTGCAATAAATAAATGTTTTGTTTGCAAAGGTGATGCCTCTCTCATCACGTCTTCTCACATTATGCACACCCTTCAGTTTACAGTTCCCTAATTATCAACACACAAATGGATCTACTCTGTTTCAGCAGCTGCTCAGTCAAGTACTTCGATGCAGTGCTTCTCATTCACAGAGAGGTGTTGTCTGTGCACGTCTGGGCCAATGCTCTAGTTTTGAGCAGAATTCTCAAACATTCTCCTCTCATGGTGCAGCATGGCTTCAGTACAAAACTTTAGGGTTTCCCTCTTTAAGGCCGAATGAATGCACCAACCACACTGCAGCTCCAAACCAAATGACTATCCCCCTTGTACAGGGTCTCATTATGCTGAAGGCACGTACATGAACAACCCTTCTCCCCCAAAGCACTACTGTTTTAAGAGTGCCACCACATGGCACAGTATGGCAAAACTGTGAGTCAGTACTTTAAGCGTGCAAGTAGAAGTCCCCCCATGCATAGGCACTATGTACGTACCACAACATCCCGCAAGAGCTTTGCATACTCATATGGGATAGCGGCTGTACTATTCTTAGAACTGAGCTTGGAAGTGACTTCAGCTACTACAGTTGGGATGGTTCTTACTTCATGCATGTGGTCACAAAGAAAACTTCCAGGTATATATATTGGATAGTAGAGTAGGTACCATGCAGTGCCAGGCACTGGCACTGGTTGCTTAGGTGATGGACAGCGACTGAAAGGAATGTGAAGCTATGTAAGTACGATGCATACGTACTGTATATACAGTATGCAACAGTTACGCAAACAACCTCTCACTGCAACCTGAGATGATATTGCCACCGCCACCGAGCAGTAATACAGATGGTAGCTGAACAAAGCCACTGGAAGCATCACTGTGTAAATCCTGACACGGATCCAAACATACATTCTACAACCGCGTACCTCCCTCTCCCCTATGCACAAACAAACTAGATTCGCCTAACACACAGAATGGGGCTATACGTACTTACTGTATGTACAGCACATAGGCTAGCAGTGCATGCACTTCAACACATTCACTACAGCTCACCATTGAAAGATTATACTTGCAATTACGTATATGCAATAAAGAGTCTCATTGCTACCAGTTCAATTACCAGTGATGACATTCAGCATCTTACGCAGCGGAGTGATGTGACACTAGGACGTTTCGACCTAGAAGGTCTTTGTCATTGCCATTCATTGTTCTGGTACAGTATGTGAAATGCTTTACATCACTATTGTATGCTTGTACATATGTATATATACACAATACAGCGGTAATTTAGTACGTGGTTGGAGACCGTACAATCCTGACCATGTCAGTAAGTATGTACGTACGTATGTACGCTCACTCGCTCACCTTTAGCTCTTCAAAGAGTGCTGCTGTCGCATGTGGGGTTTGTGTCCATAGCAATTTCAGCTGTTGGGACGGAGGAGATTCGTTTACATGCAAGCCACAATGCCTGCACACACACGCACACAAGCATGCAAGCACACACGCAGGCATGCACGCACGCACACATGCAGACACACATGCACGCACACACACATGCACGCACACATGCAGACACACATGCTCACACACACACACATGCACGCACACATGCACACACACATGCAGACACACACACATGCACACACACATGCAGACACACACACATGCACACACACATGCAGACACACACACACAAGCACGCACACACATGCACACACACATGCAGGCACACACGCTCACACACACATGCACACACACATGCATACACACATGCAGACACACACACACACATGCACGCACACATGCACACACACATGCAGACACACACACACATGCACGCACACATGCATGCACACATGCACGCACACATGCAGACACACATGCACACACACATGCACACACACATGCACACACACATGCAGGCACACACGCTCACACACATGCACACACACATGCACATTGTTAGACACTGTGAACTGACTTACTTTTGGAAAATGCATTGTCAACAGAGCGAGCTTTGATGTCAAACTCTGGATTGAAATTTCACCTCTGAAAGCACTTTTACTCTGCACACACACACACACAAAGAGAACAATAACAACAACAACAACAGTCCAATTAGTCAACAAATAATACCGTGTGTACATAAACTACGTACATACGTACGTGGCACATTCGGGCTTCAGCACACATTCTGACCTGCAAAGAGAAGGACTGTCCTTCTGAGAACTCAATAAGGAGAACGGGTGTCTTGTAGTACCTCAGCATTGCTGTGACCTGATTGTATCTGTGGAAGACACGCACAAGCATATTTACGTGTACGAGTGCATGATTAAAATATCTATAAAATAACAGTTCTACATATCTCACAGTCTTCCACTGTTCAGAGACCCTATCAGATCGCTGATACTCTTTCGCTCAACGCAAATGTCTGGAGTTAGGATGTAATCGCCGACCTATGGCAGTGATCAGGATGTGACAGGCACACAGAGCAGTGACCGAAGAGCCAAACACACACCAGCCACACACTACACAATTCGCTGTTAAGGCACGAGGCGACTTATCTGGCACCATACAGAGATAGCATATGCCAGTGGATGACACAGTGGGGGTAGGTAGCACAGAGATGACTTCAACGTTAAGGCGCGGGGCAACTTATCAGGTACCATACAGAGATAGCATATGCCAGTGGATGACACAGTGGGGGTAGCACAGAGATGACGTCAATGCAGGGTTGGGCAACAGCCGGTTGGTGTCTAGCACAGAGGCAGAAGCTGAAGCATGGGTCATGTAGCAAAGTGATACTTATGTAGATGACCTCGTGTACAATACATGATGGTCGTGGCCATATGGGATTACGGTAATGATTCAAGTGCTAGTCACAGCTTGGTCAAAAACATACCAGAATGCACCAAAGATGACGTGATACAAATTGTAGTAAAAACCCAAATTGTACGTACGTATGTATGTATGTACATATGTATGTACAGGCCCTATGCAAACACCATAAATGGAGTTCTCTAGGGCAGTGATGTTGTCATTGATAATACTGCATAGAGACAATGCTTTACAATCCTTCAGGCTACCACGGTTATGAACAGTACAATAATGACATTTGGAATATAATTTACATATTATACCATATTATAATAATATAAAATTATTCAAATAGAAGTCCAAATTTCGCACCATTTGCTGTTGTTCTTACTGTACATGTGTTTGCACAAACTGCTTTAGTTGTTTGTCTTTACTGTAGAAGTCTCCGGAAAGACGTAATGTAAAAATATTCATGTGATAGAGCATTGCCATCAGACGTCACATGGCAAACACTAGACGTCAGACAGCAAATATCGGACATCAGACGGCAAATATCAGACTTTAAGCAGCAAAACCAGACGGTAGGCGTCAGACGGCAAACACCAGATGTCAGACGGCGAAATCAGACGTCAGATGGCAAACATCAGACGTTAGACAGCAAACGTCAGAGGTCAGACGGCAAATGTTGGATGTCAGACAGCAAACACCAGACGATAGACAGCAGACGGCAAACACCAGACGATAGACAGCAGACGGCAAACACCAGACGTTAGACGTCAGATGGCAAACACCAGAAGTTAGACGTCAGACGACAAATACCAGGCGTTAGACATCAGACGGCAAACACCAGACGTTAGGCGTCAGACGGCAAACACCAGACGTTAGACGTCAGACGGCAAACACCAGACGTTAGGCGTCAGACGGCAAACACCAGACGTTAGACGTCAGACGGCAAACACCAGACGTCAGGCAGTAACCATCAAACGTCAGACGACAAACAATGCAACGGACAACTAAATCTTTCTACTGCATATCCCTATGCTGGAAACAGCTGCAAGTGATACAGTATTCTAACAGCTTTTGTTTAAACATGCATTTTTAACACATGGCAGAGGATTCATTTCCTAATGCACTCTTACACTGACATACTGGTTGTGAATTGCATATACAGAAATGTGGTTCCCACTAGACTGAGAAGCCAAGTGGAAGAAGGACTAACAAGCTGTCATCTGCTGTCAAAGGACATACCTCTAATGTGAGAGGAACAATCTCCATTCCTCGCTTATGAATAAGAGAAGGCAATGCACTGCGGAATTCACGAATGTCAACAATAATCTATGCATGTGCACATACACACACACACACACACACACACACACACACACACACACACACACACACACACACACACACACACACACACACACACACACACACACACACACAGATACACACACACACACACACACACACACACACACACACACACACACACACACACACACACACACACACACACACACACACACACACACACACACACACACAGAGAGAGAGAGAGAGAGAGAGAGAGAGAGAGGGAGGGGGGAGAGAAGAGAGAGAAGATGAAGCATTGGCATCAAGAATCTACTTATTCGACGGGATATGACGTACCATTTTCACTTCAGCACTTTGTCCTCCTGCCTTCCTAGTGCTAAGTGCCGCTTCCACCAGAGAGGAGGACCCTCTCATTAGATTGTTTGGTTCCACAGTCCTGCCCTCTTGCTCCTCTGGAATGACCATGTGCTAGGATGGAACACACATACGTAAGTACAACCTCACAGTTGACCTTATGTGTATAAGGTACACATACATACCATGTTTAATACCATGTATACCATGTACATGTACATACCATGTACATACCATGTACATAACATGTTAAGTACAGGCCACTCTGCAGGGTTTGTACAGATGCAAGTGCTGCAGAGTACACATCTGCCGAACAAACACCCCCTCAAATGCTACGTATAGGAGGTGAGTTGCCATGTACTGTACGCCACCCGGCGCAGTCCAACATGTTTCACTGTATTATAGACTCTGAGAGTGCTGTCGCCCACGTCACACCATGTGCAATGTGTAAGATATGTGGGATGTAAACAGAGGCAGCCATACAGTAGCACTGCGCTCCTTCACTTGCAGTTTACATGGGTTGGAACTAAGCGTGACACCTGAGACAAGTCCCAAATGTTTGCAATGTCCTAAGTATATGTGACATCAGACTTTGGTGGGAGGAACGTACTATTAATGGCACACACTCACTCCCTTTTCCCTGATTAACTGGTGGAAGGCTTCCTTCTCCTTCCTCAGAGCTGTCAGGTATCTCTGCAATGATGATAACACATGTCTATGTACATATTTACAAGCAGTGCTAGAGTCATGCAGGCGCCCAACCATAACATAACACCAGGAGGGTGAGGTGGCCTGGCAGCATGAGTCAAGAATGGAGATGGGAGAGCAATGGGACGGCAAGGTTTACCTCCCACGCAGTGAAAAAAGTGGCACCTCCCAACATCAACACTGCCCAATAATCACAAACTGATTGACTGTTCATGTGTGTGTTTGTGTGTGTGTGTATGTAAGCATTGACTGGGCGCCTGTAAGAGTAGCCTTTAAGCTAAAGGCTTTCCCCAGTTAAAATAAGGCAATCAATCAATCTAACCATAACATCCTATTGTCTGCCACAGGCTGATGAATTATAACATTCCTAATGCATCCAAAACATCATCCAGGTGTCCAGCGTACAGCAGTACGTATGTACGTACGTACGCACTGTACCTGCAAATACAACTAGTGTAGCACATCTCAGCAGCCATATTAGTGTAGGCACACACTTTGTGGGGAGGTTACAGTAGTCTTGGCTGCTATGTGAACACCTTGGCTGCCCCATCAATTCATATAATGTCAGTAGTGATGATCGAGCATTTCACGTAACACACTATAAATTGTAACTGTACAATGTTTCGACCATGAAGGTCTCCTCGTCAGGTACAGAACAGTTCTGTACCTGATGAAGTCCTTCGTGGCCGAAACATTGTAGAATTACAATCTATACTCTGCTACGTGGAATGCTCGATCATCACTACTGACATTCAGAAGCCATAACCATGAGCCTCTACCAGATCATACAATTATACACTGCACTGTATACAGTAAATACCTACACACGTAAGCACGTACGTATGTATGTGTGCATTGAAATGCATTCAAAGCTCTCTAATTAGCCACCGAACTGTCTAAGCATCCTACCTTAAACATTGACACACATACCGACCGTACCATACATAAATGCGCCACCAGCACGTTAAGTGGAAACAAGCACACTTCCTTGCCCAACCTCGCCACACCACAGCCCCTCTGGGTGAAAGATCTCCATCCAATACAGTGCTTCGTGACTGCACTTCTGCACACATCATACGAACTTGTCAACATACAGACAGCTGGTGTTCTTCTAGAAATGTACAATCGTCTCCTTACTTCACATGCTCTGAGCCTTGCGTTCATTAGGCACACTTCCTTGCCCAACCAAGTAAGCTCGCCATCTGACGTCACTGTCATATGACACCTGGGTGTGTATCACCTGGCTTCACTGTAACATGACAGCTGGGTGTGCGTCAGCTGGTGAGTACACACCAGCTGGTGACAAGCACCTACCTCTGATAGTGCACACCATCTGACATACGTAAGTAAGTATGAGGTGGGCACTCCAAACCTCGAAGCACTAACATGCACCCTGTGTTCTGATGTCAGGGCTCGGTGACCTTCTACCTACATATTTCATCACTTCATGTACAGCTGTGGGCATGTCTCCAAATCCTCCCGCTCTGACGTCAATGCCCCCCCCCTCTCCTGCGGTGTTGCCATCATTTCTGATATCACACTTAAAGCCTGACACAACAACATCTACATATCTCGAAAGAGTAAAGATCCATTACCACATCCATGTATATACGCATTTGTCAGTCCACCACGTGTCTTATGCTCAAGAACTGACAAATAACATCCATCTCATCCTAAGTCTTCTTTGAAAGCGATTTCAACATACCAATGTTAATTTCACCGGTGCTTCACAGTATATGCACCACTCACAACCGGACGACAACACAAGGACACTTGCAGTCTGGTCGCATCTTCCTGCTAAGTGATGTCCTACACCAACTGCAGCAACTGTACCAGTTTACTCCAGCTTGCAACCGCACTATTTTACTCCAGCTTGCAACCGCACTATTTTACTCCAGCTTGCAACCGCACTATTTTACTCCAGCTTGCAACCGCACTATTTTACTCCAGCTTGCAACCCCACTATACTGCACTTGCCATTCTTCTCAGAAGCCCAACACTAGCATACAGGCATGTACGTATCTCTGTATAGGTATAAAAACACAAACATGCGAATTCCTTCAAAGAGATCTCCATCCAGTACAGTGCTTGACTGCAATGCATACAGATGATACGGACCTGCCAATGCACAGACAATTGGTGTGCAGGCACGCACAGTCATCTTGTTATTTCACCCGCGCTGTCATATGATCTTTGGGTGGGCACCTTGATCGCACCACCTGGTGATGGGTCTGGTGCCATATCAAAATACAGTATATCTGATTTCAAACTCTGATCACCAAGCCATACAAACACACACTTCACATCATGTTGACATCATCCAATGGGCTTCCAGGTATGTAGATTAATCTGTTGTCTGTTTCCACCTCTGGTGCAGGTAAGGGAAGTCGCCAAAGTCCCTTCACTCTGACGTCAAGGGAAGAGTTTTTTACAGTGTTAGTTGCCCTCATGTCCCATTGTCAACTCTCTGACATCACACTTCAACTTCCACTGACGACAAACAAAGACTTCAAAGTCAAATCTCCCTTCCTGTCACAGGAAATTTACTCATTCATTGACTTCAACTCCTAAATTACTGCAACAATGATCCTCCATCAAAACTTAATCACACTTCAACTTTGAAGAACATTCCGACTCACAGCCCGTGCTATATGGACATCCAAACATCCGTTGTACTCACCCTTGAGAGGCAGTTAATGCAAAATGAAAACACCACAGCAATCAATGCGTACACAGTACCTACAAGAGTCTTAATGCGCATGCACGCTGTCGACTCTGATGAGTTTCAGGATCGCTCAGTTTGTCTGGTTCCACCACATATTCAAATAAGGGTATGTCGCCAAGTCCTCCCACTCTGATATCAGTGCATGGAGTCTCCCTACACAGCATTGCACTCATCTCTGACATCACACTTCAACCCTTGATACAACAGCATTCCAACTGGTACCTTGCGCCACTCTGACTACTCTCAACAGACAGATTAGTTAACCCATTTCTCTATCTTATTCCAAGTGCCAACCAGGACCTGACTCGAAGGCGACCTGCTCGGGTGACGTCATCTCTCCAAACTGACGTACATATATAGGTACGTAGTTATAGTACACTCATACACAGTCCAGTACGGTACGGTAAACCACGCCCCCACCCCACCCCAGCCAGAAGTCCATTTACCTGCCCAAATATGGTGCACTACCATACTACCACTAAGACCCACCCACCCTCGACTTCATTGCAGGGGTCGCATACGTACGTATGCATGTGTGATTCCCAATCATTAGTGACTCAGAGTGGGTGTCAGTGCAGGAGGAACATGAGTGATGTTTCTGGATTGAACGAATGCAATCAAGCAATATCCGCATGCACTCAAGTACACATACAGTACGTACACACGAGCGCACACACACACACACAAACACAGATGCACACCACCTACCACACCCACACACTGAACCACACCCACACACTGAACCACACCCACACACTGAACCACACCCACATACTGAACCACACACACACACTGAACCACACACACACACTGAACCACACACACACACTGAACCACACACACACACACACACACACACACACACACACACACACACACACACACACTGAACCACCCCCACCCCTACCCACACCCACTGAACCACCTCCACCCTTACCCACCCCCACACCTGTTCTTCCACAGAGCTGTCGTAAAAGAGAAAGTACACTCTAAGCGCAACACCGGGTGTTCTTGCTCTGTGCATCTCCAGCTGCCGCACACAGGTGACATCTGCGTCGTACAGTAATACGTAGCCAGGCTGGGCCTCACGAAGAAAATGAGAGAAGCCGTAGGAATGCCTGACAAAGCAATTGAAGGAAAGCATACGTAACGTGTACCACGAGATGGAGCATGCATCCTGTGGCTAGACAGTCGTACAGTGGATTATGGTGGCGAATAGATCTTGATAAGCATACATACAAAGATTTGTACTCTGTATCCGCAGGCCTATGTGGACGAAACATCCTGCAATCAGGCCTTTGTCAACTTATACGCAGTTGACAAAGGCCTATGTGGACGAAACATCCTGCAATCAGTTGCTATTGGTCGATTGATTCTGCTACATATGTATGTATAATTATGCTCATCAAGATCTATTCGGCAGTTGGCACAACATAGAAGTGAGCCTCTACGATATCAAAGATTATGTCATGAAAGATATTAGGCTTGCTAGAGTTGATGTACAGCTGTATGCCTGACGAAGCCTGTGATGAGCGAAATTTTGCATTGAAGTGACAATTAAAGCGACAGGTCATTCGTTGGCATCCTTGATCATCCAAAAAGAATCATTCTAAATGATTCATCATTCAGTTTTGTACCTGACGCAGACCTTCGCGGTCGAAACGTCATACGCTGCACTTACTTGCTACGTGAAAGCTCATCAACACAACTCAGCTATAAGAATCATTCAATCATCACAGATTACGGTCACACATGAAGCACAAAGGGAAGAGGTAAGGCCAGTGGAGTTAAGACCATTAGCAGTTGATGCGGGCAAATACATTACAGAGTACGTACTTCAATGTGAATCTGCAGCCTGCACAACACCTGCACTACAGCCGAGGCAGAGATGAATAGGATATACGTACAGTATGTATGTACGTATGTACTGACATACACACATACGTACACGCCCACCCACGCACACACACAGGCATGCACACATATGTACGTACACACACACATATACACATTCCTAGATCATACCGATTGGAGTTGAGAGCATGAAACACCACCTCCAACTTGCCCAGGAGAGTGAAGGAAGCTTCCTGGGTGTTACAGTCTGGGGGAGGAGGTGTGGGATGACCCTGCACCAGAGATCAATACAAGCACATAATAACTGCAAGCTTGAACAAACACCTCTCCACGGTAGGGGGCTCTTCTATACCAGCCAGACAACAGGCTGAAAACCTTGCCGACATTTCAACCAGAATGTTCCGGTCTTCTTCAGGACGAAGACTAATGATGATTAATGAATGATGAATCCTCGCCCTGAAGAAGACCAGAGCACTGTGGTCGAAATGTCAGCAAGGTTTTCAGCCCGTTTTCTAGCTGGTACAGAAGAACCCTTTACCACTCATGCAACAGCCAGCTGAGAAGCCCCCGCTTCAACATCTCACAGTCATACACAGCAGTCTTGTTGCAGTAAGAGAAGAGGTCTTCAGTTGAGCTGTAACGCTACCTACCACTGGAGTTTGCCTACATACGTACATATGTAGTTCAAGTTGACAAGCAATTTTAGCTTCAAAACACGGATGTACACACACACAGACACATACGTACTTGGCACACACATGCACAAGCAAACCCCTCCCCCCCCCCACACACAGGTGGGGACCCACAGTCAAACAGAAGCACACGTGTAGACACAAACCTCATCATCCCAGCCACCACCTTCAGTCAACCCGTGGCCTTTCCTACATTTCAAAAAATAGAACCATGCTGTTTAACAATCATACATCGGCTGACAATTGATTATTTAATGCACAACATTTGAATCTCTCTATAGTGGGCACCATTGGGACCCAGCTGGCTGTCCTGTATTGAGAGGTATCCCTAATTCAAAGGCATATTTGTACACAGCTCCATGTGGTTGGGACTGTAGACAGTGTCCTCATTAGAGAGGTGTGCTTTATTCAGTTTGTCCTTTATAGAGAGGTTCCACTGTAGTACAAACACCACATACATACATACATACTGTATATACAAACTGTGGCACGGAGGTGTGCAAATTACCCATCTACTGAGACTCCTGTTCCTGTGCCTGATTCTGCTCTGTCGTCAGATAATTTTGCTTTCTTCGACTTTGGACCCTGTTCTGCTGCTTCTTGCTGTGCAGAGGAAGCGGTGGAAGGCTTCATATTGGCCACCTTGGTCTTCTAATAGCAACAGAGCAAGAAACAGAGATCTGTTTCACACGTACGTGCCCGCCACAAGGGCTATCAAAATCAACAAGAAACAGAGATCTGTTTCACACGTACGTGCCCGCCACAAGGGCTATCAAAATCAACAAGAAACAGAGATCTGTTTCACACGTACGTGCCCGCCACAAGGGCTATCAAAATCAACAAGAAACAGAGATCTGTTTCACACGAACGTGCCCGCCACAAGGGCTATCAAAATCAACAAGAGAAAGAGAGCATGTGCTGGAGATAACGAGCGCTCACTTTCCTGGTGGTTCTAACCACAGCCTTGTTCTTTGGTCTCCGTCCGCCCACTCCCTTCTTATTTCCACCGGACTTGGAACTAAGAAACCTCTGGAATGTGCCCTCAAGCAGTTTCCGGCCTCCCTCTGTCATATACTGCGATACAGATGCAATTTACAGGCGTCAAGTTATGACAAGGGCGCAGACACAGTGACAGCCCAACATGTGTACGTACAAATGTGGGATAGGCAGTTACAATTGAAAATCAATCCATTCCCTGTTTATACACTTCTGCTAGACATTATTCACAGATGAAAGTGTTGCTAAGAGACGTAAACTAATCAACATGGCTAGCGTCCTTGGCGAAGCAACTAATCAGAAAGCACAACAACAAACAACAAACAAAGCGTCATATGCATCATGTCAACATGTCCAACATGTCCACTGCGTAGTGACAATCAGCTTGGTTATCTTTCAGTGACATGCAGTGACAGTTTGTTACCCATTCTCACTTCTTGCAACTGGCAGCTTGTTCGTTCATCATTCGTGACCACTACTACTTTGGAACGTTGCATCTCTGAGTCTGCATGTGACAGTGACGGTGTCACAACTCCACAGTGTGTCACAAAGAGTGACAAGTGTGTCACCACAGTGTGTCACAAAAAGTGACTAAGTGACAGCATATTACGATGAGTGTTTATTAATACAGGCATGTGCCATAGAGAATGACAGTGCATCATGACAAGGGATAGTGTGACAAGTGGATATGTGGGGTGGTGACAGTGTGACAATACTGACAGTGGGTCACAGGGAGTCACATCCAATTTGTCACATTTCAGAGTGACAGCCCAACCAGCTACGCACGTACCTGCAGAGGGCTTTTGTCCAGCTGCTGCAGCTATCTCGTCCAGCACATCCTTAAGGAGGGACCACTTCGGACTCTCTTCAAGTAAGAGATCTTCAAAGAGAAGGACGTGAGAAGGGCTTTATACGTATGGGAGTGGACACAGACACCCACACCACACACATACACCACACACACACCACATATACCACACACCACATATACCACACACAACCACACACATACACACACACACACACCACACACACACACACCACACACACACACACCACACACACCACACACACACACACATGCACACACACACTGGTGACAAGACCACACTAAGCCTGACCTTCAGCTGCGACAGTTGCCTCGTTGGCACTGCTGTCCCTGTGCATGGAGCATGGAGCAATTAGGACAGCACTATAGAACTACAAACTCTACCAGAGTGGTGCAGCATGAGGTTGAGCCATGTACAGGGAAAGAATTCATCCACTGACTCACTTTTCTCTCTCTTTGCCTTTTCTGCCTTTACCTGTCCCAAACACACGCTTCTTTGCTTCCTACACATATCAGACAGACAGGTACAATACTGGATTACACTAAACCATACACATACATACTCACACAAATAGCTAGCACATCATTCATCACAGCGTTACAGTAGTAATATCCTACATACAAGATTGCCATAGCAACACTGCTGCTTACTGTAAACAGAGTGTTAGCAGCCTCCATGAAAATCCATCCTGATTGGTCGGAGAAGCTCCTGACTCCTCCCTCTCCAACTCTGCAAGCATAAACACAAACAAAATGCCGACAAAATTAGTAATAAAATACAGAATATTTACAAATTTACAGTACAATCCTTCCGTGTTAGGTATTCCCCAATATACCGCATACTCCAATTGCAGCATGCAGTAATGTGAGGGCAGTAAACTACTCTGTCGTACTATGTACATATGTACTGTACATAAGTAGCATATACAGCGAGAAACACGTTTGGGCAGGGTTTCAAAATTGCTGGTTTGGCAAGTTTAACAACATCTGCCAAATATACCCCCCCCCCCCCCTCCCCCATAGTTTCTGCTATGCATTAACTACTACAACTTGCCTGAGTCTCTCCAGGTATCGATAAAATGAGACACAGTCGTACTGAGTGAGGTAGCTGAGGGGTGGATGCAATACGTACACAGTATGCGAACAGCACCTGTAGGCACACATTGTACATGCATGCATGTACAATGCTATCATGCAACACATGTTAACACACACAATCATGCACGTCACAGACACAGGAGGAACACGCAGCAACAGGAAAAAAAACATGCATGTAAAACGTACACACAAAGTCACAAGTCTGCATAGACATGCACTTTTGCACACACGTGTACACACACTGCTGTATGTACGTACAGCATGCACACACACACACAGGCAGGCAGACTCATATGGAAAGGAAGTACTCACAACACAGACAGAAAAAACTCACGCAGACAAAAAGTACTACATCACAGACAGGAAGTGCTGACATCACAGACAGGAAGTCCTGACATCACAGACAGGAAGTGCTCACACAGCAATAGTAACAGACACTCACTACAGCAATGTACGAAGAGTCTTGAGATCAAACACCAACTGCTTGCTCTTAAAGCCCTAAATTGGGAATGGAACACACCAGTAGATCATTCACTAGAAGCTCGGTCTTGGGCCCATTTCCAGTCATCAGACCCATTTCAACTTGTATTCTCACCAGCTGATTCCAGACTGGGTCGACTTGCAATCTGATGACAGCATCAAAGGCTTTAGTGAGACTGTCCTCCAGACTCATAATGTCTTCATCAAACTGCACATCAGAGCGGAAGGCACCAGCTCTGAGAGATTACACGGTACGGTGGAACCTCTCTATAAAGGACACTTTGAATAAGGGACACCTCTCTAATGAGGACACTGTCTGCAGTCCCACCACACAGAGTTGTGTACAAATCCACCTCTGAATTAGGGACACCTCTCTATACAGGACAGCCAGCAGGGTCCCAGCGGTGTCCACTATAGAGAGGTTTCACTGTGTACATTACGTATACGGTGACACCACACACAGTCCAGTCGTATCTAATCGAATTACACCATTACATTATTATATGCAATGTTCTGCAATAAAATGGCATTATACGAAGAGTAAATGGATTCCTTTATGCCAAAAATGCACACAAGAGCAGGTAGCGAGTCACTGGCAATTTCACACACCCATTTGTTGCCTCTCCGCAGTTCTTCAAGACACTCCTTCATGACATCTAAAATGGCCACCTGAATGGCGCACATGGAGGAGGTCATCCGCTGTCGTAACTCCACCACATCAGGCTGCATGAGGGTTGGGGAGGGGAGGGGTTAGTACGTATGTGAGTGGGAGGGGTTAGTGTGTGAGTGGGAGGGGTTAGTTTGTGAGTGGGAGGGGTTAGTGTGTGAGTGGGAGGGGTTAGTGTGTGAGTGGGAGGGGCTAGTTTGTGAGTGGGAGGGGTTAGTGTGTGAGTGGTAGGGGTTAGTGTGCGAGTGGGAGGGGTTAGTGTGTGAGTGAGAGGGGCTAGTGTGAGTGGGAGGGGTTAGTGTGTGAGTGTGAGGGGCTAGTATATTAGTGGTAGGGGTTAGTGTGAGTGGGAGGGGTTAGTGTGTGAGTGGGAGGGGTTAGTATGAGTGAGGGGCCAGTCAGTGTGTAAATACATGCATACATACGTACGTACATACATACACACATTCATATACACTGTACATAACTACTCCTAGCCCACCTTGTGCCTGGAGAGGGCGTCTACAACTGAGGCATGAAACCTAGAGAGCAAATTCGCAAGAACAGAAGTACTCCAGTGTTCAAGCGAATTACATAAATAGTGACTATACCCTGTAGAGAACACAGTGTTGTGTATTCCATTCCACTAACACCTTTTTCAGTGATGCACACATGCACACAAACAGGCGAGGACTCTGTTACATGTACGTATAAGGTACACAGGTACACACACACACACACGCACGCACGCACGTACGCACACACACACGCACGCACGCACACACACACGCATGCACGCACACACACACACTCACACACACACACACACACACACGCACGCACACACACGCACACACACACACACGAAACACACACACAAACACATACACGCACACACACACACAAAACACGGACACACACACACACACACACGCACATGCACACACACACACACACGAAACACGGACACACACACAAACACATACACGCACACACACACAAAACACGGACACACACACACACACACACACACACACACACACACACACACACACACACACACACACACACACGCACGCACACGCACACACGCACACACACGAAACACGGACACACACACAAACACATACACGCACACACACAAGAAACACGGACACACACACACACACACACACACACACACACACACACACACACACACACACACACACACACACACACACACACACACACACACACACACACACACATGTATTACGTATATATGTACGTACTATATGTGCTATATAATACATGTGTGTGTGTGTACTATATGTACTATATAATACATGTGTGTGTGTGTACTATATGTACTATATAATACATGTGTGTGTGTGTACTATATGTACTATATAATACATGTGTGTGTGTGTACTATATGTACTATATAATACATGTGTGTGTGTGTACTATATGTACTATATAGTGCTACGTAGATCACAGCAAACAGTAGGGTTAGAGACATACTACGTACGGGAATTATGTAAAAAACTTAAAGTATGATGTAAATGTAAAAGGTATAAGGCACGTATGTACATACATACGTACGTACATATGTGTATGTATGCATGTATGTACATACATACGTACATATGTGTATGTATGCACGTGTGTATGTACTTCACAGATCCGGAAGCTCAATCTCCATAAGCACATGCATGCACACACATATACATGCACTGGTCCACACATACACACTCAACTGTTCCACACATACACACACTCAACTGATCCACACATACACACACTCAACTGATCCACACATACACGCACTCAACCAATCCACACATACACACTCAACTGTTCCACACATACACACACTCAACTGATCCACACATACACGCACTCAACCAATCCACACATACACACTCAACTGTTCCACACATACCCACACTCAACTGATCCACACATACACGCACTCAACCAATCCACACATACACACACTCAACCGATCCACTTATACACACACTCAACCGATCCACTTATACACACACTCAACCGATCCACTTATACACACACTCAACCGATCCACTTATACACACACTCAACCGATCCTCTTAATCTAGTTAGCATGCACTACTCACATGTGGGCATGAGGTACCAACACTCCAGCCACCTTGTCTACAGGGCATGTCTTCCTCAGGAGATCCACCACGAGGATGCGTGAGGTGACAAACAACACCCCGCCTTGCATGTACAGCATCTCCCTTGGGTGGGGTGGGATGAGAGGAAGAGGTTGTGCATTGGAGGAATTATGGGAGAGCAGGAAGGAAGGCGAGCAGAGTCACTGCATGGAACATGTACAAGCTAGGCTGTATGTACATACATACATACGAACAATGAATCTCATTTCGTGGACTTTGTATTGTATTTTAATGGACCAATACATGCAGTAACATAGACTGTGTGTGTGTGTGTGTGTGTGTGTGTGTGTGTGTGTGTGTGTGTGTGTGTGTGTGTGTGTGTGTGTGTGTGTGTGTGTGTGTGTGTGTGTGTGTGTGTGTGTGTGTGTGTGTGTGTGTGTGTGTGTGTGTGTGTGTGTGTGTGTGTGTGTGTGTGTGTGTGTGTGTGTGTGTGTGTGTGTGTGTGTGTGTGTGTGTGTGTGTGTGTGTGTGTGTGTGTGTGTGTGTGTGTGTGTGTGTGTGTGTGTGTGTGTGTGTGTGTGCATGTGTGTGTGTGTTTGTGTGTGTTTGTGTGTGTGTGTGTGTGTCTGTGTGTGTGTTTGTGTGTTATGAGTGTGGTTGTTAATTACCTGTTACAGGTACAAGACCTGCTGGCTTACCTTTCTTTGGCTGCGGTCTCATTAGTGACCGTCTTGGGAAGATGAGCAACTCCCATCTGTAATAACTCATCGATATAGTGTTCCTACAGTGTGTGTGTGTGTGTACATGTGTGTACAGTACATGAATGCAAGTGTAAGATAGTACAGTAAGTACACATGTGTAAAGAGAGAGTGTGTATGTGTGTAGAAACAAGATGGAAGAATACAGTGTTAATCATAAGAGGCGCTGATCCACCTGTACCACACACTGTGGCTGCAACATGAACATGGACTTGTCACTCCATTACACGTCCAAAGTACTTCAAATAGTCACCAAACGAACACACAACTGTCAACATGTTACGACGCACACACACACACACGCACACACACACACACACTGCACACCAGAGCGGTAATTTCACACTGGGCCCACTGCTACCGAGGTCTACACACACCCTAGAGTGCCCCATCACACGCAGCAGTCATTGACACATCCCTTCCTCCTCCTCTATACCTTTGGACCCTGGGGAACTGCACATGCACCATGCAGCCAACAAACAAGTTACTACTGGTACATGCAAAGGTAACTATCAAACCCTTGCAAAGGTGGCCAGCCTCACTGGGGCGGCTAGAGACTGCATACAGCTGCTTCTTTGTCATGCAACCATCCATTGAAACTGCCAACCAGTGTGAGGTTCCACAAGAGACAGACGCATGGTCCTTATATGCCCCACCATCACAGTCGAAAGACAGCACAGACACAGGGACTCTAAATCTTCAACTCAAAAACTGACCCCTACGCCAACACCAATCTACACAGTCCACACTCTTTAACGATATTCTTATTTGGATTCACTGTATGTCCATGTTTTTACTGCAGAGCTGGCTGGGTAGAGAGACAGCTTACTGCACACTGGATGTACTAAGCACAGCGTAGCAACCCACCTCCTCCTCAGGGTTGGTGCCCAGCACCAGGACCAAGCTGCAGGGATCGCAGTAAAGATGCAAGAACTTGAGGACAAGCGCATCCAGCCCCAGACCCCTGCAGTGGTGCGCGCGCGCACAGTTAGAAGTTTTTTTTTAACCACCATGCGAAATATCAGTCATAGCGTGATATATTTACACATGCAGCACCTTAACACAACCCATGCACATGACAGCCACGTGTTGCGTCGCACCTAGCGAGTACTACCAGCCCGTCTTCGGCCAAAAGGTTCATAAACACTTCGTTAACGAAGTCCATCGCCATTTGCAAACTCGGTCACGTGCACAATAAAGGGAAATCCCCAAATACCATGTACACTTAAAAAAAAAAAAAAAAAAAAGAAAAGAAACTATGAATTCTATGGCATAATCAGGGCATAATCAACTACGTACAGAGCCTCTATCCATTCAGCGAAATGTCCAGCTATCCAGCTATCGTATTCAGTTACAACACCGTCTTGGCCTTCTCCAGGAAGCTGTCTGTGCTGTGCCCTTCCAGGACGTGTTGCTTCTTCAGCCAGTTCTTGGCCTTCATGGCAATCAGCTCCCACTCATCCTGCAGATCCAGTAGCTTCTTCTCCAGGTAGCCCAGCACCAGCACAGTGGCCCACACCAGCTCCAGCTCTCCCTCACATGTAGAAGGGCAGGCGGCCTTCAGCTCCTCCAAGCTGTGGCCCAACAGACCAGCTAGCTCTGCAGACAGCTTCCAGGCCCCACTGGCAAGCTGGAGGCTAATGATGCGGGGAAGAGCAGGCTGGGGGGACCGGGAAGAGGAGGAGGAGGAGGAGGAGGAGGGCTTTAACATGGTGTCTTTAGCAATTCTTTTGCTGTAAGACTGAGCAGGAGGGAGGGCGCTAGCCATGCAGTTGAATTCCATCAGGTTACATTCCATGTCTTCATTCAATTCCTCCAAGAGGTGAGCTTCAAATTCATTTTCTTCACATTCCTTTTCACCACCTTCTTCATCGTCACTGTCCGAGTCCTCAAAACTGCCTACAAGTGCACGGCTAATGGAAACTACAGGAAGAGGAGCAGCATTCCTGCACCTACGAACTGCACCATATGAGTAGAGGCTACCCATCATTGGAGGAGGCCTAGCCACCACGTCCCATGTCTGCAGGCTCCCTTTGACTGGCTCCTTCTGTTCCTCGTCGATGGCAATGAAGGCAGTGTGCTTGGAGATCACACTGCACTCACAGCTAAGCTTCACAATCTCATCCTTCTTGCTAGATTCCATATTCTGCATTCCCTTGATGAGGGCCTTGCCAGCCAGGTGGTGGATGGTGGGCACTGCTCCTGCGTCTGCTCCCAGTCCAGGCACCTTAATCTCCAGGACGTGCTTGATCTTCTCCCCAAGGAGTTCTCCCTCCAGGGTCACCGTGCCCCTACTGCCACTCACCACCTTCCCAAGCAGGCTCTTCTGCAGGATGCCGTACACAATGGTGCGCTCTCCAAAGAAGATGGGGGGCACCTCCTCTGGAGCCACCTTGGCTGAGTAGCCAACAGGGAGACTGAAGTGGACCCGAGCGTTGGTCACAGCAGGCTGCATTGCATTCTTCAAGGAGCGAATCACCTGCATGTATGAATGGAGTAGACAATAGATGCGAGTGAGGAATACAGAAACAGACAAAGTACAACAAAGGTACTTGAAAGTGTTGTGTGGTATTGACTACCAAAATCAAAATCACAAAAGGAAGCACTGCAATCACTATACATGTAGCTCTGCTGTGGATATTAGACCTGCATGGGGCTCTAATACCACATTCCACTGAATAGCCCACTCCCACTCTGCATGCCAGCACACACCTTTGGCTGCATGCGCTCTCCACTGGTGATGAACTCTGCAGTGCCCAGGCCGGCCTGCGCAATGCCCTTCACCAGATGAGTGGATGCGCCAGAACCAATTCCAAAGGAGAAGCACCTGTAGCAGGGCACAAGGTGCTGTATAAAGTCAATCTCTCATACACAATCATCATAATTTATGTAGACATGTGGATATGGATGTACTCGTGCACAAACACAACACTGTTCACGGCATAGACATTTCCCATAGAATGTACCTTGCTCTGCTTGCATTCTTGCGGACCAGTTGGATTACCTGTTCGGTGTTGCTGACACTCCCGTCCGTCAATACAAACACCTGGCGAGTGAGGTGGGGATCCAATGGCTGCTTGAAGATGTACTCCAGTGGTGGGTACAACTCAGTGCCACCGAGGTTGGCTTGCAGGTGCTCCACGTGGCCAACAGCCTTGTCCAGATTCTCCTGAGTGTACGGGACACTCTTGGGGAACAGCTTCTCGTAACTGCTGCCGAAGCCAATGATGTTGAAGGTGCAACCTTCTGGTATGCTCTTCAGGAACAGGACCATTGTCTCTGCCGCCTCCCTGATGTAGCTCCCGGACATGCTGCCACTGCGGTCCACCACGAATACGAACTCGCAGGCAACCTCAGCTGAGTCGCTCTTGATCTCGGGGAAGAAGCTCACCATCACAGCAGGACTGCCCATGAGTGCACTAGGAGAGCCTGCCACTCCAGACTCCACCACCACCAGGGGGCGGTGGGGGTCCTTCGGCTTGATCAGAATCACAATGTCCTTGGTCACCGGGCCATCTTGGTCCAACTGCACCTTCAGCACGCCTCCACCGTCAGCGGGGGAGGTCGACCTGACCTTGTGGGAGGGAGAAGTCACTTCCGCAATCCTCTCAGCTCCTGCAATGTTCAGCTCAAACTTGTACACGGAAGGGGCCTCGGAGTGGTGGACTTGACCTGCGGGCGTTTCTCCTCCAGTCACGGGAGCAAGGGGGTCCTCGCTCCCAGTGGGGCTGTAGCGAGGCTTAAGCACAGCCGGGAGGGAGAAGCGGACAGAACCCTCCGCATCGATACCCAACTCGCCCACCATGGTCAGGTGGATCTCTGCCTCCTTGCCCGGGGGAAGGTTGCCCAGAGCAAGACTAAAGATGTCTCCCTTCTTCTCCTCTCCAAAGGCCGCCGTCATTCCGCTGGCAATGGCGTCATCGTACTCCTGCTTGGCTTGTTCCTTCTCCTTGATCTCAGCTCTGATCCTGCGGCCATCGATCACCGCCTCTAGTCCCACCACGGCGTGCGAGTCGTCGACGGGAGTGCGGAAGAGCACCTCCACCGGATCGGAGCCACTGTTCTCGTATTTGAGGACGGACTGGAGCCCCAAGAGGTATCCCTGCACGAAGGCACTAACCGACACATCTTTCAGCGGTAGAGAGGCGTTCTTACCCTTGATGAGAAGGCCGTAATCTGCTTGATCTGCTGCCATAGCTACTGGATCGAATACGCAAGGCTGGTCTGGCTCGCTAGACCGTAAAGAGTGACTCAGCGCACACAATGACGTAATTCATGGCGTATGTGATTGGTCGGAGAATTGCGTGTAGCCGGGGGTCAGCTGGTTCACATGAGACTAGCTTAGCGTGGCGGAATGTCTGCTGAACCAAATACGGTAAGTGCCATGGTAAAAAGGCATCGACATTTGCATATGTATGAGTACACAATGTGGATCCACAAGATGGAGAAAGTTTATACACATGCATGACTGGAGTGCATGCATAATTATGGACAAAACATTGAACAAGATCAACGAAGCATGTATGGTTACTTCCATACATATGCATACATTATTGTGTTAGTGTTTCTCTAGTCCTATAACTGGCTAAAGGAGTCCACTTCGGCTCTTAGTCTGATGGCCTCTTGCACCGTCTTGAGCAGTTCCTTGCTCACCTTCCCACCGGACTTATCTTCAAAGACCCTGCCCCTCTGCAGTTAGCAATAAGGAATGGGATTCTAAAGACACCTGAGTGGCCATGAATGGACATAGTACTCGTATCTTGGAGTACATTAGCCTGGGTTTTGACAGGTGGCAAATGTCCTTGAATTAGACGATTCAACCCAGACTAGACATTACTGGTGATGACCCTAGTCTGGGTCGAATTGTCTAATTCAAGGCCATCTGTCAAAACCCAGGCTAGCGGCTGAAGAGGCGGTCATACTAATGCAGGAGGGACCCTGTTGGGGAAACCCCTCCCTGTTCACTATCAGGGCCCCTTGGGGACAAAGCAGCAGGGAGACAGAAACAGACAAACAGAGCAATATGATCTACCACTCATGCTCGGCTATGACCCTACTACATATACATAAATATATCTTGTATAATGTTATGTATCTTGTTTGTGTACACCATATACACCAGCCACTTGTAACATGATTTCTAGCTAGCTGCCAATGTACAGTTGCTTCAACATTCCATGTCATGATTCCAAATCAATCACATGTATTCAGAGTTGGAAATGTGGAATCTCCATATGACATCTACTGACAAAACTGGCATGTGAGGAACCTCCAGTCCAGTATTATTGTAATCATGAGATTACAGTGTGCAATCAAAATCGACCAGTTGCACTGAAATGGTTGTACCATCCTAACAGTGTGGGGACTGCAACCAAAATGTGTGCCACACAACATCCACCCCAAGACCTGGGTACAATGCTACCAGCTCCTAACCCCCTGTGAATATCATGATGACTTTCGAGCGGCCATCTTCCCTGTGATGTTGTCCTGACAAGCAACTGGCTGCTGCCTCAAGTGTATGCAGTCTGGAAAGGGAGGGCTGGTGGGTCCCTTCAGGAGGTGCTTAGAAGAACTGCAACAGACAGAAAACACAACACACACACATGCACACACACACACACACACACACACACACACACACACACACACACACACACACACACACACACACACACACACACACACACACACACACACACACACACACACACACACACACACACACACACACACACACACACACACACACACACACACACACACACACACACACACACACACACACACACACACACACACACACACACACACACACACACACACACACACACACACACACACACACACACACACACACACACAGGTCACTGATTGCCAATCGGCAGCCACGACTCTGTGCCAGTGGTCAAGGCATGCAACCACAAAGTACACTACTGTGTGCATGTACGACACAGATGCAAATCAGGTGATGTACGTACTGTGGCAACTCACACAACAGGAGGAGCTTTTGGGCTGGGCAGTGTGATGCTCTTGGACTGGCGATGGATTTCTCCCAAGATGAGCGAGTAGGCATCCTTCTCACTAAATGACAGCATCATGTGTAGGAAGGTGTGTGTACATGTGCAAAATGAGTTCAAGAGCACCACTGTGCAGCACTCGCGTCTCATCATAGCAGCACTAGCTGGTCCTGGTCACTCACTGCTTGATCCTTGACTTCAGGCAGACGAGTTGTGCCTTGTATCGCCTCTTCTTTGCAATGTACTTTCTCCAATGCTGCTGAATCAGTTTGGCTGACTGTTCCCTTCTCAACTCCTGGGCCCGGTGCAACCTCTTAGCCTTCTTCATGCTAAACCACTTCTCTGTGCTTCGTTGGAGAACAGTGGCTGACCATTTTTCAGCTAGCTCTCTGCGGCGCTGCAATTGGGAGGGAAGAGACCAGACATGTCAGCTGAGAATGGACTTCACATCCATGTACAGTGAAAACTCTCTATAAAGGACACTCTGAATAGAGAACACCTCTCTTATGAGGAGACTGTCTGCAGTCCCAACCACATAGAGATGTGTACCATCTACCTCTGAAGTAGGGACACCTCTCTATACAGAACAGACAGCTGGGTGTAAATGGTGTTCACTATAGAGAGGTTCCACTGCATACACTGTACATACACAACACACAATTCCGTGTGGTTGCCATGTTTAGAGGAAGGATGACATCATCTTATACACCACTACATATTTACACAATGCAAGACCGATCTGAGCTTTAGGGCAGTCTGTGAATGAGGCCTATGGTAAGTAAGCCGTGTCTTGTGTAGCGAACCTTGTGCACATGAAACCTCCACACTGCTTGGATGAGACAAGCAGCTCTGTGGTGTACACCGCCACTCGTGTGCCCACCATGCCGCAGTAGGGGGTCCACCACTGGGTGGTGTGACTCCACTGTTGTGTCTTTGCTGTTAACTGGAGCCCCATGCTGCAACAGATGCCCTGCACACTGCAGATGGCCCAGTGCTGCCGCTACATGCAGAGGAGTACAGCCATCCCCCTGACGAGCAGCATTCACGTCACACTTCTTCTTGTCCAGCAGCACCTTCATGCATGACGAGGTCCCAAGCATTGCAGACAGGTGCAGGGCACTACACATGAAAGTACGCATGCATGCAGACGGGAGGGATGCATACACAGGAAAGATGAGAGTATGTATGTATGTATGTATGTATGTATGTATGTATAATGTACACTCCAACATCTAGTATATGTAAGCATGTATGAGTCTTATTAATGGGTGTCCCATGTACACTCTGCTCACCTAAACTGGCACACATCCTAGAGTACGCTTACAAGATCTTCGATTTGGAATGCAATTAATTATAAGTTAATAGTCCCCGTCACTTAATAGTGCTGTAGGGAATTTAATTAAAGAGCTTACTCAAAACTTGTCTCTCGGATGTTTTGCAGGCTGTCCTGCTAAAGCCTTTGTAGCATCTGCACGTGAATATTCCAGCGGTCGATGACAGGCACTCGCCATTCTGACAAGGAACACTACAGTTCATCTGGTCTGTTCGCTGGTGCACGCCCACATGCAAGAGCAAAATCACACGATAGCCACGTGATTATCAATCCACAAACACTAATTATACATAGCTATCTACATACATTGATAGTAGCAGGATGTAGCATGTGTCCACTAGCGCATATATTGCAGTAATTACTAAACTTGTGAAGTCACACTACTGTCTTGGCCTTCTCCAGGAAGCTGTCTGCGCTGTGCCCTTCTGGGACGTGTTGCTTCTTCAGCCAGTTCTTGGCCTTCATGGCAATCAGCTCCCACTCATCCTGCAGCTCCGGCAGCTTCTTCTCCAGGTAGCCCAGCACCAGCACAGTGGCCCACACCAGCTCCAGCTCTCCCTCACATGTAGCAGGGCAAGCAGCCTTCAGCTCCTCCAAGCTGTGGCCCAACAGACCAGCTAGCTCTGCAGACAGCTTCCAGGCCCCACTGGCAAGCTGGAGGCTGATGATGCGGGGAAGAGCAGGCTGGGGGGACCGGGAAGAGGAGGAGGAGGAGGAGGAGGAGGGCTTGGACTTAGCAGCTTGGACAAGTTTGGGAGGTGGGGGAGGTGCTGCGCAGAGAAGATCTACGGAACCTGATCCAGGAGGGGGTGGAGGGACACCTCCACCAAACCCGGACGGAGCAGGGGGAGGCATACCTAAGCAGTAATCGAAGGCAAATGAATCCATTGCTTCGGGCATTGCACTCCTACTCATTACTCCATGAGCACTTCCGCTTGCTCTCTTCTTTGACTTTGTAGCTCCTCCTCTTCCAACTTTGGCAGGCATAGCATTCACAGAAGCTGTCATACATCGCCACTGAGTACCCATCATTGGAGGAGGCCTAGCCACAACGTCCCATGTCTGCAGGCTCCCTTTGACTGGCTCCTTCTGTTCCTCGTCGATGGCAATGAAGGCAGTGTGCTTGGAGATCACACTGCACTCACAGCTAAGCTTCACAATCTCATCCTTCTTGCTAGATTCCATATTCTGCATCCCCTTGATGAGGGCCTTGCCAGCCAGGTGGTGGATGGTGGGCACTCCTCCTGCGTCTGCTCCCAGTCCAGGCACCTCAAACTCCAGGACATGCTTGATCTTCACCCCAAGGAGTTCTCCCTCCAGGGTCACCGTGCCCCTACTGCCGCTCACTACCTTCCCAAGCAGGCTCTTCTGCAGGATGCCGTACACAATGGTGCGCTCTCCAAAGAAAATGGGAGGTACTTCCTCTGGAGCCACCTTGGCTGAGTAGCCAACAGGGAGGCCGAAGTGGACCCGGGCGTTGGTCACAGCAGGCTGCATTGCATTCTTCAAGGAGCGAATCACCTACATGTATGAATGGAGTAGACAATAGATGCGAGTGAGGAATACAGAAACAGACAAAGTACAACAAAGGTACTTTAAAGTGTTGTGTGGTATTGACTACCAAATTCACAAAAGGAAGCACTGCAATCACTATACATGTAGCTCTGCTGTGGATATTAGACCTGCATGGGGCTCTAATACCACATTCCACTGAATAGCCCACTCCCACTCAGCACACACCTTTGGCTGCATGCGCTCTCCACTGGTGATGAACTCTGAAGTGCCCAGGCCGGCCTGCGCAATGCCCTTCACCAGATGAGTGGATGCGCCAGAACCAATTCCAAAGGAGAAGCACCTGTAGCAGGGCACAAGGTGCTGTATAAAGTCAATCTCTCATACACAATCATCATAATTTATGTAGACATGTGGATATGGATGTACTCGTGCACAAACACAACACTGTTCACGGCATAGACATTTCCCATAGAATGTACCTTGCTCTGCTTGCATTCTTGCGGACCAGTTGGATGACCTGCTCGGTGTTGCTGACACTCCCGTCCGTCAATACAAACACCTGGCGAGTGAGGTGGAGATCCAATGGCTGCTTGAAGATGTACTCCAGTGGTGGGTACAACTGAGTGCCACCGAGGTTGGCTTGCAGGTGCTCCACGTGGCCAACAGCCTTGTCCAGATTCTCCTGAGTGTATGGGACACTCTTGGGGAACAGCTTCTCGTAACTGCTGCCGAAGCCAATGATGTTGAAGGTGCAACCTTCTGGTATGCTCTTCAGGAACAGGACCAGTGTCTCTGCCGCCTCCCTGATGTAGCTCCCGGACATGCTGCCACTGCGGTCCACCACGAATACGAACTCGCAGGCAACCTCAGCTGAGTCGCTCTTGATCTCGGGGAAGAAGCTCACCATCACAGCAGGACTGCCCATGAGTGCACTAGGAGAGCCTGCCACTCCAGACTCCACCACCACCAGGGGGCGGTGGGGGTCCTTCGGCTTGATCAGAATCACAATGTCCTTGGTCACCGGGCCATCTTGGTCCAACTGCACCTTCAGCACGCCTCCACCGTCAGCGGGGGAGCTCGACCTGATCTTGTGGGAGGGAGAAGTCACTTCCGCAATCCTCTCAGCTCCTGCAATGTTCAGCTCAAACTTGTACACGGAAGGGGCCTCGGAGTGGTGGACTTGACCTGCGGGCGTTTCTCCTCCAGTCACGGGAGCAAGGGGGTCCTCGCTCCCAGTGGGGCTGTAGCGAGGCTTAAGCACAGCCGGGAGGGAGAAGCGGACAGAGCCCTCCGCATCGATACCCAACTCGCCCACCATGGTCAGGTGGATCTCTGCCTCCTTGCCCGGGGGAAGGTTGCCCAGAGCAAGACTAAAG
Organism: Aplysina aerophoba; assembly: GCA_949841015.1. NCBI lineage: Eukaryota > Metazoa > Porifera > Demospongiae > Verongiida > Aplysinidae > Aplysina > Aplysina aerophoba. Next base: position 4,551,999 of record OX465044.1, read on the forward strand.
ATGTCTCCCTTCTTCTCCTCTCCAAAGGCCGCCGTCATTCCGCTGGCAATGGCGTCATCGTACTCCTGCTTCGCTTGTTCCTTCTCCTTGATCTCAGCTCTGATCCTGCGGCCATCGATCACCGCCTCTAGTCCCACCACGGCGTGCGAGTCGTCAACGGGAGTGCGGAAGAGCACCTCCACCGGATCGGAGCCACTGTTCTCGTATTTGAGGACGGACTGGAGCCCCAAGAGGTATCCCTGCACGAAGGCACTAACCGACACATCTTTCAGCGGTAGAGAGGCGTTCTTACCCTTGATGAGCAGGCCGTAATCTGCTTGATCTGCTGCCATAGCTAGACTGGATCGAATATGCAAGGCTGGTCTGGCTCGCTAGACCGTAAAGAGTGACTCAGCGCACACAATGACGTAATTCATGGCGTATTTGATTGGTCGGGGAATTGCGTGTAATCCGGTCAGCTCGTTCAGCTTGGATGTATAATATACTGCCCTTGAAATTTACATATATACATATACATATGTATTAGTTATAACACCTCCTTGAGGGATGTCGCCTCCCTTGCCACAGCCTTCCTTGCCACAGCCTCCCTTGCCACATCCAGAGCAGCTTTAGCTACAATATGCTTCATTGAACTGCTTTATGTTTGATCTGAATGCATGTGAGGTGTTGTGTTGCAATTGATTGAATCACAGTGAACCCAATTAGATATTTTCATGAAACTGATTAGATATTCTTGCTCTCCAATAAGATATAATCGCTCTCCAATAAGATATAATCGCTGTCTGATAGGAAACTGTCACCTCTCACAACAAATAGCACTTTTATAGCCACTCAATAAACATAGCAACCACATAGCAACGGCAAATATATATATACTGTCTATTTATGGTTGCTTGAAACGCCCTACGGATTAGGCATTTCATGTGCTAGTCATGCGGACCAATAAAATTCGATGATGTCACGATTTTGTCAAATTTAATTGGTCCGCATGACTAGCACGTGAAATGCCTAATCCGTAGGCATTTCAAGCAACTATAAATAGACAGTATATACACGTGCCATGCATGATCACGTCATGATCACGTCATGCATGACGTGATCTGCTCCACAGCTTGCTCTCCGAATGCATGCACATCACTATGAATATCCCACTTTGCAGCAGATGCCATTGACACATGTAGCACAAAGGAGTATATATGCATGTATACAGTTCATGCATGTAGTGAACACATAATAAAACGATATATTCATCCTCAGTCCCATACACAGGAACAGGATTTTATAGCATCAGGAGTAACTTCTCGATCATGGATTGTCTTAACTATTCTCCTGATTGAATTTGTTGCCAGACATTATAGCACTACTATATTATATTATACCTATATGTACATGCATCTTTCACATATTAACCGTATACCATTAATATAACTTGGTGATCCCCAAACCACCCCTGCATAATTATATCAACTGCTTGATTACTGCCTCCACAAAGCAGCTACTTCTAAAATGTACCCACATGCAGAATCATTCCACAATAAAATAAACTCTTAAGTGCATACACAAGTGTGTGTACGTGCTCGGTTGAGCTCTGAGGGCCATGCAGTGTGTGAGTGCAGAAGGACAACTGTTGGTGCACTGTAGGGGCAGCCTGTGCATCACATGCTGGGTTTGGGGGTGTATGTGGAGCTCCTCTGACCGGACCTTTGGTGGACCCAAGACTGTGGTGCAGAACCCTAAAGCAGACAAGAAGACAATCAATTAACAAGAAACTACACACATAATAGAAATGTCACAGAACAACACAGAGGCAGCATGACTTGTGTGGTTGGTCAATGGTGGGCACTAAGGTGGGCTTGGTACTGTGCACCTCACACTTAGCTTCCAACTTACACATGCATGCAGCGAGAGATGGCACACACATTAATGACTGAACCCCCTTCATGCTGACCAGCCATGGGAGGGGATTGGCAGGTATCACACCAAGTGGAATTGATACTTAAATGGCTACCACTGATGTTGTTACTAAAAACCAGCCTGCCTAGACTGTTAACAGTGCTAAATAAGTGTTGGCAGTAACTCCACCCCATGTACTGCATTCATGTGTTTGCACTTAGATAAAGTGCTGAAGTATTTGCATGTCAAGTGCACTGACTACAGAGTGCACTGAGTACAGAGTGCACTGACTACAGAGTGCACTGAGTACAGAGTGCACTGACTACAGAGTGCACTGAGTACAGAGTGCACTGAGTACAGAGTGCACTGAGTACAGAGTGCACTGACTACAGAGTGCACTGAGTACAGAGTGCACTGAGTACAGAGTGCACTGAGTACAGAGTGCACTGAGTACAGAGTGCACTGAGTACAGAGTACATACATACGTACTACTGTAACTATACATGCAGAAAAACTCACCTTCTTCTGCTGTTTTGAAGACTGGGCCTTGGCTTCCATTTGATTAGGATCAAAGTGAGTACGACTGGCCTTGGGAGGTGGACCAGCCAGGTCAGCAAAGGTCTTCTTTGAGTAGTCAAATGCCTCAAACTGCTGAGGCTGTGGTGGTTGTGATGGCTCTGGAGGACTCTTCCTTGGTTTCTTCCTCAGACTATCGGCTCCAGTAGATGGCTCTGAAAACTCATAATCTCTCTGTCTCCTTCTTCCCTCTCCAGGGTTGAAGTGCTGGAGACAGCAATAGGCCGGTTAATTAACCTCAATAAAGGTTAATTACATATGTGCCATCAATTATTCATCATACATACAGAAAGGTGTGCTTCACAATACATACAATATACATGGACCTGGACATACTAGCTCCTAATACACAATCAAGCCTTGGTACCATGCAATCATGTACTTATTATATCAACCTCTCTCAAAGCTCCCGCATTCTTCTTGTTCCTTTTGCGACTCCTGCCTTCCTTTTCTCCTAGCTGCCTGGTCTTCCCTCGATCTTGATCTTCTTCCACTGATGCCTCACCTGTTTCCTCCATGTTGCCACTCCTGTCTTTCTCCTTCAGATTCGAGCTCACGACTTCACTCATTACTGAAGAGCTTTCACTTCCCTCCATTTGTTCAGTGGCAGTGAACAACGATAAGATTCCCAGCTACATGAATGGGAGGATAGGGAGAGGTAAGTAGGACAGACAAGAGTAAGAAAATTGGCGAGAACAGAGGGAAAGAAAGGGAGGGGAAAGACATACGGGGGGTGGGAGGAGGGGAGGAAGGTAGATATAGACATGTAATGATGTACAGTAGTACAGTATGTACTAGTACATACTGTAGACATATACAGAACCAGTATGTAGTATATACAGTATACAGTATGTACGTTCATACTGTATTACAAAACATGCACACATAGATCCACTACAGGGATGAGGTCCCTACTGACACTACGGTGTGCAACTTACTGATGATGCTGGTATGGCTGGAGCCGACACAGACCTTCCATGGACAGCTTCATTGTCAGTTCTGGTCGGAGATAATAAATCCAAGAGCGTGCTGAATCAAGCCTCCATTTAAATAACCTGTAACACCACATCAGTCAGTCATGTGACCTTACTTGAGCCAGTGTTGCCTGGTGAGTCCCATCAACAAAGGCGGTGGTGCTGGTGAGGGCACACAGAACTGTCACAAGAGAGGGAGCAAGGAGAGGCAGGCTCTCAGGAAGGCTTCATGACAACAGCAGTATTACTTAGACACAGGTATGGACACACTTACACATATGCACGTCACAGTCACAAGCACTTGAGTGCTCCCATGCAGAGAGAGACACCAGCAAGCAGCCTAAGTAAGAAAGCCCTCCCCACAGACCTGCTCAAACGGATCCCCAAAAGAGAGTTGTACTTTTATCAACTTTGCTCTCACTGCTTCATGTATTTCACTGTCTTTCTGCACACACAAACACATCAAGTTATGACAAATTATCAAACAAACACCTAAAATCAGTACTCTTAAAACACACTTACACATGTAGTGCACCTGCCCATGTATACAACCACGCCATACAAGTTACACTGACACTGCAGCATGTCAAACCAGGACGATGTATCTGGTAGAAACCAGTGCTCAGGCCAGCAACCTTTGCATCCATTCAGTACAGTACAGACAAGTGGAACTGAGGCATTGGTGGACGGCTGTAGGCTAGCTATTTCAACATCAGAGCTCTGCAGTCACAAACTGAAACTGTAACTGGCAAATATCTTCTTGGACCTTCGAGGTCTAAATACGTATCTAAGTCTAAGTCATGTGCTACGTACGTGTGTGCTCAATAGCATTGACGTTCATTCAACGCTGTAGCAGAAACCATTACCTCACCACACTGTATCCCCCCTCCCTCCCTCCCTCCCTCCCTGTGTGGTGCTCACAAGAAGGACACACACTCTACATGCCAGCTTACCATGTTGTCCCTGCTGGTCATAATGTCAATCTCAGGTGCTTGCACCACAGTGACAGGGGGTCCAACAGGCTGTGGTGTCTCCGAGGAGGAGGGTCTCCTCCTATGGATGTACCCTGGGAGAGAGGTCTCCGGCACCCCACTTGGTGTGGAGGTCGAGACTGAAGGCTGCGGAGGAGTGCTTGTGACAGGTGGTGGAAGGCCATATGTTACTGGCTGTGTACATGCGCGCACGTGTGTGTGTGTGTGTGTTTGTGTGTGTGTGTGTGTGTGTGTGTGTGTGTGTGTGTGTGTGTGTGTGTGTGTGTGTGTGTGTGTGTGTGTGTGTGTGTGTGTGTGTGTGTGTGTGTGTGTGTGTGTGTGTGTGTGTGAGTAGAGAACAGAGTAGAGGTGAGCAGTGTGTTACTTCCCCAACGTGCCTCCCCTCCCCCCCAATCCCACCCCCACTCGCTGACTCACATTTGCAACATAGGGCACTTTGAGTGCATCCACCACCAGCTGGTGCACCTCTGTGAGGTGCTGTTGCAGCAGTGGCGGGACAGGGGTGCAGCACGCCAGCACACCCTGGGGTTCCCTGCAACACACAGACATACACACATACACACATACATAGACACACACGCATATGCACACACAAGTACACACACATGCACATGCACACGCGTGCGCGCGCGCACACACACACAAATGTCAGAATCAATTCAGTATTTATGCACACATTAGCAGTATTGCATTAAATATACACAAACTACAGTAGGTTGCCAACAGCAACTTCCTCTGACTCAGAGTATAAGAAACTAAGCTACATACGTACATACGTACATACCTACATAGTTACAGTAAATAGTGATTTTGTACTATTGTTCAGAAATGCCTGCCCAATAAGCACACACAAACACATGCACACACACACATTCACACTCACCTCGGTAACACTTGACTAATGTGCATGAGCATGTGGTTGGGGAGGACACAGCTGCAAGGGAAGAGGGAAGAGGTACGCACAGCAAGATGGAGAGGGAGAACATCTCTTTGGCCGTTTGAACAACTGAAGTGGAATGCATGCATACATATTTTGGTATCAAGTAACATTCATGTGCACTACAAACACATTTCCTATGGTGCGCTTGGCAAGGCTGGAAAATGCACCATCTACGCATACAGACAGACATACAGACATACATACAGCTGTCATCATCATCGGCACATACTGTACAAACAGTAGCAGAGGCTCACTCCATCACGGGACATAACCAGCACACATGCCTACAACTAGCAACACTAGTACTTAATTAATGTTGTGTACTTGTGCATACTGTACATGTGTGCAGGTGTGTACGTTTGTGAGCATGTATGCATGTACATACGTATGTATGCTGCATGTGTGTGTGTGTACATGTGTGGTAAAATGTGGCCTATTGCAAGCATACGTACACGTGGACATGTGCGGACACGTGTCACTGACTGTGTGCTCGTACCCTGTGCTCTCATCTTCGTCGCGAGCAACCTGGTCCCTCCAGTTGTACAGCAGACGCAGGGCCTCCAACTGGTGGGAGGAGAAGCGACGCTTGCCTCTGCTCTTGTTGTAAAGAGTCAAGTAGGAGAGTTCACCACATTGAGGCTTCTCATAGCGCTATGTGCAGAGATAGGGATGGGAGGGGGAGTGAGAGTGAAGAGTGAGGTGATGGTGAGCAAATAGAGTGTGAGGGAGAGACAAGGGCAAGCAGCTAATGATAAAGAAGATTAGGTGGGCGGTGGTGGAGCAATTGGTCATACGTACGTACATAGCAAGTAGAGTGGGAGGGAGAGACAAGGGAAAGTGGACATGGAGAGAGAACTGGGGGAGCATTGATCTATTTTGTAACAACTGAAGAAGGCCCTATTGGAGCTGAAAAGTCTTGTTGCCAATCAAAGATTCTTGTACCACATGGATTACACTTAAAATTCATATCCTTGTCCATTTCAGACCTGGTAATGAAACTGTGTTCTATTGTGGAGAGAGAAGTTGAGGTGGACGGAGGAAGGTGGTGGAGCAATGGGGGTACACACTCACCTTGAGACACACCTCCCTGCTCCTGTCAGTGACAGAGAGGAGAAGGTTGCTCTGTCTGTTCCCTCTCCTGAGGAGTTCATTCCTCATCTTGTCCCAGATGTAGAGCAGATAGTGGGTGTCCTCGCGTGCATACTTGAGCAGGTAATGTGGAAGTGGCCTGCAAGGCCAGCACACCAGGAAGAACAGGGGAGGAGGGATACAGCCGGCAGACAACCACAGAAATTGACACATTCCGCTTCACTCTCACATGGAAATCAAGCCAGCAGTTAAAAACGGTGGTAAGATGCTAATTATACTAATAGCTGTGTGTACATAGAATAGTCATGTTGTACATACGTAGTGCCTTCATCAACTGCATACAAAAACAGTTTTATATCATGCCATAGAGGCTCATGCTACAGTATACATAGAACTTAAGTGCATGGTGGTGATGAGCTAACATGTAACGATTTCAATGGAAGTATTGTAAGTATTGTACAGCAGTTGACAAAGGCCTGCTTGGCCCACAGCTATACTGCAATACTGTATTGTATTGCAGTGAAATGGTACGAAAGAGAACAATTAAAACTGCAAGGCTTACTTACTCCACTACTTACTGTACATCAGAGAGTTGCGGTGGCCATCCAGCGTGGGAACACAGCCGCGGTGCTGGGCACCTCCCCACCCGGAGACACTGACCCAATTTTTATTAGATAAACATACCAATTTTGCATGGGAGCACACACAGGTGTGCAGCGCATTAATTGTAGTTATTTATATATTATTATTTTATTTACAGACAGTGGTAATCAAATATTAAAAAAATTAAAATTAAAACTTAAAAGCAACCGATCTGCACCCTCGCTCCTCTCGCTACTCCCTCCCTCCCCCACCTCACTCTCCAGTCAGCCAACTGGTACTGCTTATCCGCCTCCACCCTGCAGTAGTGCGCCAGGAGGTAGGCAAGAGAGTGACGCGGCATAGCCAGTGTGTGGCTTGCCACACTGGTGTCAAACAAGTTGACAACGTAGACACCACAGTCCCTCTGCAGCCACAGCACATCCCAGTCAGCTCCGTGCATCACCTTGGAGACAAGGGGGAGGGGCGAGAGTGTGTGGGTTGGGGAGGTGAGGACTCCACTATTCATGTACAGACAGGTACATGCATATACACACACACACACACACACACATGCGCACACACACACGTGAACACAACACACACACACACACACGCCAACACACACACACACGCCAACACACACACACACACGTGTGTGTGTGCGTGCACACAGATCAACATTTATCTTCACACACACCTTGACAATCTTTGGATCCGTGAAGGGTTCGTTCAAAATCCCCAGCCTTCTCCTCAACTTCAGTGTGTCCACAATGAAGTCACAGCTGCGAGTTGATACTTGCATCAAACACAGCAACCCAAGGAACGAGTGGTAGGAATGATGCTGTGAGTGAGTGAGAGAGGGAGAGAGGGAGGGAGGGAGGGAGAGAGAGAGAGGGAGTGAGTGAGAGGGAGGGAGTGAGAGGGAGGGAGGGAGAGAGGGAGAGAGGGAGTAAGTGAGAGAGAGGGAGTGAGAGAGCGAGGGAGAAAGGGAGGGAAATTAGAGACGGAGAGAGGGAGAGAGGGAGAGAGGGAGGGAGGGAGAGGAGGGACATAGGCTACAGTACATACGTACATGGCAAGAAGGGCCACTCATGGAGGATGAACTGATCATGTAAATTGAAACCAAACATCGCATGTCAAGGTCTTTATAATCCTTATCGAAATGCATTCGTGAACAAATAGATCAGGTTTCAACCGATAAAGACCTTGGTCGTCGAAACATCTTACAAATTCAAATGCTATGCTCAGGAATCGACCACCACTTATTAAACCAAACCCAATTTATAACAGAATGTTTACAGAATTACATACTGGAAACATAAGTATTAAGATCAAGTTTAGCAAAATGTACTTAGTTACTTGTGGCAATGCATGCACGTACGTACGTACGCACGTACATGGTGAGTTGAGCAAACACACCTCAAGGTCCACTGCAAATTCACTGACACTCTTCAACTGCGTAACCATGTCTTGAAGCTGTTCTTCCGTTTCTACCAACACAAGAGGCGTGTCCTCCAGGGGGAGGGGATTAATGGGCTCCGCCTCCTTCAGTTGGGCTTCTGTCGGCTTAAACACTTGAATCTCATAATCATACGGGTGCCCAAAGCTGCAATTGAGGAAACAGGGTGTTTCTCAACTGAAAGTAAGCACACCCATCACATAAAACAAATATTCATGCAATCGTGCATCGTGTCATATTAAAGCCAAGAAACAGTTGGCTGCATCAGGGTTAGGTGCTGTCCATCTGGATATGCGTAGGCCCAAACTGTGGCACTGCACTTATACAGTGCTGTACTTATACAGTGCTGTACTTATACAGTGCTGTACCTATACTGTGCTGTACCTATACTGTGCTGTACCTATACTTTGCTGTACCTATACTGTACTGTACTTATACTGTGCTGTACCTATACTTTGCTGTACCTATACTGTGCTGTACTTATACTGTGCTGTACTTACACATATTTATATAGAACAGTTCTAGCCCTCTTGTATTGAGCAATAACTGACACGCACGAACGTAGTTGTTCAGTTGTTGCTTTGAAAGATGCACTATACGGTACCTCATCCTTCATGTGCACACTTGCAGACAGGATTGTGGTGGCATGACCAACAGGTCACCAGGGTCCTGCCGACAGCTGTCATGCAGCAGCTAGCAGTGCTAAAATGTCGCAAGTACATGCTCTAAGAACACACTGAGCGTTACGACCAAGTACAGCACACTCATACGTACTGTAGATGTGACTGACTGCAGCAATACGTACCTGGTGTGCTGAGCGGACTGGTACTTTCGAGAGGAGATCAGACCATCCACTGCACTGCTCCTTTCACTCAGCCACGGTAGGGCTAGCAGTGGACGAAGGAGAGAAGGGAGGCGAGGACGTGCTTTTCCCATTGAAGGGCGCACACGGCATCCCACAAGTCACAGTGAACACAAATCTGAGCCAGTTACGCACTTTATTAGCTGATGCTCACAAAGACACACCATCCATATTCCACTCTTTACTCAAACACACAAGAGTGCCTCACAGCAGTCAAAGTTACGTGGCATTCAACTCACTGGCAGACAGTGGCCTTAGGGCATTTGGCTTTGTGGTCAAAAGAGGGACAAATGGAGCTTTGCTGTTGTCTATCAGTTCCTTAAACTCTAACTGTGGCTTTGGAATGTTCATCACCTCAAGACGGCGCTTGGATGTTGGGGGACCGGGCTCAGAATAGGCCCTCATATGCTCTCCTCCCTTGTTCCAGCTGGCCACACTGGTAGCAGATGAGGTCTGTGGAAGGATTAGCCGATCGCGCTTGACTAGTCCAGACGCTTCATCTAGAAGAGTGCTCTATGACAGGTGAAAAGTGTTGAAGTACACGACAGGTGAGCTCCTCTGTTGGGGTAGCTCACAATCCACCTCACAACACACCACCACATTGCACATGCACACTCACCACACTCCCACTTCATCACATAGTACCCACACTGCACCACACAACACTCACACTTCATCACACAGCACCTACACTACACCACAGTGACCACACAGCACCCACACTACACTACACATCACCTACGCTTCATCACACTGCGCACACACACAAAGCAGAAACAGTTCCAAATACAGTCTTAAATTAGAGAGTGTAAGTCCTTCCAATTCTAGTGGTTCATAGTGAGGATCATAAGGTAAGGAATGAGCACTTCTCATTCCACTCAGGCCGTGCACTACTGGACAACGCAGAAACAGTGCTGTGTACTTGAGGTTCTACTGAGACCTTCATTACTAAATTATTAATTAAATAATTAAGTGTCATAAAATACCCATTCAAGAGCCCACAAAACACTCACATATGTACATACACACAGTCCCAAGCAGGAGTGAAGAGACTGAGGAGACTCACTGCGCGCTCCAGGATCACGTCATTGCAGTCAACTAGAGACTCAAACAACTCGTCTGGGTCTGGCAGAGACGAACTGTCTGAGGAGGGCCAACGACCAGATACCTTCTCATGACGAACGAGCTTGCCCATGCTGGGAGGAATGGAGGAGCACACAAGTGCACTAAGTCTAATACTACTGCTCCGTGCACACACACAGACACACACAAACACGCACGCATGCACGTACACACACACACACCACACACATGCGCACACACCACACACGCACACATGCACACACACCACACACACACACACACACACACACACACACACACACACACACACACACACACACACACACACACACACACACACACACACACACACACACAGGTCAACTAACCACTGACGCATCCTAGCTCCCATCTTCTTTGAGAAGGTCTGGAAGGCAGGGAAACTGGAGTAGTACTCATAGTCATCTCCGGGCTGAGGCAGGCGGTGGGACTGCTGGATGGTCTGCATCGTTTTGGTAAGCACATCCTGTGCAAAGCAACAACAACACACAACTTCAAATTTATTTCAAATCACCACAATTCACTATTTGTTTAATAAACCAAACATTTCGACAACTGACTGTTTTTTTTAGAAAAGTAAGTTTGGTTTATTAACTTTGACTAGTGAATTGTGGTGACTTGAAATAAGATGATGTCTAGCCATTCAGCCATTTTCTCAAATTCCCATATAACCACTTTTCCTCACGCACAAAGATTTGCACACCAGGTATTCGTCACTGTTTCAAATCTGGCGTAATTTCATTTCAGGCTTCTGCAACTTACTAACCAAGGAGGAGCATGATCACTCCTACCAACCGTTACAATAAACATTAAACAGGGTGTTTGGGCCACGAATATAAATAGCCTGGCGGACGGGTGGGAATCTGGTTCACAAGACTACGGCGCTAGCTGTCAGAACACCTACCTTACAAAAATCTTCCACCGTAGCAAACCCAGGAATAAATTCATCACTCTCCCCTCCTTCTTCATCCGTTTCCTCCACTGTCTCCTCTGTGTCAGCATTTTCAGCTGCGCTACTGATCTCCAGCTCGCTCTCCGAATCCATGCGGCCCAAAAGCTCACAGTTCGCCGGACATTTTTCACAATGCACGTGACCAACAAGTCAGGAGACCAGACAGTAGACATGAAGGCCAACACCCCTGCCATTGTGCTCGCCCTGCTTGCGTGCGTGTGTGTCCTTGGCTTTTCTTCCGCTGTGAAGAAGGATGGAGTACCTACCTACACTATTAACCTCGACTTGGACCCATCCCTGCGCTGGAAGGAGGTGATTAGCGACTACAAATGGGAAATTCCAGAATTGTACAAGATATTGAAGACTTTTGTTCCCGCCGAGTTTCTGCCTGTAGTTGACCTCTTAGGCAATAGTCTTGATACTTACATACCCCAACCCTACGCGGATGAATTGCGCGGGATTGCCTTGGGAGCGGCGATGCCCCTAGGTGACGTAGCCCTACTCAACATACTCTATGATGTCACTGCATTCTGCACTAGTATTGTCGTTGAGGACGAAAAGGGAGTGATCTATCACGGAAGGAACCTAGACTACCACTTCACAGACATTCTCAGGAATATTACTCTTGTTGCTCACTTTCAGAGGGGCGGGAAGACGGTGTACACCTCTACAACTTATGCGGGCTATGTTGGTGTGTTAACAGGACAAAAACCGTATGGATTTTCTGTCTCTGTGGATGAGAGAGATCAAGGTGCTTGGTGGGAGAATCTTTTAGAAGCCATTCTTGACCATAATGCCAGTTTTATCAGCTTTCTGGTACGAGACACACTTGAAGAAGCTGGTGATTTTGAGAGTGCCGTGAAGACTCTTGCTTATACTCCTCTTATCGCTCCCGTATACTTTATAATTGGTGGTGTTGGACCAAGAGAAGGAGCTGTCATCACTCGTGACCGTGTGGTTGCATTGAACGTGTGGCACTTGGATGCCGAGAATGGGAGGTGGTTCCTGGTCGAGACAAACTACGATCACTGGACCACACCCCCTACTCATGATGACAGAAGAGATCCTGCTATTAAGAGCCTCGAAGCGTTGGGCCGAAAGAACTTCACCTCTCAGGGCCTGTTTGGTGTCCTGTCAACACCTCCAGTTCTGAATGATGGTACCATTTACACGACCATCATGTCTGCTTCTCAGCCTGACCTCTATATGACTTGGATTCGCTACAACAAGAAATGAGAAAACTGTCGAATGTGTGTGTAGTATACTATACTGATTTTATATTGATTTGAGCTGCTAGTAAAATAACACATAATTGTATTATTAATTTTTTTGTATTAACTGAGGCATAGAATTTTTGTTGTAACTACTTATCACTTTTAAGACTGTATATTAGTTATGTATAATAATCATGCACATTTATACTCTTACATACACCTGTATGTACTTATTGCACACAATATTATTATTCTAGTTGTGCAATGAAGCATGTTTTGTTTGAATCTGTATGTGCGAAGCTAGAATACATGCTTGTGTTACCTTTCAAATCAGCTGAATGGACTGTGTTTTTAGTATAATTATTATTATACTGATTTTTATTGATTTGAGCTGATAGTAATAACACACAGTATTAAGGTAGTAGGAGGGGCTAGAGTGACCTGTTTTGTTTGATTTCATTTTCTGACCAGACATACAGATGCAAGAACTCTTTTGAACTGCGCAGTTATTATCCCGAAACGTTCGATAGTTTTTGAGTTATACAGAAGAGAATTTTGTTGGTAATAAATACATCGCACCCACGATGTTATGATAGGACGCCCACAATGTTATGATACGGAAGGTGTCACTAAGTAAGTATACTGCACGCTTAGAAGCAGCACGAATGGAAGGTTTCCTGAATAAGTATATTGCACGTGTAGAGGCAGCGCGATGGGCGAGACAACAATGGGGATGGCTGTGGCTGCCTTCGTGCGCAGTTTAGTGAGAATGGGTAAGAAATCCGTGTTCATAACACCTCATTGTGCTAATGAGGTGCTAAATTCCAAGGGGCGCCTCCAGGATTAGACAGACCAGCATCTAAGCAGGAATTGAGCGGCGCGAAAGCCTTCTCTGGTTGCTACGCTCGTCAATATGAAGTAGAAGCACTTCACCAACAATGTGGAAGGGAAACAACCTGTTACTATATTTCTCAAGTGTTGTGAAGGGCGATTTTCGTGCTTCGTTGATTTGTTCGAGGTGTTGCGCACGGAACTACTATGTTTCGATATACACGAGTCGTCTCGCGTTTGTTCCAATGCGAAGCGCATGGTGTGCGCTAAAGTCGCACGGGAGCGACTAGCGTTACACGCAGCGGTTAGAGCGTTACAGCCATTTTCGTATACTTTCGATTTAAAACGCTGTAATAGCACCATAGTACCTGTTACTCCTAGTCGCTCCCGTCGGAGTGTAGGCACATGCCCTGTCCTCCTATGCACCAAGTTTGATAGCTCTAGGCCACTCTGGTCAGAAGTAGTTTCACTTTTGCTGCGGGTCATCGGAATTACAGTGCATCTAATTAATTGCTTACACGACGTGATCAAATTAAGCAATTAATTAGTAAACCACACCAAAATACACGGAAAGGGTAGGTCTATGTACCTGGAAACAATCAAGTTTGTATGTGAAATGGTTACAAAGTTATGTGTATTCAAACATAGCCCTCTAGTTTTGAAAATAGCCCCTACTACTACCTTAACTAAGGCATATATATTTTGTTTTGTAACTACTTATCACTTTTAAGACTGTATATTAGTTATTAGTTAGTCCATAGATATTCTATAGAATATCTATGGTTAGTCATGCACATTTATACTCTTACATACACCTGTATGTACTTATTGCACACAATGTATGGGTCCAATTGCATATTATTATTCTAGTTGTACAATGAAGCATGTTTTGAATCTGTATGTGCGAAGCTAGAATACATGCTTGTGTTTCCTTTCAAATCAGCTGAATGGAATGTGTACTGACATCACCACAATTAATGCAACATGTACTGAGTTGTATGCAACATATGCTCTATAGTATACAATATAAATGGAACTTGCAAGGTTAGACAAAACACCATTAAAGTTTTCATCCTACTAATGGTATCCCATTACTTCTAGTTTCTGTGTTACACCATCCTTCTCAAGAAGCGAAGTAGGTATGTTAAACTCTCTCATGAGTTGCAGAAGCTCTTCGTCAGTCCCATCAATCCACATGTCAGAGACAGTTCCCGAGTCTTGACTTGACACAGAGCCAACAGGTCCAGACCTGTAGGAACCTGTCCCACTTGAAAAGGTGGTGGAGTCACTGCCAGAATGCCCCCTCTGTTCTCTTACTGCGTTCAAACTGCCAGTTAATGAGGGTAAACGTCCTCGGGGTCCCACACACACGGTCTTCGGCATGCGGAAGATGACTTTGATAACCTGGTACACCTCGTCCTCTAGAGAGCCGATGGAAAGGGTCGCTTCGCTGGGATACAACTTTTCCCCCATCCACCCCTGGGAGGCGAACAAGTTTAGAACATAGCACAAAGACACCTGCTTGTCGCAATACCATCCTTTGTCGTCCCGCATCTTCGATACGTGGCCGTTCGATTGGAATTCCGTGATCTGTTTGAGGATGGAGAATCCCACATCACCAGATATTCGAATCCCCCTGTGGACGAAGATCTCTGCCGTAGCGAATTTGCAAATCTCTTTCGTCCGCGCATACGCTTCACCTTCGATGTACGGTAGAATTGCTTCGTACCACTGGTCCCTCTGAAAGTCGGTCTGAGCAGCTAGGTAGTACGTCTTCCCTCCCTTCTTCTCCCCAACCAGCAGGGACAAGCAATGCGAGCGACCAGAGTGCTCAACCTTGGACACACTGCGAATGTCAGAAATCGCGATGCACCCTTGTGTTTCTACGTCCGATTCATCTTTGTAGTAGCAGAGGGAGTTCTCTCGAATGGCAAACCATCTCCACTGCCACCGAGAGAGGACGCTCGCCCCTCCTTCCTTCTCTAACCAACCCTGCATTTCTGCCTAGAGCGGTTGCACACCGTAAATCTTCGGATATGAGCGCCCGCAGAGTCCATAATATGGCTTCTTTTACGTGACCTATATACAGGCTAACCAGAACCTTGGAATGGATTTGTCTGCATTTCCCACTCCTAGACCTGCCTTGAACGTCATTATTCTCGTATCCTCATCTCTCTGCATCCTCCTTCTCCTCCGTCAGCTCCTCAAGGGCCTAGTGTATTGGATCAGACAAGAACATGCGTTTTGGGGAGTGCCCACGGAACCCGTAGCTAGTCTCTTGTACGGCCACGCTCCATTGGTGAGATCTTTTGCATGTTACGACCCTATGGGATAAGAGGAAACATATCACTCTGGCAGCAAACGGTTCAATGCTAGATGCGAATTAATCAAGTTAGGGGATTTGTAGATCTGCTTGAATCTACAAGGAGTTTGGGAGATTCGGTAGCAAGTAGCATATGGCGAAGGAACATATGCATGTATAGCTAGATAGAGGTAAATCCTATATGTTACCGCTTCTGCCGCACATTGCAATGATTTATTTAAAAATTGAGTGGACGGCAATTAACAAGTGCATCTTTCTAATTCTAGTTAATGCATTCTGGCAAGGGCATGCATTGGCTCTCGGCGTGTTGCTCAAGGCATCCTACAATGCATCGTGCTCGCATTGGTCCCTTCTTCAACTTCCTACTGGTCCACCACCCAGACACAGCAAAGGTCTTCTTGGGATCAGGTACGGACGGCTGTAATGAACTGGCAATGGATGTTGGGATTCGTTATCATGTGTTGTGCATAGGGTGCGAGTGCAACAACAGGTTCTCCATAATCATGTCTGTTCCATTCCACACATACAGAGCCAAAGTTAGAGTATATGTATCTTCCTTTGTGCCCCTGGCTTGGTGGGTTCACATACCACAGGAATGGCCTTCTGTTGCTTGGCCACAGACAGAGCTGACTTGTGTCCCACTGCAGGTGAGAGTGTCCTGACAGGCAGTGGTCCCAAGTGGCAGAGGACGAGGCGTCTCCTCACTCCCTCCTTCCACTTTGCAATCCTCAAACCCTACGTGAAGGTCTTCTCGGAGTGCACTGATGTGCTGTTGGTGAGTGGTGCAGCCAGCACAGTGCACTACATGTGCTCCAGCCATGTAGTACTGTGAACTGTGCTGCGTATAACTCCAGCAAATTAGAGTGTACAATTCTGCGTCATCCGATGTTAAGTGCCAGTGGATGGTTGTCTCTAGATCTTTTGCATCTACAAGGAGTATATAATATGGGAGATTATGTGAAGCTGCACCAGATGGTGTATCAGAGTGCAGTGTGTATCAGAGTGCACTGTGTATCAGAATGCAGTGTGTATCAGAATGCAGTGTGTATCAGAGTGCAGTGTGTATCAGAGTGCAGTGTGTATCAGAGTGCAGTGTGTATCAGAGTGCAGTGTGTATCAGAGTGGTTATGTGGTGTTGGTTCTTGTTTAGAACAAATGGTCTGCCGTGCCCGAGGGTGAGGCGGTGGAGTGCTTTGAAAGCGTCAGTCTGCTGACACTGGACGTCATGCTGAGGTGCACCTGCAGCTTCCAGAGCAACTGCCAGGAAGTGGGGTGAGCTGGGGCAGAGGGCCTCATGTTTTAGTGTGCAGTCAGTAGCTATGGTGTACGAAGGGGGGGAGGGGGGGAGTACCGACTGCGGTAGATACGCACGTATATAGCATAGTAAGCTGAGTACAGGGAGGGGGATGGGTTGGGAATACACGTGTACACACCGTGTTACTGCAGCCTACGTACTGTAAGCTCTGTGATTCATTCATTCATGCTGTGTAATCTCTGCAGGACACACGATCAGTACATTCGATCTGTGTACGACCTCTCTCGACTCATCTACGATCGCATCATGTGAGATGACACGGCTCCTCACCTTGACTCCTGCCTCAGTCGTCATTAGTATATATTAATTGGGATTTCTATTGATCTGCGCAGACATTTTCTACATTACTGGGACCTTGTGTACTATTGTAGTAAGAATGGAAGGGAGTTTCAACAGGCATGTGCAGTTGTGCACAAGTTTTCAATGGACGTCATTAAGAAGAGGAGAAAGGAACTGGAAGAGGTAACAACTATTCACAACAGACAGGATCAAATGCATC
>OX465044.1:4569821-4689651 GCA_949841015.1 Aplysina aerophoba
TACTATACGTGTACAGAGCCGAAGTTGGAGATTACCTACTTTCCTTTGTACCCCTGGCTTGGTGGGTTCACGTACCACAGGAGTTGGCCTTCTGTTGCTTGGCCACAGACAGAGCTGACTTTTGTCCCACTGCAGGTGAGAGTGTCCTGACAGGCAGTGGTCCCAAGTGGCAGAGGACGAGGCGTCTCCTCACTCCCTCCTTCCACTTTGCAATCCTCAAACCCTACGTGAAGGTCTTCTCGGAGTGCACTGATGTGCTGTTGGTGAGTGGTGCAGCCAGCACAGTGCACTACATGTGCTCCAGCCATGTAGTACTGTGAACTGTGCTGCGTATAACTCCAGCAAATTAGAGTGTACAATTCTGCGTCATCCGATGTTAAGTTAAGACAGTCAGCTTTCAGGCTATTTGGGATCTTGGAGTGTAATATGTATCAGAGTCCAGTGTGTATTGGAGTGCAGTGTGTATCAGAGTGCAGTGTGTATCAGAGTGCAGTGTGTATTAGAGTGCAGTGTGTATTAGAGTGCAGTGTGTATTAGAGTGCAGTGTGTATCAGAGTGCAGTGTGTATCAGAGTGCAGTGTGTATCAGAGTGCAGTGTGTATCAGAGTGCAGTGTGTATTAGAGTGCAGTGTGTATTAGAGTGCAGTGTGTATTAGAGTGCAGTGTGTATTAGAGTGCAGTGTGTATTAGAGTGCAGTGTGTATCAGAGTGCAGTGTGTATCAGAGTGCAGTGTGTATCAGAGTGCAGTGTGTATTAGAGTGCAGTGTGTATTAGAGTGCAGTGTGTATTAGAGTGCAGTGTGTATCAGAGTGCAGTGTGTATCAGAGTGCAGTGTGTATCAGAGTGCAGTGTGTATCAGAGTGCAGTGTGTATTAGAGTGCAGTGTGTATCAGAGTGCAGTGTGTATCAGAGTGCAGTGTGTATCAGAGTGCAGTGTGTATTAGAGTGCAGTGTGTATTAGAGTGCAGTGTGTATTAGAGTGCAGTGTGTATTAGAGTGCAGTGTGTATCAGAGTGCAGTGTGTATTAGAGTGCAGTGTGTATTAGAGTGCAGTGTGTATTAGAGTGCAGTGTGTATTAGAGTGCAGTGTGTATTAGAGTGCAGTGTGTATTAGAGTGCAGTGTGTATCAGAGTGCAGTGTGTATTAGAGTGCAGTGTGTATTAGAGTGCAGTGTGTATTAGAGTGCAGTGTGTATCAGAGTGCAGTGTGTATTAGAGTGCAGTGTGTATTAGAGTGCAGTGTGTATCAGAGTGCAGTGTGTATCAGAGTGCAGTGTGTATTAGAGTGCACTGTGTATCAGAGTGCACTGTGTATTAGAGTGCAGTGTGTATTAGAGTGCAGTGTGTATCAGAGTGCAGTGTGTATCAGAGTGCAGTGTGTATTAGAGTGCAGTGTGTATCAGAGTGCAGTGTGTATTAGAGTGCAGTGTGTATCAGAGTGCAGTGTGTATTAGAGTGCAGTGTGTATCAGAGTGCAGTGTGTATTAGAGTGCAGTGTGTATTAGAGTGCAGTGTGTATCAGAGTGCAGTGTGTATTAGAGTGCAGTGTGTATCAGAGTGCAGTGTGTATCAGAGTGCAGTGTGTATTAGAGTGCAGTGTGTATCAGAGTGCAGTGTGTATCAGAGTGCAGTGTGTATTAGAGTGCAGTGTGTATCAGAGTGCAGTGTGTATCAGAGTGCAGTGTGTATCAGAGTGCAGTGTGTATCAGAGTGCAGTGTGTATTAGAGTGCAGTGTGTATTAGAGTGCAGTGTGTATCAGAGTGCAGTGTGTATTAGAGTGCAGTGCGTATTAGAGTGCAGGATGTATTAAGGTGCATTTTGTGTTAAAAGAGTGCAGTGTGTGTTAAGAGGGCAGCTTGTATTTTGTTAAGAGTGCATGATGGTTCTTGTTTAGAACAAGTGGTCTGCCGTGCCCGAGGGTGAGGTGGTGGAGTGCTTTGAAAGCGTCAGTCTGCTGACACTGGACGTCATGCTGAGGTGCACCTGCAGCTTCCAGAGCAACTGCCAGGAAGTGGGGTGAGCTGGGGCAGAGAGCCTCATGTTTTAGTGTGCAGTCACTAGCTATGGTGTAAGAAGGGGGGGAGGAGGGGGAGTACCGACTGCGGTAGATATCACTCAGTGTTATTGCAGGTTCATATCATGTGCAGTGTTTTGGTTTTACTGAATTGTTTTACGCTCACTGTCAATGATTCCTTTGCACTTTTTGCAGGACACACAATCAGTACATTAGATCTGTGTACACCCTGTCACGGCTTTTCCATGAACGCATCGTGTGAGTAACCCTAGTCATCTCTGTGAGTGACCCTAGTCATCTCTGTGAGTGACCCTAGTCATCTCTGTGAGTGACCCTAATCATCTCTGTGAGTGACCCTAATCATCTCTGTGAGTGACCCTAGTCATCTCTGTGAGTGACCCTAGTCATCTCTGTGAGTGACCCTAGTCATCTCTGTGAGTGACCCTAGTCATCTCTGTGAGTGACCCTAGTCATCTCTGTGAGTGACCCTAGTCATCTCTGTGAGTAGCCCTAGCCATCTCTCTTGTACGTGTACACGGCTTGTGCTTTGTGTGTATTCAGAGTGTTGTTGATCTGTGCAGATACTTCCCTTATTACTGGGATCTAGTGTACTTTTCCACAAAGAGTGGAAGGGAGTTTCTTAAGGCATGTGAGATTGTGCACGAGTTTTCAATGGACGTCATCAAGAAGAGGAGGAAGGAACTTGAGGAGGTAACAAGCTGTTCTAGCCGTTGGCCCTTACTGCTCATAGGTGCATGTGTGTCAATGAGTAAGGTAGTGGTGGTAAAGGAAAGGACCAACATGCAGGCATGCATGCACTGAATGCACCTACACCTGCTCTTAGGAAGGTTTGATGTCATTTCTCAGTCACCATTCAGTGCTGCTGTGTAGCGTTAATATTAGGAGGTAAGGAGATGTGCATATGCTTCCTTGCAGGAACACACAGTGCGTACAGTATATATTGTATTGTACACCCGTATATATTGTATTGTACACCCGTATATATTGTATTGTACACCCGTATATATTGTATTGTACACCCGTATATATTGTATTGTACACCCGTATATATTGTATTGTGTTGCTTGGTGTGCCTGCAACACTGCAACTGCATGACCTGCAATGTACATTTGTTGGCCAATTCAGACCCAACAAACTGCGTATTATGTTTGGCACTATCCTTCCAACAACAATGCAGTTCAAATTGTTTCTCTGTTGAATGTTATAGACATTGAGCAGTGACATGACAGCCTTGAAAGGAAGGAGGTATTTGGATTTCATCGACACCCTATTGGAGGCCAAGGTGCTGTAGGGAAGGGGTGGGAGGAGAGGAGGGGGAGGGGGAGGGGGAGGGAGGGGGAGAGGAGAGAGAAAGAGGGTGCATGAAATATAAATACTTTGTACTGCGTTGCTAGCGAGTGAGACATGAATGAATCACTTAGCTAATTTGATAAAGATATGTAATTGGCTTAATAAAAGGTGTACGTGTGAGACAGTATTGATTCACATATTTTTAGTAAATCTGTCAGGCTCAATTAAGGTGAGTATGTGAGACAGTGTTGATTCACTGTAGGATGAGAATGGTGTTGGTATGACAGATGAAGAGATTCGTGCGGAGGTGGACACGTTCATGTTTGAGGGCCACGACACCACTGCCAGCGGTATCTCCTGGGCCCTGTACAACCTGGCCACCCACCCTGAGCACCAGGCTAAGTGCCACGACGAGGTGGATGCTTTCTTTGACTCACTGGACTCGGACACAGTCACATGGTGCGTGCGGCACACATGCACACACATGCATGCACACACACAAACACAAACACACATCACACACACACACACAAACACACATCACACACACACAAACACACATCACACACACACACACACACAAACACACACACACACATCACACATCACACATACACACGAACACACATCACACACACACAAACACAAACCCACATCACACACACACACACACACACACACACACACACACACACACACACACAAACACACACACACACAAACACATCACACACAAACACACATCACACACACACACACACAAACACACATCACACACACACACGTACACGCGCACACACACACACACACACATACTATTATTATGACTTCCAACAGGGATGACATTTCCGGGGACAACTGCCTGGAGTACCTCACAATGTGTCTGAAGGAGTCAATGAGGCTCTACCCTCCTGTCCCTGTTATTGCAAGGCGTATAACAAGGGAGACTGCCTTTGATGGGAGGACGATGCCGGCCGGTGAGGGAGGGGAAGTTTGTGGTAGTGAATGTATTCAGAGGGGGGGTGTGGTCTAGTGTCTGCATCTATATTATGGGAAATCAACAATTTCACAACTCTAATACTGGTGCAAGTTGTCGTGTTTTACTATGACATACTGTACAACAAGAAGGCTGTTTCTGATGGGAGGAGGATGCCTGTCGGTGAGACGGACCAGTATCTGCACTTCCTCCTTGCAGCACCTTGCACCTTCTCAACACTGCTGTGTGCTAACAGTCACTGTCCAGTAGTTTGGTTACACTGTCATGCACGTTGGCCCCCATCACTGCCTTCTTTGCTGGATATGGGCTATATACATACAGTGTAGAAAGATTATTCTGGACAATCAAGCATGCCAACAAATGACTCGTCACTTCCAATTGTCACTTCATTCACTGTACATAGCCCATATTCAACAAAGAAGGCAGTGATGGGGGGCCAACATGTACAGCAGTGGAACCAAATTATCGTCCAGAATCATCAAGCTGCTATCAACTCCAGCGTGCCTAATAACTTTCATGGGCTATACAGTGTGTCTCGTTTATAGCAGTTGCTGAAATCGCATGCTTTGGCTAGCGACTAGTGACTGTGGTTCAGCTAGGTTGGTTCAGCTAGGTTGGTTCAGCCAGGTTGGTTCAGCCAGGTTGGTTCAGTAGGTTGGTTCAGCCAGGTTGGTTCAGCCAGGTTGGTTCAGTAGGTTGGTTCAGCCAGGTTGGTTCAGCCAGGTTGGTTCAGCCAGGTTGGTTCAGCCAGGTTGGTTCAGCCAGGTTGGTTCAGCCAGGCTGGTTCAGCCAGGTTGGTTCAGCCAGGCTGGTTCAGCCAGGCTGGTTCGGCCAGGCTGGTTCGGCCAGGCTGGTTCAGCCAGGCTGGTTCAGCCAGGCTGGTTCAGCCAGGCTGGTTCAGCCAGGCTGGTTCAGTAGGTTGGTTCTGTTGGTTCTGTTTCATGCACACAATATGCAGGAACAATGACCGTTCTGCCGGTTTATGTCCTCCACCGCCATCCAGGTGTGTGGGAGAATCCAGAAGTAAGTCTGCGGGTTGGTGGTTATACAGTATGTAAGTACGTGTGTCCTGTGAGATAGTTTGGCCTCAGATGTAATCACTCCCCTTTCACTACCGACATTGTTATATCCTAGGTCGAGATAAAGAGGGGGAAGTGATTATATCCTAGGATATAATCACTCCCCCCTCTTTATTTTTGTCTAGGATATGATGAAGGAAGGAGTGAAGGGGAGTGATTACACTGTACCCTAGATATAATCACTCACCTTTTATTGGATTACAAGGAAGAAGGAGTGAAGGGGAATGATTATACCCAAGGATATAATCACTCCCCTTCCACTCCTTCATACTGTCCTTCGTCAGCATTCTTTGTATCACGTTGTTGAGGTCTTGCACCATGCACGGACCATCAAGTTCATGTGCTACTTCCGTCTTGTATGATGTATGTACAAATATACGTGTACGTGGAGTCTTGGTTGTTGAGATCATCTGCGTCATGCATGTACACATGTATCTCCACCAACAGAGTCTGTTCGTCATTCCATAGCTGAGTGCAACACCATGCTCTGTGCTGTCTTATGTACAGGAGTACGACCCTCTGCGCTTCACAAAGGTGAACAGCGAAGGGCGCTCACCCTACGCCTTTGTCCCCTTCTCAGCAGGGCCCAGGTCAGGAGTGCAGTGGACACATCTGGTTTACACGACTGATAGACCGTTTAGATGTACGTACGTACATACAGTGAAACCTCTCTATATAAGGGATACTCTGAATACAAGACACCTCTCTAATGAGGACACTGCCTGCAGTTTCAACTGCATAGAGCTGTGTACAAATCTACCTGTGAATTAGGACCACCTCTCTATATAGAATGGCCAGCTGGGCCCCGTGGTGTCCTTTATAGACAGGTTCCACTGTACATGCAATGACTGGTGACCTTTGTCCATGGTCATGACTCTGACCGGTGCTGCCTTGTGCTGTGCAGGAACTGCATTGGGCAGCAGTTTGCTCTGAAGGAGGAGAAGGTGGTGCTGGCCAAGATCTTGAGGCAGTTTGAGCTGTCAGCAGACACAGCCAACCCACCAGAGATGATGGCCACGCTGATCACAAGAGCAAAGAACGGCATCTTCTTGAAGCTAAAGAAGAGGAGTGTGTGATTTTGTGATGACTGTGTGTGTACGTACGTAGCACCCTCCAAATATAGATGTCGAGAGAGTAGAGATGTATAGACGGAGTTGTCTTTAGCCGTTTTGAACCAAATACTTTGTGATGACATTGTATACATGAAACAGTCTTCAAGAATGAGCGATGCATGCAGAATTGCAGTATATACGTTAATATAATATATATAATTTGGGCATCTGAAGGACTATGTATACATGCATGCATAGCCAGCTGGGCAATACATACCCACACGTCTGGGGCAGTGCCATGTACCAAATGTATATACAAATAGCCACAAAATTGTATGATAATTATGACATGCACTCTCACAAATCAACTATGATAAGGCGAACTACACCTGCAGACTGCCGCGTATGTATGTATGTATGTATGTATGTATGTATGTACATATGTATGTATGTATGTATGTATGTATGTATGTATGTATGTATGTATGTATGTATGTATGTATGTATGTATGTATGTATGTATGTATGTATGTATGTATGTATGTACGCATGTGGACTGATCCGGTTAGTGGTACATCAATTAAGTGATTGATGTGATGGACAGACATACACACCACATGTACACATGGCCACTTGAAGTATTAATTTGGAAACTGACTGTACATGTAGCTAGGTATGTATTGTTAACAGTCAATGCCCTAACATTACATGTATCTACACACAGTGCTGACTAGGACATGCAAAGTACATACGTATATTACAAATCTGGTACATAATTACACTTCCACATAAAAATACATGCTACATACATATTTGTACATGCAGTATAATTTATGTAGAATACTGTGAGTTTACTGAGTTAGGTCATCTTTAGCCAGTACAGCAATCTTGCACACGGCAGGGCTGCTCCATGCACGTGGAGTGGCTTCTTCTGCCTGCAGCACGTTACTGGGTCACTGTCCGCCCTCTGCAGCGCCTTCACATAGGAGCAGGTCCTCGGACTCATAGCGGAAATCTTGGATCAATTCAGCAATATCACCTTCAACTTGGAGCAGTCTGAATGGTAGGCAGAGAGGGAAGAAGGGAGAGAGTGAAGGAAAGAGGGAAGGAAGGAGGGAGGTGGCAGAGAAGGAGAAGGTTAGACTTTGCTCAGCATCTTTTGGTCCATCTTCCACAATAGCCAACTACCACGGGGAACATGCATACACGGTGGTGACATCTCCAACATGTGTATTAGATCTGAAACCATATGTACAGCATACCTGTGCTCCACACCCACTCCTAACGCATACAGTTTAGGTATGTGAATCAGCCAATAAGCCATTGGTCACACAACCACAAGGTGGAGAGTCCCGGAGTCCCGTTACACAGCACCACTGAGGTACACTACCACTGATGTACATACATACATTTAGGAAAGGGATGATCAACCTCCTACACACACAGAAAGGAAGTTTAAAGCAACCCTACATGTAGTTCTCACCTCAGCTGCACCTCCCTCTTTACTTCAAGCTTGACCTCATCCTCACTATTCTCCACACATTCCTTAGCAGCAACTTGCCACTTTGCCGTCTGCAGCATGAATGAATGAATACTGAACTAGTGTACAAAGCAACTGAACAGACATTGCCATCCATCCCCACAGAGAAGCGCCTATTCATAATTGCCCAAACAGAGTGAACACTAAGTGCCTTAGCCATACAAGGCAAGGTGCAAGTCAGTAGTCTTTCATAGCCAGACTATGATCACCAGCATGACAAGCCGGTGAAGCCGCACATAGGCATTATACCAGACCCTTTCCCTCCTGGCGAAAGCAGTCTGGCTACACGAGACTGGCAACATTCCTTCTTGTGCAAATCACACAACACAACACAACAGATTGGTACACATGACACACACACACACACACACACACACACACACACACACACACACACACACACACACACACACACACACACACACACACACACACACACACACACACACACACACACACACACACACACACACACAGCACTGTTTTCAGCACATGACATCACCCTGTGGCTGCATGTCCTATTAACTTAAGTGAATGAGAAAGACAAATAGCTATTAGCAGCAGCCATAATTTAGTGGTTGTTTGGGGTAGCCAATTAACACCAGCTGCCTGGCTGCTGCAATGCTTGTGAAAAGAATGGACCATGTCATTAGCACATTGTACTAGGGTTAGGGTCCGTGCATACAGCTCATGTGACATCATTTTGTTGCAGTCTATTATGTTGTTCCTATACTTCCCATCCCATTCAAAACAAATGGTAGTCGTGGCATTACACATCACTGCTTAGCAATGGCATCATTCATGCAGATGTGCAAGAAACAGTATGTTAGCAAAGGGCACTCACTAGTTCGAGCTTATACTTTTCCTTCTCCTGAAGTGCCTCCAAGATGGTAGTCAGTGAGTGTCTCTTAGCTGCTCTAAATTCTGTAATAATCTCAATGACAGCTTTGGATAACTCGTTAAATTGCATTGTGGTGGAGTTTACAGCCTTCTTGTAGCTTTCAAAGTCGTAGTTCGGGTATGTGGACAAGTAAACCCTGTGGGCCCTGTTGCAACGAAAAGCAGCAAACGGCATACGTAAAGAAGGCAATTTGTCTCATCGGACAATTAGATTGAAGTTCCACAATGCTTTGAATGTATAGAACTCACTCGTTGAACTTGGCATACGCATCTATTCTATCTTCTTGAATTGCGAATATCCTTCTTGCAGCATCACCGGTGGCCATTTTAAGCAACCAGTCACATGACTTACTCATGAATATCAGTACCATGTGTCCCGTGCAGCCTGTAGTGGAGTATGGCTGAGTACAGGGACCTGAAAGCGGAGTTTGTATCGGGGCACAATGGAACCTCCTTCTCCGAAGTGTCCTTCGTGGCGTACCTTCCGGCGGCGTCTTTCCTCCTTCGCCACCTGGTCGTTATGTTATTGTCATGGTTAGTTATCAGTTCGTAGTTGATTTCAGGCGTATACTGAGCTACGATAACCTAGGAGCGAGGTGACGAAGGGAAGGTGACACTAGTGTTGGACGAAGGTTGCAGAAATTTGAAGGCAGGGAAAGCCATTGACTGCATGTGGAGGAAGAGATTCTGTTCTCCGAACTAGCTATCACGGTCGGGTCTATTGGTGCTCCCTCGTCACTGTTACTCTGTAGTATGGCATGCCTGTTTTAACCTGTTTTTAACACTATATTATCCTGTTGAGTACTATATGGGGCTGTCGCCCCAGTGTTCATGCACATGAGGCACTTAAATCATTATTGAATGTTGAATATACGATATGTGGCGATGACTGGTGTACTGCTGATGTTGTGTGCTTGTGTTCCATGTCAGTCTGTTGCTGCTGCTCTGTTTTCGTTGTTTGCAGGAACTCTTTTCTGGTGGAATTTGTCATCATTGCTGTCCCTCTGGTGTTGGCCATGACCATCTGCGCCAATCACGTGCTCCACTTGTATGCTGCTTTGTTCGTGGCGAGCCTGGTGGTTGTTGCCGTGAAATGGAGCCCTGCCGCAGACCTTCAGAGCACTTTATGGAATTTTCTTCATATGCCAGTCCCAAAGCCGTTTCCTTTTCTGACCCAGTCTCGAATATCAGTGACTCTTTTGTCAGTGCTTGCCATTCTTGCAGTGGACTTCCCAGTGTTTCCACGGCGATTTGCAAAGGCAGAAACATATGGAGTGGGACTAATGGATGTGGGGGTGGGACTCTTTGTGTCTGCTAATGGGTCGATCTCTCCTGAAGCAAGAAGTGCCCTATCTAAGGACCTGCAACGGCAGTGGCATGTGCGAGGGAACCTGAAGGGTACTCTGCCTCTGCTAGTGCTAGGCTTTGTGAGACTGGTGGCTACGGCAGCTGCAGATTATCACCTGCATGAGAGTGAGTATGGCTCACACTGGAACTTCTTCTTCACCCTGGCAGTTATTCGGGTGCGTGAGTTAAACTTCCCTGCATGTTTGGGCTGCACCTGGTTTTTGTGTACAGTTGAATTGATGGGAATATGCACCTTCTCTCGCTGAAACACTCAAAGCATCCGTACACACACACACTTTCACATAACCTATTCACATTCATGCATCTGTGCACACACACACACACACCGACACACGTGTGTACACTCACACCGACACACGTGTGTACACTCATACTATTCACACTCACACACGAGCACTTGTGCATACACACACGCACACAGACACACACAATTGATTACTCTTCCTTTTGCTTCGCCCTAGGCTGTCTGTTTGCACTGCAGCACAGCGTACACTGTAGTATACTGCACTGCGTGTGTGCTGCAATGGGATGTGTGTTCTCCTTAATGGTCACCTATTTACAAACAGAACAAGTGTCATTCACTGGTGACTGAACTGTGCTTGGTTTCGCTGCCTAAACAAACATGCACTGGGTCAAGTCTTGGCTAACTTTTGTTATCACACAATGTGTAGCAGTAATGGGGATGAGGCCCTTTGTGTGTGTGTGTGCGTGTGTGTGTGTGTGTGTGTGTGTGTGTGTGTGCGTGTGTGTGTGTGTGTGTGTGTGTGTGTGTGTGTGTGTGTGTGCGTGTGTGTGTGGTGTGGTGTGTGGTGTGTGTGTGTGTGTGTGTGTGTGTGTGGTGTGGTGTGGTGTGTGTGTAGTATGTACATATGTACATATTGTTTAGTTTATGCCCCCCTCCTGTGTGCTCCCTCCTCTACCCTCATAAGTGGTGTTGGCCATCCTCCCTCATCTCTGTTACCTCTCTTACCGTACTCAGAACGCCCTTCTCTTTCTCTCCCTCCCTGCTAATTGCCACTCCACTGCATGTATCACCTCCACTCTCCCTCCCTCCCTCCCTCCTTTCCTCCTCCACTCTCCCTCACTTTGTCCTTTATTCTCTCCCTCCTTCCCTCCCTTTCTCCCTCCTCTACTCTCCCTCCTTCCCTCCATCCCTCACTCTCTCCTCCACTCTCCCTCCCTCCCTCCCTCCCCTCACTCCTCCCCCCACAGGTAGCCGCTAGCTTACTGGAACCCCTTGTCACTCTCATCCCTTGCCAACAGTCTTACGCCCTTGTTAGTATACTCGTCATTGCAGCCTACCAGTTTTCTCTGTCGAGTCTCGGGCTGACTGACTACCTGGTGCATGGAGCGGGAGGGGGAGGGGCTCGGACCAGCCTGCTGGATGCCAACCGGGAGGGAGTTATCTCGTGCGTGGGATACGTGGCACTTTACTTGGGCAGTGTGCAAATCGGCAGGTTCACCTTTAAGTCAAGGTATGTGTGCGTGTTGTGTGCTGTGTTGTGAGTGTGTGTGTGTGTGCGTGTTGTGTGCTGTGTTATGAGTGTGTGTGTGTGTGTGTGTGTGTGTGTGTGTGTGTGTGTGTGTGTGTGTGTGTGTGTGTGTGTGTGTGTGTGTGTGTGTAGCACACTCTCCCATGCACTCACAACACAGCACACTCACCCACTCACAACACAGCGCGTACACACACACACGCACACACACACACACACACACACACACACACACACACACACACACAGAGAGAGAGAGAGAGAGAGAGAGACCCTTCCTTATCTTCATCCCCTCCACCTCTCCCCACAAGGGTAACGGTACAGCAATGGATAAAGATGGCACTGCAGCTCGGGTGTGTGGCTGGGATGCTCTGGGTTCTCACAGTGACGAGCCACACTTACATCCAGCCCGTGTCGAGGAGGTTCGCCAACATGGCCTACTACTTCTGGATGGTGGGTGGAGTAGCCAGTGACAGCCATGTTGGTTTGTGCTTGCTGTTTCTGTTACACACAGTTGGTTTCAATTGATGTGCGTGAGCTAATATCTGGGGTATTATTTCCTAAATGTTATGTGCCACAACAAAGTTTGCGAACTGGCTCTCACAATGTAGTCACTCACAACTTGTCTCTCTGAAGTTTGGTGTCACTTCTGATTGAGGGTTGATATATAGTGCCACTGCCTATCTTCTGCACGAGTGTACACACGTAATGTGTACATGGTTTGAATGTGCTAAGGTTAGGGTGGCGTTCAGAGACAAGTCGTAAGTTGATTGATATTCTCAACAATTTGCACACCAATATTGAAGTATAGGTGCCTACAGGACTGTTAGGTCCTTCCAACAGCAGTTTAAGGAGTGGACAAGGTTGTAGTCATGTGATCTGCATGTGATATGGAGGTGTGACATGCATGCGCAAATCACATTGCCTGTCATAGTCATGTGACTTGCATGTGACATGCATCTACACAGATCACGCTAATCCTGGAGGTGAGGTGCAGTTATTATGGTTTCTCACCCTCTGTCCCATCTCAGATGGCCATGACCGCAAGTGGTGGGCTGGTGTACATGGGAGTGGATGCCACCGTACTTCTGCTGTCCTACCATCTCAACCAACCACTACCCCTCGGACTTTACCGACATCTCCCAAGCACCCCTCAACAGCACACCCTCAACTCAACTCCCCCTCTCCCACACCCCTACCCTCCTCCTCCCTCCAGCATCAGCAATCACATCTGTCTCATCTCAGCAATCAACAAAAACCATCTAGCATTCTTTCTGCTAGCAAATGTCTTCACTGGTGCTGTGAACTTGTGGACTGACACCTTACACACCAGTGACGTTGTAGCTGTCTACATTCTTTTAGTGTACATGTTTGTACTCTGCCATTTTTTTCACGTTGCACAAAAATTAGGTTTAGCAACAAAATTTTGGTAATGCAGTGCAAGAGATACAATTTAATTGACAATGTATGTGAATATAAATCAATATAACATTAATTACGGGTGATTTATATTTTTTTATTTAACTTCTCCAATTTAGTATCATATAATGAAGTTCACAATAAATTACATTATAAATGTAAGATTAATATGTGTATTCTATGGTGTGTATTCTGGTATTGTTGGATGTGTTTGCTATGCAACAGGCCTACAAACTCAATAATACATACATACATGTACATGTGTAATATGTTATGTATTAAAAGAGTTGTACATCCAATCATCAGGACTGTACTTCACCGAAGAAGAAACAGTTCCAAAACTGGTACTTGAAAGCGTTGGAAAAAGTTACCTGTGCGTGTGCAGAAGTCAGACGCAAAGAGTCAACATGGCCAGCACAAATTGTGGCAAGACAAACATGCACGTTGTGATCGATGCACACACTGCACCGACTCCCACATGCTCATATATACGCATACTGCAAACCTGCACACACAACACAACACACACAAGCACAGGGGCTTAATGGAATTAATGTACGTAGGTAAAGATTTCATGAGACATACATAATCTCTGTGACTCAGACTGTGCTACATCTGCATTTCCGTAACCCACACAGCATGTTGTCTAGGACAATTGTCATGCTGAGTTGAACCCGCAGCAGAGAAAGAGTGCTATCTACGTAGGAGACCCACTAGCTCTGCCGGGAATGGACACATTGAGTGTCTGGAAGCAGACAAGATGTGATATGTACTCTGAATACAGTTACATCTTGAATACTTCTGTTGGCCTTCAGCAGTCCTTCTCAGTTGCCCGGCAACAAGAAAACACGTAGTTTGATAATGTCCGGAAAGTCCAAGTGTGCGGCTTTGTGCGCAAGAGGAGTCCGTCCCAAATACAGTTATGACTTTGTGCATACATACAAGCTTGTATGGGCTGCGTGAAATAACATTTTGAAGAATCCTCAAACAAGGGGCACGTGTTCGCAGAAATAATATGCCTGAAAACAATGTACGTACTGTATGTATGCACATGTACACACATTAATTATGGTAGGAGAGTACAGTGCAGCTGCAGCATACCTCAGTGGGGCATTCCACTCTGGCATAGGCCTCCAGGAGGTACAGCCAGATCAGTAGACCATTGCCAATGCAAAGGAGATAGAGAAACCACAAGTTCCAAAACTGATTGTACTGCTTCCGAAGTGGGAATGCAAAATATGCAAAGTCTATGTGGGGAGGACAGAAGAGATAAGTCTGCATTTGTAAGACGACTGCGTCACAAAAATGCAAAAATGGCAGCAATTTGCTAGGGCAACTTGATATGCAACTAAGAACCTCTACCGAAGCAATTGATTACATCAATACGACAAGGATTCAGAGGAAACAACAAGTCGACGAATCAAAGACTAAGACCCTGCATCCGCGAAACTAAAAACGCAAAATTGCTAAAATCTGCGACCTGCGAAAGTTAAAGCGTATACAGTATGTGATATGCATGTGTTTGTGTGCGTGTGCTTGTATGTATGTGTGTGTGTGTATGTGTGCGTGTGTGTGTGTGTGTGTTCGTGTGTGTGTGTACTTAGGTGTGGCACTCACTTCCTAGTGCGCCATACAGGATGGTTGTGGCAGGTAAGAACACCTTAGGGCCAGACCCAAAGAAGTAGTCGTGGGCAACTGCAGAGCCAAGTATGGCTGGCAGCGTTGCAACCTTGTTATAGGTCCTGCTCTTCAGCAGCTGCGCATAAAAGACGCACACACAGAGAGTACATGAACAGAAAGAGTGAAAATATGGGTGCCTATATAAAATATGGGTCATGAGGTATGAAAGAGCTGTGGCTATAAAGGAGGATCTATCCAGTGAAAAGCTATGGAGCAATAAAGGAAGAACTGAGATGCACATTCTGACGGTGAAAGCCTTTCAAAAGTAACAATATACAAGCACATAAGGTGACACCCTCTTCTCCTCTAGCTGCCACTTTCCACTCACTGATTTAATGTCGGCATACAGGTAGATGTTCAGCCAGTCGTAGACAAGGTTGTTCCACTTTCTGAACCACGTCTGGTAGTCCATACACTGCCACCAGTCCTGCCGAGGGAAGACACACACACAGACACACACACACGTACACACACACACACACATACACACACACACACACACACACGCGCGCACACGCACACACACACGCACATACACATACATACACACACACACACAAGCAGTCTTATATGCGATTCATCATGGTAATCGAACCAGTATATAACACCGTACTCTCTAGCCAGAATCTACCAACGTACGTACCTCATAAAACTGTCTGTCAGCGAACCTCAACAACTCTGCTGCAATGTTTGGAGGTGCATGAATGACGGCAATGTGCTGAAGGATCAGAACAAACGCTCCTGCAACTACAGAATGTGCCAATGTCAGGGGAATGTACCTAAAAGGAGAAAGGTCAAAGGTCAAGTCTCATCCGCACTTGCACCTCTGCCCTCCACTGCCTCAAAAGGAGACATGTTACACTGCACCACTTAGCGAGCCATCTATGTACACACCCATACACACTCACAACATACTTGCTACATACATAAAAAAATAGAACAGCCATGACCAGTCTTTGACGTCTAAGTTGCTGAACGTGATGAACATCAAAAATGAGAAATGCAAAGGAAGCTCTTTTGAATTCCAAGCACAATTGAACTAGTAAAACAGTAAGTCCACAACTAAACAGTGTCCGCTACTTTTCTATTCTCCACTGAACATTTTACGGAGAACAGACTTTTACGTATGTTTCTATGGTAACTATAACCATCACCTTCATCGTTATTTTTTCATTGTAGTGTGACCACTACCTAAGATGGGGCGGTACCGACTGGATATGAATGTCCCATTCTCTCCACGCACAGTACACATATCCTCATCATGGCCCTTTAATGGACAACTATAGTTGAACCTCTCTATGAAGGACACTCTGAGTAAGGGACACCACTCTAATGAGGACACTGTCTGCAGCCCCTACTGCATAGAGCTGTGTACAAATCTACCTGTGAATTAGGGACACCTCTCTATACAGGACAGCCAGCTGAGTGACATCGGTGTCCTCTATGGAGAAGTTGGTTTCACTGTACACCAATGAACGTGCAACACTGTGGCATTGAAATTGGCACCAATGTGCATGCTTACTGTGCAGGGCTGGTGTGTACCAGCTCAAAGGTGGGGTGTAGCAGGTTCCTCCCAATCATGAAGCCGAACACTTGGGCCATGACAAACTCAAGCACGTGCCAGAGCACCTTCAGGTAGTTCACTGAGGCTGTCCTGGAGGCGCAAGACAAGCAAGGTACATTTGATGACAGCAAGCCGTACTGTGCAACACTTGATGGGTTAGCTCGGTCTCTTTCTAGACTTGTACCCAGTCCCTATTTCCATTCTATCTAACCTTTGTTCAGGGGAATACAGAATGTAACAGAGACTGGCTTGAAACCTAGTCTCCTTCGGGCATGACAAGCACACAACTCAGAACAACAGTTGCCTGCCTCTTCACGGTGTACAGTGCATACAAGTTGGACGGTTGCCAAATGGATAGACGTATAGTGTACCGCCCAGCCTGACAGCATGCTGGGCAAGGTAGGTAGCACTGTCACATCTACGTACCCACATAGAGTTACATGTCCACTGTTCTGTTTGCTGCTGGACACAGGAGAATGGGGCATGAGCACAACCTTAGCAAGAATCACCCATGCTAAGTTAACTACCATAAATTGCAGGCTCATACGTATGCATACGTGACATAGGTGTAGGAACACTTTCAAATCCAAGGGGGCCAAACAGACTCCAAAATAGAAATACCCAATAATTAAAATTGTCTATTGAGCAATCAATAAAATGTCTTCCATGTCAAACCTCTGAATTAGTATCTTGAAGAGAGCAGTCTGTTTACTAGATATGAAAGAAAATGCTGCAGACTATTTCCATGTTGTCAGTTAGATGATTTGAGTACTGTATAGCCAAAGATATATATAAATCACTAAGGTGAGACACGTTTATAAATCTATGGGGGCCAAAAACCATCTGGGCCCACCTTTGTGAAATCTGGAGGGGCCATGGCCCCCTGGTCCCCTGCCCCCATGGTTCCTACACCTATACATGATGTCCTGCTGACAGATTTGACTGCTTTTACAGATTACCTCAATTTCAATTCACCCGTGAAACTCTAG
This sequence comes from Aplysina aerophoba, assembly GCA_949841015.1. Classification (NCBI taxonomy): domain Eukaryota; kingdom Metazoa; phylum Porifera; class Demospongiae; order Verongiida; family Aplysinidae; genus Aplysina; species Aplysina aerophoba. The sequence continues at coordinate 4,587,230 of OX465044.1, forward strand.
CATGTCACATGCCAATCATGTGATCAGCTTGCCCCTTACTTGCCTGGGATACTCATCTCGGTAAAGGAATGTTGGTGCAAAGGAGAAGTACATGAACTGCTTGAAGCTCCCCAGCTCTGGCTTCATCTGTCCCTTGTACCACTCCGGTGGCCCCTCTGTGTCGGTAGCCTTCCAAGGATAGAGCACTTTATAGGCATTCTCACGGACAAAAGAGTAGGACTTCATTGATAGCCGGACCTGTACGGCAAGGAGATGGGAGTGACAGTGACAGTGACAGTGAGGGACAAAAGTGGTAACAGTAGACAGTGACAGTAAGACGTACAAATGACACTGACAAGTACAGTGGCTACCAATGCATGTACATGGACGGTGGCTGACATGGGTGAGATTTACATCAGGGATGTGTGGACGTGAGGAGTAAACGAGTGACAGTAATGGTGACAGTGAGTGACAAGAGTGACGTCTACCCCATACCTGGTCTGTTGTCAGAATAGATGCTGCGTAAAATGACAGGCCGTAGTGGAAGTTGACATACTGGATGGTTCCATGTACTACTACATTGTAGGCCACAAAGAGGAGGATAAAGACAGGGTCCACCACCCGAGGGCCGGCCTGACGCAAGACCGCCCATAGCTGCAACCAGGGAGGAATCAAGCAAAGACTGCAAGCGTAAACCACATCTCCATGACAACTGCCTTGCTGTGTGTGTGCTGCTGTCTGCCATAGTGTGTGTCACTGTCTACACTGGACAACCACACATCTCAGCTCAAAGTGCTTCACACATGCTCAGTATACAGTGTGGTACAATGACATACTGTACAGCTACATTCGGTATAGATTACAAAGCATGTTTTGAGAGATGATCCAACGTTTCATTGTCTAGTGTACACATGTTGTCATTCATTGTGGATACAGACATGCTACAAACCTTAAGCAACATAACTACATGTGTGGTAGATCACACAGACATCCCTAGCCAAAGCTTTCAGATCATCAAACAAATTGGCAGCTAACTACTGCTTTCTTCAGTGGTGTCGTGTCTTCCTTGGCTAGCAATTCCAGTGAGATTGAGACTTCCGTAAGACAAGTTATTCTACCTAACTTGTTCAAATTACTGCCCGTCCCACTCCAGCAGTGCATGTGGTGATGTTGCTCACCCTCAATCCTATGAAGACAAGAGTGTAGGCTGCGAACAGACCCAGCCAGAATGCAAAACCATACAGCCACTCAAGTGGAGTGCCCAGAAAAGCTGTAAATTCGGCGGTGCCGAAGGAAAGCCTGCAGAACAAGCAGAGTGACAAGGAGCATTGGAAGCACAAGCGTACCAAAAGGACCATGCTAGCGAGCAGTATAGTACATTGGATGAACATCACGTGGAGGTTCTAGCAGACTAGACTGACTCAATGGGTGGAAGGTCTAGCAGACTAGACTGACTCAATGGCTGGAAGGTCTAGCAGACTAGACTGACTCAATGGGTGGAAGGTTTAGCAGACTAGACTAACTCAATGGGTGGAAGGTCTAGCAGACTAGACTGACTCAATGGGTGGGGCAGTCTAGCAGACTAGACTGACTCAATGGGTGGAAGGTCTAGCAGACTAGAGAGATTCAATGGGTGGAAGGTCTAGCAGAATAGACTGACTCAATGGGTAGAAGGTCTAGCAGACTAGACTGATTCAATGGGTGGGGCAGTCTAGCAGACTAGACTGATTCAATGGGTGGGGAGGTCTAGCAGACTAGACTGATTCAATGGGTGGGGAGGTCTAGCAGACTAGACTGATTCAATGGGTGGGGAGGTCTAGCAGACTAGACTGATTCAATGGGTGGGAAGGTCTAGCAGACTAGACTGACTCAATGGGTGGAAGGTATAGCAGACTAGACTGATTCAATGGGTGGGAAGGTCTAGCAGACTAGACTGATTCAATGGGTGGGGCAGTCTAGCAGACTAGACTGACTCAATGGGTGGGGAGGTCTAGCAGACTAGACTGACTCAATGGGTGGAAGGTCTAGCAGACTAGACTGACTCAATGGGTGGGGAGGTCTAGCAGACTAGACTGATTCAATGGGTGGAAGGTATAGCAGACTAGACTGATTGAATGGGTGGAAGGTCTAGCAGACTAGACTGATTCAATGGGTGGGGCAGTCTATAGCAGACTAGATAGAGTAACATGTACGATAGTGTGTAGCATTAGGCAATGACATCAAATGATGATAACAGACCATTCAGCAAAACTGCATCTACATACACGGCATCTACACTGCAAGTGTAAGGGATCTGTTTGCTTCGGTGGGTCCTGGAGTACGGGCCAATTGAATTCACCCCATTACGTACGTCACAACTGACATCACAACCTTCTCAGACTCACACGTATAGGCACATACTGCTCAAGAACACTGTACATAACATTGTATGTAACTGTAAATGTAACATTGTATGCAACTACCTATCTACATACATACATATCTACATACGTACATGTGCAAGTATTTGTAGGGAAACTTTGAAAATAAGTACTTTGAGTTAAAAAAATGGTGGGGCACCCGCGAACTCAAACTACTGGCTGGTAATTGTGCCCATATTTGTCATGCCATTTAGCATCACTCTAAATCCTAGAATGGCCCCAGGATGCACCACGCGGAGGTAGCATGAATGCATCAGGTTTTAGATACAAACCAAGACAGCTGTGCCTAAACATCCACACTCATTGGAAAGTCAGCAATTGCATGGGAAAGTGCATTAAGTGTTTGGGTGCTTTGCACAGGATAGAGCCCTGCAGTTGCACAGTTTAATGCACTCTGATACCTAACTGTTCATTGTCATTGCAGTTGTCCATGCCATGTGGACCAATGACAGACCTCCAGGACTGGAAGTCAGACCCGACAAGGGTATTGAAACCCCCTAAAACCAACAGCATGCCTCTCGGTGCAACGACAGAGACCACAGACTGCAGCTGATCGTAGAATGTGTCAGAAGAGTCCGCTGTCGTGCAATTGGCAAGGCCATAGCCTAGGAACCAGGGATCACCATGAAGACGATGCCCATATATAAATATACATACATATACACATGAACATGAAGCCATACACAACCCTATAACTGAAAACAATATAGGGCCCCCAAAATACACAGACAATTCCATAAGTGCGTACTTGCAAATTTGATTCTGCACCACACTTAGCAGCAACCCTAGGCTCTCCATACGTGTGTAGCCTCAGTGCAACACAACACTCAACTCACGTTCCTTCCTTCACTGAATTGGTTGTCACGTCCAGCACAACCAGGAGAACTCCCAGAGACATTGCCAGGTTGAAGAATGCTGCAATGTTGTGGTTCTGTTGTGCCAGCACTCTACAGCAGGCGGAGATCAACAGAGTGAGAGGGGCAGGGACAGAAGGATGTGAGGAGGGAGGGTGGTGTAAAGGAGAACATCAGCTAGCTTGCATGTTGTTAGAGATCTCCTTCTGCTATTAGAACCCACTTATTTTCAGTCACTGTGTTAGTTTGTCACTCTCACTAAAATGGACCACACTTAAAAGGAACAGATTACAAGGACAGATCGATCCTGAATGGCCATTGTCACTCATAGGGATTACCAGTGCTGTGTGCTAAGTGAGACGCAATCACATGCAGTACAAATCCTTTTGTTTGGTCCACTCAAGATAGCCCCACAATGTTTACCACAAACATTGCAGCTCTCGTTCAAGTGGACCACTATAATCTCCACATTGATATGCTCACCACAGAGCACTTTGCTCTCCGAGTGGAAAGGTGCTAACCACATAATGGTGGCAGCACAGCGTACTGTGTACAGTTGCACCTCAAACCAACAGGTGTTGTACACATCAATGTACAGTCCTTTTAGGGTTTCTAGTCTCTCGTTCTCACCTTGCACACTGCAATCACTCAGTGATTATATAGTAATGGAACCACAGACCCTCACTGAGTTCCATGGAAATTAGTACAATTAGACTCAGCAGTTCCCAGTACTAATCACGTGAGTGCAGTGTACAATATGCGAACTGGACTAGAAGCTCTAAAACGATGGTACCCCACAGCATGTGTCTGTATCATAGGCAATAACTCCTAACAGTTTGAGGTGTGCAGGCAATCATGCACAAAGATCATTGTAACTGATGGTGATATATACGAGCTGCCCAGCCCGGTAGTGCCCCAACACCTCCAAGATTGTTCCCAGTCATCATAATTTAACACACATCAGGAGTGACTCCTGCTACCTTACCCAGGCCACTGATGCTAGTGGATATGGTCAGCCTTGATATCTTCTTACAGTGAAGGGTATTACTTTACACACTTGGCAGTTACTCAATTATTGGCATAAGTGTGAGTTGCTGAACCATTGCAGGCCATGATTGAGTTTAATCCCTGCTATTAAGACTATACAGAGGCCTAAAATCAGTTCACACGCACTTAACTTCTTCTAGTCTCGCTTGCCAGCCCCCCCCAACCATGAAGGGCGGGTATGGCTTCACTCGTATACCATTTTTGTGCAGGAACTGACTTTTGCAATCAACCGCTTGCACCAATCAGATTGCAGAACACACGTAAACTGTAAACATAACGTAAATGCATAAACCTATTCATGTGGCAGCCTTCTCACATTCCCAATTTGAATTCCGTCCAGGGCTGCAACACTGTAAACAAAGTGTAACAGTGACAAAGTTGCAGATGTTGTAAACAGCTCTCTTACTGATGCAGAATCTCACCATGCAGTTGTACACTTTCAATATGGAAAATGCACCTGACAATGTACACACTATACACACTAACTCGTTGGCACCAATGGCTTCAAAACATACTCTGCCTACAGATTCACTTCACACATCGGCTTCAGTGTCCAGCAGACAACACGGTATAACACGTCCAACTATTTAAAGAGTCGGCGTCACAAAAGTGAACACACAAATTGACAACATACAAGCAGCTCTAACACGCGCAACTGGCATTGGGACAAGTGGCGTTCTGCCATTCTGAGCACCAGTCAATAACCAATAGGAAATGGAGTACTTTAACAACTCACACATAGAGGCTTTCCCTTGGCTGGTAAACTCTGATGAACTTGTGCTTCCCCACTGCTTTCTTCCCGCTGCGAATGCAGAAGAGTACGGACGTGCAGTTGCACAATCTATAGTCAAGGCTACTTCTACGATGTATTGTACATTCGGGACTAGACGTCCCAACTGAGCTGCTGTACTACAGGACTGCAGATGGTGGCTGGACGCCCACTGGGCGCGCGTGTGCGCAGCGATATGTTGAATGGGGGCAGTTGACGGGTCAGCGTGCTGCTCACCTGTTCACTTCTTCGCTCCCGTCTCCTTCTCGGGGAGTCATGTCTCCTGCCTTGTGGCGTTGGACTATAGTCCCGTTCGCCTCGTTGTCACCCATCTCTACAATATAAGATACACTACACACTAGATCTCCCTCATGCTATATGATCTATGGTGGCAAAGCTTCCGCTGGGCGGTCCAGTCAACGGTCACGTGCGCGGTCACGTGTCCTACCTAGGAAAATGGCCGCTAATAGTGAGTTCTTGGACGATGAATGTATGTCAGCATTACCAATAAGTAAGAAAGCGAAGAAGGAAACGGAAGATCCATCTTTAATGGTTAGTTACAGCATAAACCACACGAAGCATTGGGCGCCTTGATAATAAAGGTCCTGCCAGGGTGAGGTCATAGAGATCTATGGTAGGTTGCACGAAGCACAATCACCTGACTTCTCAGCTAGTTCAGGTGACTGATCCTTGTCTAGTCTCGCGTGGGCAAGAGCGGAAGCGTCGTCTTTTCCTGATGCCTGATGGTTGAATCGAATCAACATTCCTCTCATTGTTTCACACTACTCCTCTCCAGTGGGAGAGCCTACTGTGGTTATGAGTACAGGCAAGAATGTCACTGTATGATCCTCCATTATTCCTTCTTGTTCTTCCTGTTAGGACGGCAGAGGGAGGGTTTACATCGCTCGAATAGTACGTACCCAACCTCACCCGCGGAGGGACGGTGTCTTGAACATCAACGTCACGTCTGGGTCTAGTAACAAAGTGGATGGTATTGCAGTTGCAAAGTCGTTTTCTCCCTTGCACGTTGGACCAGTGGTGGATAGTGATGGTTTCCTCTTCAAAACAGTAGAAGGGTACTGGCAAGGGAATAAGGTGTACCAGGAGCTGGGACACCTGGATGGCGAAGGAAAGACCACACAGGCATGGGAAGCTTTCAGGAGGGAACAGGCAGCATTAAGCAAGGGTGTTCGTCATCCAGCCTGCCTCAGAACAGAGGAGGTGCTCTCCATTGATCACAGGGGACGAAATCAGTACAAATATCTCACTCTGGTATGTGCTAAGTATGATGGAGAGATGTTGGGCTATATTGAGAGTCGCAAGAAGGCATATGCTCCCCAATACTATCGGGTAGTGACACAGATGGCAGCGTTTAGGGCTCTGAAGGCACGCATCAATGCTGGCCAAAGTGTGATGTTGCTAGACTTTGATGGGCCCAGGGAGGCCCCACAAGGATGCGAAGTGACTGCCGACTACCTCAGAGCAAAAATCAACGACCCCTCGGTTCCCTTTGGACATGGCTATGTCCTAGCTGGTGCACTTCTGGGAATTGACCCAGGCATGTATACTCAATGATGGAGCTGCACTATAATGTATATAATGTTGTATTTTTGAATACACAGCCATGCTGGCATGGACCTATTTTATGTTAACATTTGAATGAATATTTACTTCTTTTCCAGAGAAATGCTTGAGCTATATACATGTATGCACTCATGGGCCTCCACTTTACTTGTACAATTAAGAGATTGTGGAATTAATTAATCTCTGCAACAAAAAGTGAATGATGTGTGGGAAATCGTAAATTAAGCAAAATCCACTTGCATTATATAGATACATACATACAGCTCAAGTACATACGTGCCATATAATTTATGGTCTTTGTATAGACTACATACGTATGTGAACACTTAAGCTTCATTCATTCGGGAAACGCCACTTGTATTAGCAAATATTGTACATACATCAACATGATGCACATCTCCAGCTAGTATTCATGCGTGTACGTGCTTATATGTGAGCACAGGTGGGCTACAGACTCAAAACACTGTGTGTTGAGCTTAACTTGAAGGCAACGTAAACGGTCATAAACCTCTTGCATAGTGCAAATTAGCCCACTCTCAACGTCTCCTTGTGCCCCCAAACCCTAGAGCAATGACAGAAAGTGGAGCACATGTACATAAAGTTGTAGGTAACACAAGAGGATTGTCTACCGGCGTACACACACATACAAACATCCACACAGTCCTGATGATATACAGGTGGAATGATTGTGTAGGACTGTAGGTACACATGTAGGTACGTACATACATATGTTTGTACACTCCATAAGCAGATACATATATAGGTCAGAGTATGTCAAGTTTGCCTAAGGAAAAGCTTGCAGTGTAACATAATGCTCATATGTGGTGCAGGAATCTACATTTATTTCTACTGCTGAAATCAGAGACTATTAAAACGCCTTCCAAACTATGCAGTAGAGAATGTACACACAGCTGGGTACAAGCCATGTGCCAATGGGGTGCCCCTGTTCTAATTAAAAGAGGGTGGGGTCTTGCACATGTGGTCGCAGTGTCTATATACAATGGTTATTTCACAGTCTGTACGCAGGGAGAAGAGTAGTCTCGCGCGCCAGCCGTTCCACTTCCGGTTTGGGGGAAAAGGAACGTCTGGTCACTTTCGCCAGGTACTAGTGGCACGTTGGAATGCAATTTTCCAATTTTCCTTTTCCCCCAAACCAGAAGTGGAACGGCTGGCGCGCGAGACTAGGAGAAGAGGTAGTGAGTGTGTTGGGTGGCACTCACCACTGGTGGTGTGTGATCCTCCGGAAGACCAGCTGCTTCGTGGTGATGATCCCCACCCACTCCCACCTCCTCCGACGTTCCACCCATAGTGAGGGGGGCGGCGGTAGTACCCACCCCCTCCTCCATTGCCCCGCCCAAACATGTACCCTAGGAGGCCTCCCATTCCAGCCCCTGTAGGATGGACACACACACATGCGTGCAAGTGACAGGGTATTTGTACACAAGTGCATGTGAAAATGAAAAATGGAAAGAAACAGAAGGATTGGAACATGCCTGTCCACTAAATCACTGTGCAAGTTGACATTGTCACTCCCTGTGTTAGCATTGTAATACTACACACATTCCCCCTGCCATATGTGGGGTCAAATGCATGCACACAGGCACACACACACACACACACACACACACACACAAGCACGCACGTACGCACACAGACACACACACACGTGCACACGCACACACACGCACGCACACACACACACACTGTACCTGTCCAAAATCCTGGCCGACCAGTCCCTCCCATCCCTGTACTGGGATAGGCACCTGTAAATAGGGACAGCAAATGGCACAGGCATTACAGGACAGAGCCAATTTGTCTACAATGCCGTGGAAGGTGATTTACATATTTATGTTTACTTGTATCCTCAGCACATGAACACAAAGGCACATCACACACACACGCATGCACGCACGCACGCACGCACGCACGCACGCACGCACGCACACACACACACACGTGTGCACATGCACACCACAGAAATATAAACATGTACATATGTACACACATGCACCAATACTATACACATGGCTAACAAGGCTATAACTTACAGTATAAATGGTGTGCTGTATACAACAATACACACATGCACACACATACATATATACACACACACATATGTACGTACATTACATATGTATGTATGTCCCTGCACAGCACAGATGCACTAAGCACGGCTGCCTATCCGTAAAGCCTACCAGCTGAATCAGGTGTGCCAGTGTAGCCATAGCTCGAGGAGTTGGCCCGCTGTGCTGACTGGCACATCTTGAAGCAGGCGTAGATCAAGAGGATCATTATAGCCAGTCCGATGAGGGAGCCAATCCCACTGGAGCCCCTCGAGTGGGAGTAGTCATAGTGACGATTATCATAGTGGTGGTTGTCACTGCCGTGGTGCCCTTGCTCAGTGAGGTCTAGTTCGTACTCGAGCTGTGGACAGAGAAGGAGACAGGAAGAGGAAATCTTTCATCAGTTTGTTGTGAGTGAGCTTGCAGACTGCCACATATTCTGTTATCTGTGTTTGATTAGCGTGCTAGACTAACTCAGTGTGCTCTCTGCCATAACCAGTGTATATAGTCTTGGCCACGACCATTGGCAGCCCGTAGAGGGAAGCACGGATTGACCAACAGAGGGCCAATCTTACCAGTTGGGGCCCTCCCAGCCCTACCGACCCACATGCCCAACCACACAACCACACCCTCACTCACCCCACATGAGCCTCTGAGGATGTACGGGTCGTCAGGGTAGTCATATCCCTCACAGCTCACTTGGATGCGGCCTAGTTGGTACTTCTTGTCTGTCTGAGCCTTGCACTCCCACTGAAGAACAGACATGGATGGGACACGGGGAGACACCACTGAACAAAACTAGACCTCACTCAACAGCTACTGCAACTTCTTCCAAGAGTGGCATCATGCAGCATCACAGCTCAAAACGCACTAACACTTTTACAGTGGTTTCAAGGTTACTTGTCCCGATTGCGATTTGAAGTCTGCACTCAATCATGCGGCACGTGATAAATGAGCACCACGGTTCGTCATTTCCTATTCGAATTGCGTGAGCACTCTTCGTAGTACAGTCAGTTGGACGGAGTCAGATGGACTGCTACTGTATCATGCCAAAGGCATATTCCAGTGATCTCAGATGGAGGATAGTTTGGAATATGCCTTTGGCATGATACAGTAGCAGTCCGTCTGACTCCGTCCAACTGACTGTACTACGAAGAGTGGTCACGCAATTCGAATTTCAAATACGAAATCACGAATCGAGTCGTGTGATCGAGTGCAGACTTCAAATCGCAATCGGGACAAGTAGCCTCGAAACCACTTTTACCAATGTCACATGGCGATATCGCTACAGCCCTGTATAGCCTCATATAATCCCTCAGTTGCAATACTTCACCACTCAGTTCACATTACAGCACATGTACGGAGAAAACAACTATGAATCTCATTACACAGTATGTGCTGTGTGCAATTGTGTCAGTGTAATGGCGTAGGCTGATCGTAAATTGCAAATTTGGTGCCCGGTTGGTATTCGTATGTGTTGTCTGCCAACAGATCCTAGTGTGGTCAGGTGGCATAAACACCCCAATTTTACTACAGGAGGGGTTGAAGGACAAGAGGAACATACATACTTATCCTATATGTGCTATTCAACGTGCACCATAGACTGTGAGTATGTTGTTTAATTAGCCAATTAAGTCATGAGCGTCGTCAACCCGGTGGGCTGGTACCTGTACGTCGTAGCCGTCCCAGCCTCTGTTGTAGCACTGGACCACCTTGGGCTGCCCCACACGACACCCCGCGGTCCCGCCCACACAGGTCAGCTGGGGCACTGGGGATGATCGTCTGCCCGCCGTCATAGCACCCTGGTACAGGGTGAGGGCGTTAATGTTCTGGAGTAAAACCCTATCATTCGGGTCGTTCCCTGCAACATGGAAAGCACACGTTACTTCCGAGTCAGTGCATAGCTACGTGCGTAAACAGCTACAACTACGGTCATTGTCACCCAGTCTCCCTTCGGACGTTCCCACGGATCACAGGCGCGGAGTTCTCACAGCTAAACTCACATGCTATTATACACGTGGGGAGAATTAGAAACACCCAATACCAGTTCTTCATTCTTCTTCGTTCTCCGGAGAGCCTGACAGTTTGGTGAATATAGGATGTCCGTGTATAAAGTAGCCAACTGACGAATGTTGACGTCACACACGCTTAGAAATGTCATTGGTCAATGTGAATTACATCATAGCTAAGAATAGTCATACGATGCTGATGACACGTTACAAAAATTGATATGCATTCAATTCATACGTCGGATAAATTATAAAAGCAGCAAGCTGTTCAATACAATTCATTATAATAGTGTGGATGTCACTTATATACATACAGCGTCATAATACACTATATACCACCTTAGTGGTAATGACCATGAGTGTACTAAACATACAGTCCTGATGACTGGATGAGTCTGCACAAGTGATTGACATCACAAACTGCATAGAGAGTGCAAGTTGATGAATAGTGCAATGTGACTGTGACTGTGTGTGTGCGCATATGCAAATGTGAAGATATTGTAGTGGCTCAGATGAGTGTCTCTGAGGTGCGCTCCCGTGAGACCACAATGTTGACTTGCTGGAGGGGCTGCTTCAGCAGGGCTGCTGCCTGATCCTGGTTGAACCCAGCCACTTCAACCCCGTTCACCTGACAACAAAAAGAAAAGGCCACTGATGACACACTGTCGCACACAGAAGCACAATGGGAGAGACGGGTGGGACGAGTCAGGATTTCTCGCCACACCAGAGACTTAGGCCGTTTCCATACAACTATGTGTCGCGTGATGTCGCGTGATGTGCGTACACTCATTTTGCAAGCTAGTGTCCAAAGTGTTAATGTTTAGCTTCAGCCAGGTATGAATTATGGACAACAATGGGTAACAGTGTATGCAAAAGGTTCACGTGATGTGCCTGCCCAGCTTGATACAGTGTAGCGAAGTCACTCGGGCAAACAGCAAACACATGATACTCCTAGACACAGCTGTCACTAATTCACAATTTCCATGCAGATAGCGCATAGCAACATACACCACCAATCCTCCCAGGTTAGTGCTTCAGAATTTCAATTGCGTAATCAAATAACTGATGCAAGAGACTAGACCCCTCCAGCAAAACAAGAATCGTGAGCTTTCACAATGTCATGCTAACTAGCTAACACTCACAGCCAGGATCCTATCTCCCACTTGCAGAGTCCCATTCTCAAGAGCAGCCCCTCGCTCCGCTAGCCTTAGTATGTACAATCCATGGTCTCTCGGCCGGTACAGGTTCGGTGAATTCACCCCCCCTGTTATGGTGATGCCCAGAGGACTCAAAGCAGAAGAGCGATTGATGACAGCATGTAGGATCTGAAAATGGGTCAAGGACGTACGTACGTAAATACATAAGGATCAGCACTGCAGGAAAGGGTTAAAAGGCCAGCAACTTACATTCTTTGTGGGGACAAAAGGAGCTGCATGGTGCCTGCTTCCACCTGTAAAGCAAGTGAACATACAATCAATGGTATATACATATACACATACGACATATACATGCGTAGGTATACTAGGATGCTCTATAATGGAGGGCTGCACTTACTGCCACTGCTGTTGTGAACGGAGTAGCCGTCATCATGCTGGATAAGGCAACGAAAGTAAACACGTGAGTGTACTTCACATAACCATTGGGATCCACTTCACTCCTACATGTGTAGTGTGTGCACGGCTCTCTGCGGCTTACCATATTCCTCCTCCATCTGGGTGGGTACACTTGCGGAATCTGACGCTGTGCGCCGCCTGCTTCAATGGGGACTCCTGATGGCACCCTGCCATTGAAAGCATGAGTGGGTTTAGCTGCATGGCTGTCTATGATCAGTGGAGCCGACTTGGCTGCATTCCTGTGACCCATCTGGTTGAGCTGGTCGATAAAGGATGATGGTGAGGGCTTGTGGACCTTCTGACGCTTCACCGTGTTGAAGTACCTCTGCTGGCCTTGGTAGTAGTCATCAACCTGCTGCTGGTAATGGAGGTGCTCCTGTTGTTGTGGGTAGTGGTGGTGGTGGGAGGGAAAATGGGGGTGGGCAGGGGTGTAGTAGCAGAGGCTTCGCGCTGAAGAGGAGACGTGCGAAGGGTGAGGGAAAACGGGGGTATGGAATGGATGGGCGGGCAGCCATACTTCTCTCCTCGGCTGCATCTGTTGTGCATGACGATAGGAGTGATCACTTCTGTAGTAGTCTGAGTGCGGAGGAGGGGCAGGTGGGGGGTGAATACTGTCGGCAGAGGAGGGCCGAGACTCAGGCTGGATGCCAGCACCTTCCTGCTGCTCCTGATGGAGTTGGCCACTGCTTTCCACATCACCACCAAACTGCTCAGGTCCAATAGAACGGCTGTGGGTGAGACGACCACTAGGTGGGTGAACATCTGCCGCGTGAGGGAAGAATTCTGCTCTACGCACAGCAGAAGCGGAGGAGGCGGCGGGCTGCGTCGGACTGCGCCTAAACTCAATGTGTGACAATCTTGGACTAACTGAGGACTTTGTCTTGAGGCCCCCTGGGAGGTGAGTGCTGTCCAGCCCCATCTGCTCCCGAGATGTGTATCCAGAGTCGGATCGTGACAGATTTGAGGTCGGCCGATGTTTTGGTTCCCTCGGTCGAGTGGTGGGTGGGGATGCACGAACCCCTTTTTCTGCTCCATTTAGGCTGTTGTCTGTTGACGAATAGCTAATGCTGGAAAAGGGTGAACTTGATGCAAGTGCACTGCCATTTTGCTTCTTCTGTGGAGAGTTGAACAATGGCTTTTGTGGTGCAACAGTGCCCTCAAAGGCTCGTCTACGAGCAGCCACCGAGACGGAGGAGGCGGGAGGACCATCGCGAGTGGGGCTCTGGCGACTGGCCATTGTGGTTGAACTGGCGGCAAGGCTGTCTTCTGTTCCTTGCAAACTGACATCATGGCTACTATTGGTTAACACGGAATCATCCAGGCTGCGCTTGCCAGTCAGGTTGCTATTTGCGTTGAGCTTGTTCTGCTCCTGGATCCATGCATCGACCCTGCTGGTGGACGCACTGGCTACTAAATCATCATCGTCCTTCACAGCTTGTAGATGCCCAAGAAAGCGCCCTGATTCTGACGCAGCACGATTTGTTCGACCCAGTTTCCTGGGCCGCTTCTCATCCTGGATGTGGCTAGAATCGCTTTCTCCCATCTCAAACACCTCTGGTGCCGCTATACTTGGCATGGACCCACACCTCGCAGACCTAAATACCCGAGGACTGTGATCGTAATTCATAACTGAATGATCTGGTGGCTTGATGGGGCTCGACATTGTTGATTCATTTCCCGAGGGAGCTTCATCGTGCAAGGTACTTTGCAGCCCATGTCCCTGGTTGCTAGCCAGACTGCTAGCAACCGGTGGCTTCAAGGTGAACACCTGGTTTGCCTCTGACTCCAAGGCGCCTGTCTCCTCCTGCAGGATACGTAGTAACTCATCCAATTCTTCGTCTTCAGTCTTCTCGCTACGCTTTGAGGCGCTGCTAGTGACATTCTTCCCTTTGTTACTGCTGACTGAGCCATGAGGGGAATGAGTCAGCTTGCTTGCAAGAACTTGGGTTGACGGTGTCGTACCTGGGGCAGAGGACGACCTTTCACTGCCTTCGTCAACCGTCGCCAGTTTCCGCAGCTCTTCAAATGAGCTGTCGGAGGAGACAGATGATGACTGGAGGAGGAAAGGAACAGTGTACTACATAGCGTACCACATGCGTTACCTGGATGAAATCACACTGCACTAAATTTTGACATGCATGGTCCTGTGCTTGGCTCACATCATCGTCTGCTGCTTTCAGCAGGCTGTTCCTCCTGACCAAGGTGAGTTGCTTCTTCTCTCTGTGCTGCATCCTCATCACTTGGGCCACAATCTGTAGGTTGACGTGAGCAGGTGGTAGGGGGGGAAAGGGTAAGGATGTGAGTAATGGTTGCTGGAATGGATAATGCATAGCAGGAAACTTTTACAAAGTTTAAAGTTCAGGATTTACACAATTTGGCCAAATTCGAAAAACAAAACAAGACTGCTTTTTAATGAAATTGCAACTTTTTAACAGCAAAAATTTGATTCTGAACAAAATCATGAAATCTTCCCGCTACACAGTATGTATGCAGTGTGTAAGCGCCTACTACTACTGTGTGTGTGTGTGTGCACATGCATGTCACCTTTGACGGAGCAGGGCTGGGGGCGATGGGGATGTCCATGAATGACAATTGTGTTTGGGACTGTGACATGGTCAAGGAGATGTCTGACATGGCACTGCTCAGTTCCCTGGACATCCTCCTGACAATGTTGACATGGGGTTCCTTTGGGTAGGGAGTGACCTCCTTGGCCTTTGCCGGGAGGTCTTCGGTGACCTCAAAGTTGATGCTACTCTTTCGCTCGAAGGCCAGCTGTGGGCGCTGCACAGCAGTGTTGTCTGCAAGAGGAATACAAGAGCCAGCACATACATACATACATACATACATATGCACAGTAATGTGTACTGTAGTGTAGTGTAAATCATCCATTAAGTAAGTACCTTCCAAGATCTACACACATGACGGATGGTATAGGAGATGCTGCATTCCATTCAAGACTGTGCGTAGTACACGAGAACAGCCACGTCTACACACGCAGCCACAGAGTCAATTGTCACACCTGCACACTACAACATGTGTGCCGTTAACTGCAGTGCCTTTATGACGAATGCACAAAAAAGTAGAGTGGAACCTGACTACGTATAATGGTCACAGTACAAGGCAGCCACCTTTCTAACCTAACCACCTGCCCTGCCCTAAACAGCACTACCCTAGCACTACATAGCACTAAACCACTGCAGTTCACCTCTACAGTGCAGCAGCACCTCTCTATAAGGGGCCTATTACAGCTGACCGGCAGGTGGCTGTATGTGCCTTAGTCAGGTTCCGCTGCATTTGTACACACGTATGTTGAATATGTATTCTCAGTACCTGCTATCTTGGCAGCTGGAGAGTGTGTCTGTTCACTGTCTCTCTGAGGGAAGTACACACACGTCAGTACTCTGTTCCCGGTAGCATCTCTGTCCATTTGAAGTTCCATTAGGGGTTTTGACTGGAGAGAAGGGGGTTGGGAGGGAGGTTAGCAGAAAGGATGTGGTAGAGGCTCATGCTAAGGCAGCAGACTTTCTCTGAAGTATCTGAGCACTTCACATAGCAAGAAAGGAGGTTGTTAGTAGGACGTTTTCGACTGCGAAGGTCTTCATCAGCTACAAAACCTGATGAAGCTGATGCAGTAGCCGATGAAGACCCTCGTGGTCGAAATGTCCTACTATCAACCTCCTTTCTTGCTACGTGAATTGCTCAGATACCTCAGATAAAGTAGCAGAAAGGAGTTGGGATAAAAGCTACAGGTTCCCACTTAAGTAAGCAAACATACATACCTGTGTGGCTGAAATCCACAGAGCTTTCAGGTTTCTTAGTGCCGACAATGCGAATGGAAGATGCTGTATCCTACACACACACACAAGGGATATATATATAGGCAAGTGCTGCCACAGACACCTCCTGGCCAGCATTGCATTCAATTAGCCACCGTTCACAACAGCCCACGTCACAGTTCAGTACTGAAAGTATAGCGCACTTCCCACAAATGTGTGTAGTACCCACATCTGTTGAACCAGCACTGTATCACTTACGTACGTATGTAATGTTGGCCGCATCTAATGCATTTTCTTACCTGTTTCCCGTGATGTTGAGCACCGTGAGCTTCGAGAGGTGGCTGAACTCGCGAGGCAAGGCAGCAATGTGGTTGCCATGGACGGACAAGATGCAGAGACTGCTACAGCTCCCCATCTATGGTACCATCAAAAGTGGAAGAAGATGGGATGGGTGGGGACAGTGAATAGAGGAGTGGAGGATGAGGAGAGGAGGGGAATGTGAGGGAAGAGAAAGGGACACAAAGGAGATATTGACGTCATGCTATGAAACACCACTGGAACACCCAACCTGGCTAGCTCACCTCAGGAGGCAGAAACTCTAATATGTTGTTGTCTGCTAGGAATGTTGTAAGCTGCTTCAGGTAGCCAATGGCGGGAGGGAGCATTTTGAGGTTATTGTCAGACACATTCAGCTCCACCAAACTAGACAATCTGAAGGCAACCAAGGAGATTAAAAATGTAAAATGATATTCATGTACAAATGTGCACATGACTGTCACATTGCTATGCATGTATTGTACATATGCTTATTATTAACATACAAGTCTATTGCCACAGCTTATTACAAATTGTGCATCTACATACATGATGTACAAATGCATATTCTTGTAACTTTCGAGGCTTCTACTGTAGGTGGATGTACAGATCAAAGGAACAAATTGAGTAGGCGATGCATTGTGACATCTGGGGTGGGGGGTGGGGGCATGTTCAACCAAGAATGGCAGGAAGACAACAGGTCCTGGCAAACAGTAGCTGCAGCATTTGTCTAGCTTGCTAGCCCCTCTCTGCCTCCAGACACATACACTACAGCAGGCAAGGCGTGAGTGCCTGGAGGTGTGTAGAGGCTAAATACGCACGCGCGTCCTAGTCGTAAATCAATTTTCATGCTGCCACCCAAACCACACCAGAAACACACTCCAAAGCCACCCAGCTTGATCCAATTCCTGGAAGATTGCCACCAGAAGCAGGAAGGGGAAGGTGTTGTGCCATGCACCTCGCAGTGTCCAGTTGTAGGTCTTCTTCCAAGAACTGCACTAGTCCAGAACTTCCGATTTTAGGGGTGGGTGGAGTGGTTGTGCAAATAAGCTCACGAAGAAATACGTTGGGGCTGGCTGGCACAAGGGACTAGAACTGCACACAGCTGGAAAGTGACAATCTGCGTAGGAGTGGTTGCCATGGCAGCACTTGTCAATTGTATATAGCCCTATATTTGTCACTCTGTTAACCACTGTCCATGTCCCCCCTAAACTCGTGGCCTACGCTCTAACGCGGAGTTTCAGCCATGTGGCCACAATTCCCTGGCTCCAATCACCGTATGTAACATAGACCACGAGTTCGGGTGCCAGGTCGCGTTTCTTTTTCTCCAGTCGCCACTTTCAAGCTGTGTAGTTAGCGAAGCTTGTACAACATACAGTATGCATTGCAGTTATGTATTTATATAATTATGTATGTACATACAGGGTAGTTGCAGGTGTACATGTTACAGGCACTCTACTTGCTCACCCTCCAGTTGACTGGGGAAGGATCATCAACTTGTTCCTCTCACACCTCAGACTGGTCAGGTTTGTAAGCTTGCCTATCAGTACAGCAACGGAGTGTGCGGAGGGGAGGGGAGGGGAGGGGAGGGAGGGGACGAAAGGGGAGGGGAGGGGAGGGGAGGGGAGGGAGGGGACGAAAGGGGAGGGGAGGGGAGGGGAGGGGACGAAAGGGGAGGGGAGGGGAGGGGAGGGGAGGGAGGGGACGAAAGGGGAGGGGACAGGAAGCTACTAAATCAGCATAATTTTATACAGGAATGTATGTATAGTTATGGGGTGAGAAGTGCAAGTCACGTGACAGTCACATGACAGCATGCAAACCACTCATGTATATACATACGTACATATGTGCGTACGTACCAAGGCTCTCGGGAAGGAAAGTGAGGCAGTTGTCAGCTACGTACAGGTCTGTCAAATGCTGAAGGTCACCAATCGTTTCAGGCAGTTCTATCAGGCGGTTCTCTGAGAGGTCAAGCACCCTGAGGTGCTGCAAGTGGCAGATGCCCTGCACACAACAGACAGACAAGAACAGGTGCCTTGTACGCATGTGCATATATGTACGTATGTACGTACATACGCCAAGAGAACTCTGAGATTATGAACTTATCTACTTACATACATTCGTATGTAAATAGATATCTATACACAGTTTGTACAATATTATGTATGTATTTGCATACATATGCACGTACAGACATACAGTATACACGTACATAGACAATGTGTACAGACCAACTCTGGGGCAATAAACGTAGTATGCTTATGTAAAAATGTCTTCGTGACAGCTGGAATTGTGCTAACTGGTAAAGTGAGCTAGACCCGCTAGACTGCATCAGACGAAGCCA
This sequence comes from Aplysina aerophoba, assembly GCA_949841015.1. NCBI lineage: Eukaryota > Metazoa > Porifera > Demospongiae > Verongiida > Aplysinidae > Aplysina > Aplysina aerophoba. The sequence continues at coordinate 4,606,003 of OX465044.1, forward strand.
AGTGTACCAAGTGGGGCATCTGTGACCACCTCCCACACCATCAAACTCAAAGTGGCAACCTGACACAACTAGGTGGACACATGTATACATGCAACATACGTACGTACGTACGTACAACAATCTTAATAGTGCAGTACAGTACATACATACATACGTACGTACAGACATACCTACCTTGGAGATGGAGCTGAGAGCATTAATGTCAAGCCATAGCTCTTCTAGGTTGACCAGAGTGGTCACAATGGGTGGCTGCAGGGAAGGAGGGTGGTCCAGTGAGCAGACAGAGGGCTGGTGCAGCAACCATAGGTATCAGATTGCTACTATTAATAGAATCCTAGCTCGCACATGATATCAAAACCATGGACGATTGTCACTTTTACAGCACAGGCTTATCTGGTCTTTACTGTCAACAGTTAGTGTTAGTGACTGCCAACAGTTTGGAGGAACTTGCACGATGGTATGAATGTTGCGGACATTGGAAAATGCATGATCAGCATTGCCACGCACACCACGGTAGACAGCCACTACACAGCCCCTCCCCTCCCCCTCCCCCCCACGCATACCATGACCATATCACTGATATGCATACATTATATAGGCATGTATCTGTACGTATAACCGGCTGTGACATGATGCACACTTTGAGCCACTTCACGTTTATGGCAAGTCCTTGCCTAACAAGATACATCAGATAAGTATGACTCTTCACAAGGGAATGGAATTCACAGATTTCCATTTATGTCTTGAGTGAAATCCCACACCTTTACTTGGTCAGAGTAGCACAACATCCGGCGAGGCGAGTAATGTCACACACACACACGCATACGCACACGCACACGCACACACACACACACACACACACACACACACACACACACACACACACACACACACACACACACACACACACACACACACACACACACACACACAAACACACACACACACACACACACACACACACACACACACACAAAGCGCACATGCCGATCGATGATAACACTCTCAGGCTGTACTCACTAAAAAGTGTGAGTAAAAGCAGCTATGCAGAGCCAATGCCCACTATTGGATAAGCACCTCTTGTGGAGGATGCTCAAGCGCTCTTGCAGGAGTATAGAAACATGTTCTAGTGTACATGGTGGCCTAAAATACAAGCCTGCAGAGTTGCAGGACAAATGCCACCTGTGCTATGTACGTACGTACATGCAAACTGTTGATGGACATGCACCTCATTATACACTGCATACATATAGGTATGTATGTATACACATTACATACGTATACATGTGTACACATTACACTTACACAGTACGTATATGTACACTGCTCACCATTCTCTCAAACTGGTTGCAGCCAATGTCTAGTGTTTCCAGAAGGGTCATGTGAGACATTGTCCTGTAGATGTACATGGGGGGGGGTTAGGAATTAGCTAACACACAAGGTACGTATGTGTGAGTGTGTGAGTGTGTGTATGTGCGAGTCAGCCACACCGCAGGTGTGCATGCATGCATGCGTGCATGTGTCAGCATGTGCGTGGGTTGACACACTTTCCACTCCATTAATTCTCCCTCCTTAACACGCTATGACCCAACCACATGTAAGGGACATAGCCCTTGCCTGCTTCGCTGAGCATTCAAATACATACATACATTCATATCTTCCTGCTAACTGCCTCATTGCACAATCCAATAGAATACTTCAGCTACCATCACCTACACACACACAGGCACACACACAAGTTTTACTCAGCGTGACACTTACTCAGGCAGACTGGTCAAATGGTTCTCACGTAGCTCAAGGCACTCCAACTTGGACATCCTACGCAGACACAAGGGCATGAGGAGAGGAGGAGGAGGAAATGAAAGTTGCCACAATAACATTGGTTATAGTTGCCACCATAGCTAGTTGTACTAATCCCCAGTTGGCCTACACTTGGCTCGCATTGCCCATGCACATTAATACATGGGTAAACCTGGATAGTTCTGCATGGGGCCCCTGTTAACAAACTTAGGTCAAGATACAACGTGTGCAATGCCCTCTTTTATTTAATGTGACATTGGCAATGTTGGTGACATTGGCAGTGTTGATTACATTGGCAATGTTGGCGACATTGGCAATGTTGGCGACATTGGCAATGTTGGCGACATTGGCAATGTTGGTGACATTGGCAGTGTTGATTACATTGGCAATGTTAGTGACATTGGCAATGTTGGTGGCATTGGCAATGTTGGTGGCATTGGCAGTGTTGGTGACATGCATGGACTAAGTGTCAGTATAAGCAGTGGCATCCCAGCACAATGTGTTTGTGGTGCTGTATGTAGGGCATGTTGATGCGTTGCAAACGAGAAACAAGAATAGCTTGATTGATTGAACAACCATTGAACAGAAGGCACATACGTAGTCAAGGATGCCCTGACCTCAAAGGTCTTTACTAGCAACATTGAAACTGCTTTTGAATAGCCCAGATGCACATATGCCAGCACTGGTAAAGGCAGGCCAATCAAATGTCAGGAAAGTGTGAAGCACTTTGGCTAGTGTTTGCTAACTTGAATCATTGTATGACCTTCTTGTTCAGTGGTCAATTGCTTCATCCATTCCTCCCTTTGCTCCATGTTCAATACATACCATACCCCATAGCACATAATACAAACCCACACACATAATTTATGAATATCTGCATGCGAGTCTCCCATTCAGAGTGGTTGGCGCAGGAGAGGAAGTGGTAGGCTGTGGGTGTGTGTGGGTTAGCGTGGCTAACAGGACTGGGAGTGGAGTTAGATGTTGCTGTGTATACAGACATTTTAGGGTTCAACCACTTGTTGTCATAGCGATACCACAAAGGTAAAGGGGGCTAGGCCAGTGTGTGAACAATCACTCGAGCAGTGTTCCTATCTTAATTAAAGAACATCATACTCTGCCATTATAATCAATTAAGGGTGGCATACGTACGTATACAATGAGGTTGAGATGCCAAGCCAGTCGCTGAGTCATGCATCGTCTCATGCAAACACAAAACCAGCTAGACTCTTTGTCACCTTCCAAACTGCCTCGGCAGCTGCTCCAGGCTACAGTCACTGAGGCCAAGATGCCTCAAAGAGTACATCCGAGTTAGCTCATCAGGAAACACAGAGAGTGGGTTGGAGCTGAAGTTGACATAGACCAGCTCAGGGCAGTGTTCCAACTCCAATGGCAGCTCCAACAGTACTGCAAATGGGAGTGGGAGTGAGGACGTAAGCAATCAATCTTTCTTCATCTATATTATGATGCTTTTAACCACGCTGTAGCCAAGAGTAGAGTACACACAGACATGTGTACGTATATACGTAACTAGTGTCTTTACACATTGCTATGATGTGAGTGTGCACACACATGCATGTAGCAAGTGAAGTGACAGACGTACGGGGAGAATGAATATATGCACACAGCAACTACATAAATATGGAATAGTGATGTCCTTGGTTGTCTGACAAAGAGAACCTGGCAGCCCAGAGTGGCTGCATTGGGTGGGTGTGTATATACAGACTGTACGTATTATGTAGGTGGGTAGGCACTCACACACGTACGCATGCATACCCGCACACACACACACACACACACACACTCACAGTTCCTGCTAACGTCCAGGTGTGCCAAGTGAGCCAGTTCCCCAATCTCTGGCGCCAGCCGCTCAAGATCATTGTCAAATGCTTCCACCTGTTTCACATTCCACAGGTTGTAGAAGGCCTGTAAGGACAGACAGACGGATGCACAGGAAACAGAGAAGACTGACAGAATGCTGTGTGTTCTCTACTACACCCGGGGGGACCACAAGTCTCAAATTACTTGCAATTATCAAGCCAATGCACCCACACCTCACAGCCAATTAAGACCAGGGTATCCCCCACATTTGAACAGAAGTCAATACCTTGTACATGTACATACGTACGTACGCTGTACACGTACATATGTACATACTCTCATGATGTCAGTGGATATGTACCCACAAACACACACACATGCACAACAACCGGTTATGTTTTGTACTGGACAATAACCTTTATGGTGTATACAAACATCATATATCATTGCATTAATTTCACATGGTCTGCAGAGCACATGCTCAATTCCATGACTGATACAGTAATTACATACGTATCTGCTTGGTCTGCACTGGACACTGCTGTAAGCACACACTCTCGGGCAGTTTTTGGAGAGTAAACAGTCACATTCCTCATACACACACCCACTACCGCACCCACACATAGTGGTAGTGTGTCCACCAACATGTATTACTGAAAAGGTGTGTGGTGGGGGGTAGGTTGGATAGTGGTTAGAGGTATTCCACATCTCTACCTTCTTCTGAAATGTACATGCTCTGCTTATACATATGTAACATGTTGCCATGGAAACAAACACATCTAGGCCTTCTTTTGCATACCACTGGTAGTTCACATAACTGGGATGGTGATGCATTTCCACCCACCTCTCCTCCCCCCACAGGGGTCAGTAGACATGCACACACACACGCACGCACGCACGCACGCACGCACGCACGCACGCACGCACGCACGCACGCACGCACGCACGCACACACACACACACACACACACACACACACACACACACACACACACACACAGGAGACAACAGTACCACTTCCTGTTTGCCAATGCCAAGGAACCACATACGTACATGTATGCTATTTGTTCCACAAAAGGTCCAGCTGGTTCCTTACAATGCAATGTAGTGAGTGACAGGTCTCACTCTGTGCTCTTGTCTCGCTCCATTAAAATTTAGATTGGGTACACTCTTCACCGGTCGCTCATCACCACACAGCCACACACAGCCACTTTTAGTACTAACAGTGTAATTGATCCATAGCAGATTGCAATGTGGATTGACATACGTGCAATCATAAGCAGAGACTTCAGTGCATTCTCCCTCCATATCATGAGGTGAGGCCCTCCACACCTTCATATTCACACCACATACAGTATGTCTGAGCAGGTCCCCATATGACACCCCCAATAACTCACCTCGCCTCACCTCACCTCACCACACCTCATCTCACCTCACCTCACGTCCTCACTTCACCCGCACCACACCACACCTCACGTCCTCACTTCACCCGCACCACACCACACCTCACCTCACCACACCTCATCTCACCTCACATCACATCACCTAATTGTACACAGCAAATTCACCTGCATCCACAACACAGTTATGTCTGAGCAATGTCTCCACATGACACCTTCTTCATCACCTCACCTCACCTCACCTCACCTTACCTAAAACGTCACACACTAAATTTACCATCTGGTGCATGGTGGTGGTGTGTGGGGCAACAAACTGTGCAAAGCAGAACCTCACATTACATGCAAGAAACGGCTCAACACTCACAGTTAACAGACAGCCAAGGACAGTGAGGATATCAGCATTGTAGTCATTACAGCAACCTTGCACAATTACTTGGTTGGTTAAAGAACCGAGTACCATTACATTAGACTAGACATCAACTGCCTTACAAGCACATTTATACGTACAACAAAAATTGCACAGCATATACATAAGAATTACAATTGAATGTGTACATGTAACAACTTCGGAGTCAGTCCGGAGCAGTGCTAGTCTGAACGCACGCCCCACTGGAGCATAAGCCACAAGGTCAGAAACTGTCTACGTCCAGTGCTTCTGGGCCAAGAGTAAGTGAAGTGAATTGTGTGGGTTTTAGTGGCTATCAGTTAACAGGGGACTTGCACAATAGAATGTGCATTGCTTGTGGGTGGTGTGAAGGGAAGGGAAGGGGAGTGAAATCTCTGTGATTGTGGCATTTTTCATCACTAAGAAGTTAACACTAAGTTGTAATGAATTTCTGACAAGTATAAAATAGAATTACATATTGTGCAATAATTGTCACATAGTTACATAGCTACCAATTGTAAACCATCACCACATCATTGGTACATGCGGTGTACATTAAGACTATTTTGGACTCTGCTGCCCACACTCACTCCGCCACAAGTTAGTTCTGTACCTGTAGGTGCTCAAGCCTCCTATAAACTACAAACTGCCACATCAGTGACTAGGCCACTCTGCCCTGCAACACATGGTGTATGCTTGCTAGGCATGTGCATGCATGCCAATCGCTCAAGTGTGCAGTGAGCACTGCTCAATCTACCAGATCACACAACCCCCCCCCCCCCCCCCCACTATTTGAACAAAGCTCACTGAGAAGAAGCAGGGCTTCTGCAGTGAGCACTGCTCAATCTACCAGATCACACCCCCCCCCCCCCCCCCCACTATTTGAACAAAGCTCACTGAGAAGAAGCAGGGCTTCTGCAGTGAGCACGTACGTGCGCGAGTACAGGGTTTTGCAAAATGGCTGTTGCGAACAGCATTCGACTCATGACTCACCTTTGAACTTCGACCTTACTTCAGGTGCAAAAAGGCTAGCCAAAAGTGGGTTCAAAGTTCAGTTGAGTTGCGAGTTGAATGCTGTTGCAACAACAAGTCTGCAAAACCCGGTAAACAAATGGAGGAACTTGAGTTTCTCTGTTGTGCACATGTGCTGGTTTCTTTTCCTTTCTGTTTACTGGGTGTTTGTAGGAATAGCCCATGGTCTGGACAATGGAGCGAAAAACAACAACCCGCCAAGAATGCCATGAAGTAGATAGCAAGGAGCTCAGTCATGAAGTATCTCCTTGAAGCTTATCAGTCGTCGTATCACATGCCTTGGGAATCTGCTCTGGCATCTCCTGATTACCCCGTAGCGGCAACAGGCATGGGATACATACCTATAAGGCATGCCGACAGCTCTTGCACACCAAGCCAGCACTGTGAGCGTGCTTCCTGCCTTGGTGCACTCGGATCACATGCTACCAACTATGCAAGGGATGGGCGAGTGGATCATTGCAAGTGGAAGCAGAAGTGGGTTTGGGTGAGGTACGTACTGCACACTGCATTATAAAACATGCTGTTCTACAGGCCATGGGGGGAGTAGGGGAAAGACCACACAGGAGCATCAAAGTGAATGGCCATGCAAATTCATATGTACGATGTTCACACATGAAGAATACATTTTCAGTTATGTATGGATACAAACACACATGTATACGTATTGCACTGCTACACTCGTAGGCTATTGCTGTACCACTTTGTGCTCATGTGCTGTTGCTCCCTGTACAACCTTCCAGCTCTTAGTGTGAATCTGGCTTGCTAGACCATCCTGATTGTGCAATCAGGATAATCTATATAGCCAGCCAGACTAGCCTAGTGTGAGCAATGTCCAGCACAGCAGCTCCCCAAGGGTCTCCCGGAGTGCACTTAATGACATTCATATCTATTATCTTCCATGGTGGTATACTAAATAGGCCTATGCCCTATCTATTCATACATGCGTTATAGCTCCATGTGGTGTGTGGGTGTGGGGGCTATGTAAACACATGGCTGTAAATTTACATAGGGTTAAAGATAGGTAGGTGTGTACTTCCTGCCGTGCACACTTGCACACCCACTCTGGAGACAAAAGACCTTGAGCTCGAGTGATTACAACACAGTAACAGCGGGTAGCTATGCACTTCAAGACTGCACACTAACTGTGAAACTTGAGTAGACTTTTGATGTGTGCATGGATGTGCAATGTGTCTTCCAGATAAGCTGTAATTAAGCACTGTACTTAAGTTAGTACTTAATGTGTTGCTGTATGTAGCTAGCAAATCAACACACACACTCACACACTGAGATCATAGATAAGTGTCTATGCTGAAAGGACAAGGTGTGCACGCCCACAACACAACCAGTGTACATGCAAGGAATTTGCATGCTGTGCAATGAAGGCACCAACACAAGCACCCCTCTTAAAAGGGGGTGTGTTCACCTCCCGCAGATTCGTGAACGACAGAGACCTACAAAATGCTGCCATACACTTAAAAGCGTGCCCTGTTTTGCTGTGCCAATGTTCATTCAGTGTGGTGCACGCCAGGAGGACTCACAGTGGGGAGAGAGGTGAGGTTGTTGGAGTTCAGCCGTACAATCTGGAGGGTGCTGGCGTGTTGATAAAGCTCCGGCGGCAGTTCGTCCAGAGCACAGTTCTGAAGGTCGGCCTCTACGATGTTGCACTCCTCGGCCTTTTTCTTAGTCTTTCTATTCTTCTTGAACCACCCAGACGGCATCCTGAAGATCGTTTTCCAGACTCTTTCCAATGCTTCGAAGCAAAAGAGCCGAAGCGATCGCGGTCTTCGAGTGCGTAGCCTGCGTGGCAGGGCTGAAGCGTGCCACACAGCGGGACAACTTGCGGGATAACCTCCAAGCCCTGGGGAAGATGTATGCGCTCCTCAGGCGATTCCGCAGCTCATGGCAACTTTGAAGCGTCCGTCATCTACACCTCAGAAGGCTTTACATTCCTGGCATAGTGGCACTGCGTTCCAAAGGTTGACGTATGAATATCATTAAAGGATCCCCTCACCTCGCAGAGTCCCCCGCCATATTTTTCTCATGCGGGGATACCCGGAAGAAGCTAAGGCGAGTGGGCTCTGTTTAGTGTTGCATCGAGCAACCTACGGTTCGTTGCGTCCTCTAACAAGATGGCTCGACAGTTGAAAGGTCCTGTAAAGAAGGAGACGGCTGCAATGAGAAGAGACAGGAAGAAAGAAAATGCCAAAGCCAAGGAACGCGTCTGGTCGGTGGCTCTACCGGTGCTGGTGGTGGTCTTATTGATCGTCGTAATAATCATCCTGCTAGGCACACGCGGCCGCGGTGACGGCACGCACTAGGTTATTGCAATGTTTTGAAGGCATATATTTTCTTTTTGCAACAAAATAACAATTTTCTCACGTGCATATAGTTACATATCTACACTGTTTCTATGTTCAATTTTATTTTTCCAAAATATTCGACTCAGTTCAACTGATTTATCGTAGCCTGCCTCCGTCAATGGGTATGACAGTCCCTGTAAGGTATTCAGCAGCCTCGCTGCAGAGAAAGGCCACCACAGATGCAACTTCAGCAGGAGTCCCTAAACGACCCAAAGGAGTTCCCTGCCAAGGAGAAAGGGCACAAGTTACTGTGAAGTCCCTGTGCTCTGGACACCTGTGGGACAGGCGGTAGCTTACATGTTCTAAATGGTGAGGGCTATGAGTTTTTTTTAGAAGTGCATGTACATCCATTTGCCTACACATGCCATATGTATGTATGTGTGTAGCCAGTGCCTCATTAGAGAGGTCATGACCTTTTATAAGGTTCCTTTATGGAACAACAAACTGGGTTCCATTGGCACAACATAATCTGGGTTCTGTGGATGGATATACTGACTGCAGTGGTCAACCTTATTACAAAATACATAACTCTTTGTTCAGATTGGGCATTGTAGGTAATGTGGTGGAGTGGAAGAGTGTGCGTGCACATACCGCAATCATTAGCTTCTCCTGTTCCTTGAACTCGTCCTCTGTCACGTCCCCAAGCAGTCCTGTGCAGCAGGGTCAGAGCCACTGTAATCGTGTTGCACATTCTGCTATTCTGTTTGCCCTCTGTACATGCATGCATGCATGCATAACCCATAAGTTCAAGACTGTCTGGTGATTGAATAAGACTTAATACAGTGTAATTTGTAACTGTTATTCTCATTAGTACTTTTATAGTTAGGTCACCGCAAGATGGTATGAAGTGCATACATGTGTAGGGGGTAGTTGCATGTGTAGGGGGTAGTTGCATGTGTAGGGGGTAGTTGCATGTGTAGGGGGTAGTTGCATGTGTAGGGGGTAGTTGCATGTGTAGGGGGTAGTTGCATGTGTAGGGGGTAGTTGCATGTGTAGGGGGTAGTTGCATGTGTAGGGGGTAGTTGCATGTGTAGGGGGTAGTTGCATGTGTAGGGGGTAGTTGCATGTGTAAAACGGAGCACTAATCCAATGGAATGCAAACAAACTGCAGAGTTTTGGCTACTAGGTCCCGTCTCGCACAACACGGCTACATGGGAACACATGGGAACACATCATGACCAGAGTCAACAATGGCTTTCCCACACAGCATAAGAGCCAATCCACACAGCACCAATGTGGTGCCATTATTGTTGAAGTAGGAACACCTCACACAGCTTGATTCATTGGTACAAAGCTGTGGTATACTAGAGTCTAGCCCATACTTACAAGTACTTATGTACACATATTATAATATGTGTACTATATACCCATGCTGCTTGAACATTCCTACAGCAGTGTACATATGTCTGTGCGTACATTGATCAACATTGTTGATTACGTGATTAGTGATTACCTCTAAGTCTGATTTAAACCGCTCACTGTAATAGACTTAGAATAAGAGACTCAACCACTACAACAAAACATGCATGTATGCTCTTCAACTAGCCTCGTCCCCAGGCCCTTCGTGTTAATCACACCAACGGTCTGAAGACAGGGCTAGCTCTTCGACCTCACACTACACCCAAAATGCCCACAATACACACCTGCCAGTCTCTTGCGGCACTCTGCTTGACCTCTCACCTGTGAGCCCCACATCTTTCCCTCCAGCAACCCCGGGGACACTGCACATACCCTGATACCGTGGACTGCCAAGTCAGCGGCAGCAACTTTGGTCAAACCAATCACGGCATGTTTGGATGCAGCATAGGCAGCCATATTTGGTGGCCCACACATGCCAGCTAAACTTGCAGTGTTGACAATGACTCCCTTGCTCTGAGACCGTATCATTGCCTGCGACACCAGCTTCAGGCACAAGAACACACCAAACACATTAACATCAAGCAACCGCTTGAAGGTAGCCTCATTCTGCTCGTATACTGGTTTCAGTTCTCCCTGGATCCCAGCATTATTGAAGAAGAAGTCGATCCTTCCACATGTTCTCATGGCCATGTCTACCATTTGTTGCATGTCTTCAGCATTGCTAACATCTCTTCCTGCAATGACCACCTTAGGTGCACCCAGTAGTGTAAGTTTGGAAGCCTTCTTCTGCAAACGCCCTTTCATTACTGGCAGGTCCACCAGTACCACCGAGGCGCCCTCCCTCGCAAAAGCTTCCGCTGTAGCCTCCCCAATGTCCCCCGCTGCACCAGTAATCACGATCGTTTTGCCCTCAAATCTTCCTCGGAAAGGGGAAGAAGATTCATCTTTCCTCCGTGTCTTTGCATCGACTGCAGAATATTCACCGGCGAAGCAAGATGCGACGCTCAAATCTGCCTTCTTCCTACAGCTCGACCACAGGACTATCGATGTAGCTCCTGCTGCCGCCGCCGCGAAAACACCACTCCACATGAAGTAAGATCGGCGAGTGCCCTTCTTCGGAGAAGGTGCAATGTTCCTGTTAAAGATCCACCTGGACGATCTCCGCATTCCAGGAGGCGTGCTCCTAGAGAGGAAGGAGCGAACTGCACAAGCCCCAAAAACAGCAGTGGCCATTTTCGCTGGCTCCGCATAAGCCCTGGGCGTTTAAGTGCAGTGTGAAAATGGCGGAAGGAGGATCTCGGCCGCAACCTGACCCTCACATGGTGGAATCTATGGACCCTTCTTTGCAGAACGTTCTGGATCAGCATTCACTAAAGTGGATCTTCGTGGGAGGAAAGGGGGGAGTAGGGAAAACGACTTGCAGGTATGCTACAGGTGTAATGGGCACAAGAGCTGCTGTCTGCACCTCTTGTATTTCCTGTGTACGTTAATTACCGTGACCGGACTAATCCTTGTTAATTTTATATCCACACATAATGTATTGCTATTTGTATTAAATTAATTCAACCTGCGTACCTAGCATCTGCAGTGGGTATGTCTTTTATAGTTGAAAATATACTACAAGTATAACCATTAAAGATCAAAGGCTAAACTGTTCATTTATCATGCTTAATTTCTTTGTGGATTAACATTTCATCCACCAACCCATACTTGTGCCCTTTGTACACAATTTTGCATATTAGTTCATGTAATTCATATGAATATATAGATTATTTGTATTCATTCACTCGGTGACTATTTAGGACGACTTTAGCTTATACTTCGTGATCATGTATTTCCTTTAAACGTGGAAGATACAGGTAAGTTGGATGCACAGAAGACATAGCCTGTAAGTTGTGTTTCTTGTGTTGCATCCTTTTCAGTTGTAGCCTGTCGCTGCTTTTGGCTCAAACGCGGAAGAGTGTCCTACTCATCTCCACCGACCCGGCACACAACCTGTCGGATGCCTTTGATCAGAAGTTCACCAAGTACCCTACTCAAGTGGAGGGAACTGACAATCTGTTTGCGATGGTGAGTGTCAAACGGCACAACCTCCAAAGCAGGGCCGCTGCAGGCATGACCTCAGAATGTCCATTCAAGTTACGAGCACTTGATGTCATTTCAGTCCTACTGGTGCACTTCTCTGTCCAAGGCAGACACACTTGAGATAAGAATTTCTCCACTAGAATGCATGTGTTAGAGTAGAGATTCATTACCACGTCTATAAATAGACAGTTCCTTGGTTTTCGAGCGTAACACACGTGGTAGATAGCTTCACTTAGCAAAACGTTTCGGCCCCAAAAGGGCCTTCTTCAGTTGTAAGGTTTGTAACCCCTTACAACTGAAGAAGGCCCTTTTGGGGCCGAAACGTTTTGCTAAGTGAAGCTATCTACCACGTGTGTTACGCTCGAAAACCAAGGAACTGTCTAATGCATGTGTTGTATGCCCTTTTTATCAGTAAGTTTCATCTGGTGATCCAGGAGATAAGGTTGTATGTATGGCTCACTGTTGGATGCTCCTTCAAGACCTGTAGCGAACCATACAACTTCCTCTGTTTTTTCTTCTGCAGGAAATTGACCCTAGTGTCCTGGACAAGGATGAGATTGAGGCCAAAGAGCTGCAGCCAGACGGTACACCCAGCGCCTGGGTAGCCCTTTCTTACTTTTGAGGCCTTGGTTGCAGAGAGGTGCACGGTGTTCCCCACCCAACCCCACACCCCCACACCCACCTTCCTCTTCTCCCTCTCTTCTCCCTCCCTGTTCACTTTTCTCTTTCCCACCAGGGGGATTGTCTGGAATAGCCAAAGAACTCCTTACTGAGTTTTCAGATTCCCTTCCCGGCATTGATGAAGCAAAAAGCTTTGTGGAGATCCTGGGGTACGGTCGTGCATGTGCATGTGCACCCCAGTGCCCCTAGGCAATTATTGGAACACTTGTGCACACATGTACGCCAACAACATCCTAACAGTTATGTTTCAAGATCTTTTATTATGCTGTTTGCACTTTCTTGTTTAGGATTGTCCGTCATTTTGATTTCTCTGTGGTCGTCTTTGACACTGCGCCTACTGGGCATACCTTGCGATTCCTCTCCACCCCAAACCTATTCATTAAGGGGCTGTCCAAAGTGCAACAGCTGAAAACAAAATTTGGAGCCTTGTTCTCCCAGGTGAGTGCTGCATACCCGGTACGTATGTGGTGCATTCAAGAGCCCAAAGTGCTCTTAGTGCTCTTAGGTGGAACAGATAAGAGCCCACAGGTGCTTTGTATAGTAAATCGTCAGAAAAGTGATGCATCTACGTAAGTGGTTACAGGGCCAATGAGGTATGTTTTGTTGCTAGGAGCTCACAGGGGCTCGTAGGTGTTGTGAGCAGCCCATGGATGCTTTGTAAGAAGAGCATGTAAGCTGTTAAGGATTCAATTTCCAGCACTAGCGCTGACGGTTGTACCTGTGCATGCAGACATTTTGTGTCTTCCTTTGTACCATTCAGCTGCTCCCGTTGCTGGGGCAAGACCCTTCTGAAGTGGGTGGTAGGGTGGCAGAATGGATGCCTGCAGTGGAACAAGTGAATGCAGAGTTTAAGAACCCTGTAAGCTGACTGGATGCATGCATACAAGGTGCTCACGTGGTTCTCCTCCAGAATACTGCACCATGTGCGTGCATGCACCTCTGCAGGAGATGTCAACGTTTGTGTGTGTCTGCATTCCCGAGTTTCTATCATTGTACGAGACTGAACGTCTGGTGCAAGAGTTGGCCAAGTTGGAAATTGATGTCCAGAACATTGTAGTGAACCAGATATTGAGACCAGTAAAAGACAGCAAAGGTACGTATACATGGGTATACAGGTGTTAGTGTGCATGTATGTGTTTGTATATGTTATACAGTACACGTAATGGACACACTGGGGTGCTGTGACTACTGTACTAATTGCTCATATGCTTAGGTTCCATCAAGTGTGGCATGTGTGCCTCTCGGTACAGAATTCAGAGCAAATACATGGAGCAGGTAACCATGCATTGAAGAAGACCACCACCTCCGCCCACCACCACCACCACCATGTAGTGTAAATAGTGGGTTGGGTTCTGAGCTCGTGCAGCAGATGAACAAAGTCTTGGAACTCACCATATAATTTAATTTACATTCAGCTATGCAGGGTATAGGCCATCTGTAGAGGTCCATGCGCATACACGTGAAGTATGCTAGTGTGAAGTGCTTGTTCTGATTGCCTCATGAGCCAGTAGTGGAGTAGCTGACGTTCATCTTGATGGCATGAATGCAGAATGTGATTCCTGCTTCCATTCTGATATTCTGATGCTGTGATGGGTTACAGCTTGTGTGCCAAAGTACAATTGGGAGTATATAGGAACTGTGAAACTGCAGCTGTGTAGAGAGTTGATCTGCATGCCTTCCCATCTGTGGCAAAGATTGACAGCAGTCTGTATATGCCATCCACCTGTAGATCCGTGACTTGTACGAAGACTTCCACATTGTGGAATGTCCTTTACTGGAGGAGGAGGTGAGGGGTGTGGAGAAGGTGAAGCTCTTCTCACAGTACCTCCTTCCCCTCCCACCACCATCCAAACATACTTGACTTGCATTGCATTGATTTGTGCAATCCTGTGCAGTCCTAGCTGCGATTATCATATTTCATTATTGGAATGTACTGGTACGTAAGCAAATATGTATATGCCTGAGGCTGAGCGAATGGACAGCTGTATTGCAGCCGACTGGCTTCTTGTGGCGGTGCGCGCGCTTGTTTTGGTTAGTGAAATTTGCGCAGCTGTTATCCAAATGTCCTAGTCACACCAAGCTGTGTCAAGAGCGCTCTGGCACTGTTAATCTAAGAATTCCTTCTGTCATGCTGTTCCAGACTGCTTGCAGCGTATGAGCTAGTCTCGCGTAGGAGAGAACGGTTGTACGCGGCGAAAGCTGTCTAGCTACGCGTTTTTGTATTGGTCATACTCTAAAATGGCCGCGTGCTGGCTGGCAGGACAATTACATAGTAGTAACGCCTTGCATCGCGCTCAGCCTCTTCTTTGACTACGCTGTTTTTCAGCTCATCGGGTGTGATGTCGTTTGCTTGCCAGAGGAATTCGTATGCCACGTCCTTGGCAACGCGTGTGTTGTCATGCAAGCCTGCCCGATTTGATGCTGTCCTTCGTGTGCTGCGCAATGCCCCACAAGCAGTGCATTTCACGAGTCAACCTCTGGAGGAGGGCAGTGAGGTGCACGTGGAGGTCGACTGGAGACGTCAGTTTGACCACATGCAGCAGCACTCAGGTTAGTTGGCAGTAAGACCACGTTCCTCCTTCATGTGTCTTTCCAGACACTAAATCCTTATGTACTGTGCCCAATTGTGTGTGTAGGGGGGGGGGGGGGGGGGGGGCTTGTGCAAAAATGGAGACAGAAAGGTATCTGACTATGTGAGATTAGTATACTGTATGTAGAGTCCTGAGTGGCTAGGTACATCAGTCATGACCCTTTTGGTACGCACTAGCACACATTTTAAAGTAATTCAGACGTTTCGGTGACTATACAGCCACCTTCATCAGTGACTGAATAAAAAGGTGTGGGTACGGTGTACTATACTGTATGAAGTAACACTCGATCACTGCTGTCACAGACAAGCTGTATGGCTTCAAGACTACCTCATGGTGAGGTGGCATCGTGGGCAAGAATCAAGTGTCTTGTAATTTAGACATTGGTTGTGGCTGTTGTGTCCACGATGCCAGAGTAATGGTGTCCTTCATCTTTCACATATTTAGGAACCTTGCGATTGGAGAAGACAACAAGTCCTTTATTGAACTCAACACGAAAAGCCTGACACGTGAACAGATGAGAGTTATTGAGAGGCAGTGCAATAGCGACATTCTGGGTGGCACTGCAGTAAATGTTTGCTGGCTGCAACCGGAAGATCCAGAGTTGGCAGAAGTGAGTGAAATGCAAACAACACTGCCTCAGGTTGGAGAGGATTGACTCGTACTTACGAATTACAATGTCTGCCAACTTACTCACAACCTGTGACAACACAGGAAGATTTGATTGTAGCTATTACCAGTTGTATGTACATTGAAAGTGTCAAGCTGTTTAGATTGTAGTTGCCTGTGCAGTCCCTAGCACATTGGAGTATAGTCTTGCGTGTGTGTGTGTGTGTGCTGTCTCAGCTGCGTGAAATGCCGACATGTGTGGGACAGAGACGCCGGACACCACCTGACTACCCTGTTTGCGGCGTGCAAAGCCCTGCATTGTAGTTCTCCTTTGATTCTTGAAACTTCCTCTGAAATGCCTTTTCACACAGGCAGCAGTCAGTGTATAATAGTGTGAATAGGCTGTATATTTAGCAGAGATGCTGTGTTACATCACCACATGCGTACTTGCATGTTCGCTGTAGGTTAGAGGTTGTGGTCTCCCTGACGACCACGAGGGTGCTGTGCGGGTGGTGGAGATGGTTGGAGTGGACACTAACATGTGCTGCAGGACCCATGTCTCCAACCTCAGTCACCTCCAGGCTGTGAAGCTCCTACCCACGGAGAGCAAGCAGGGCTCGGCGCTGCTCTACTTTGTGAGTGGCAACAGGGTGTGCAACCTGCTGGAGAAGTGCTATCAAAGTGAAAGAGCCCTGACAAAGATGCTAAGGTGCGTTTCCTTGTTCCTCTCTGAACCTGGCGATTGTAGAAGCACCTTCCTCTACACGATATCTTGCACTTGCCTCCTTGTTCTATCTAAGCTCCGTCCCCGAAGACCATCTTGCTGCAGTTAAAAAGTTGCAGGAAGAAGGAAGAGCATCTGCCAAGGTGTGTGTGTTTGTGTGTTTGTGCATGTGTTTGTGTATGTCTGCGTGTGGATTGCACGGTGCATGGTTGGAGCAAACTCTGTGTGGTTCCTCCAATGCAGCACTCCCGTACCCTGTTGCGAGACCTAGCAGTGATGCTGGCCACACAGCACCTCCAGCAGGACCCTCCTGCCCCGCTGGCCGTGTTTCACAGGTAAGTATACTTGCATGCACCAGAATTAAGGCATTGGTGTGAGCACATCATTTGATCAGGATAGATACTGATGTAGGTGGCTGTATAGTCACCATATTGTCTGACTTATTGTGAAAATCCTTGGTCTAGTGCGTCCCAAGTGATCATGAAGATAGATACCGTATTATGGAGGATTTTGGTGGTTTTCCCTCCTATATTTGTAACTTGCAGAGATGATGGAGATGGAGAGTTTATGAATATTCTTGGCAACCAGCTATCTGAGAAGGGTGTGCTTACCTTTGTCACTGTGGCAGGTAAACGAGGCCCTTGGATGTTTCTGTTGGCAGGAAAAGTGGAAACAGTCAAAGAACTCGGTCCAAAGTGAATTCTTATTGCATGCACTCAGGAAGAGGCGTCGATGTGTCTGCTAACAGCTAGGACTGTTGGTACGTACGTACGTATGTATGTGTGCAAACCCATCTGCATTGCTGTCAGGTACCACAACAGTCAGTTGCTCAATTTGACAGGCTCTATAGTTGTATGAATTGTATGGTTGTTTGAATTGTATGGTTGTATGAATTGTATGGTTGTATGAATTGTATGGTTGTATGAATTGTATGATTGTATGAATTGTATGGTTGTATGAATTGTATGGTTGGATGTATGCTCATGTCCCAGAATGTGGAATAGCTGAGTGTGTGTATGTTTGGAGCATAGAAGTCTTTGAGGTGCAGTGTATATATGTTTGAAGTACAGAAGTCTTCAGAGATGAAATTGCTTGGCATGTTAGACTATGCAGTCTTGTTTTCAGGTAGCTGTGTGGTTTGCCATACAGGATAGCTGACGTGATGAGTGGCAAGGGAGGGGGTAAGCCTGGCAGGTACCAAGGCAAGTGCCAGAAGCTCGAGAATCGAGGAGCTGTTGAACATCTCTTACGAGAGACAGTGAAACATGAGGAGTGTGCACACCTGTGCAAGACAATTGAGATTATAACGGCACATTATGTTATTTTGAATTCTTTCTGTTATTATTAACTCTTGTACAACGGTTATACGTTTATAGGAAATTGTATTATTGCATATAATACTGTGATAAAGTATGCATGGATTGTGTGCATTAGTTCATGAATTGGTTGGTACTGTTAGTATGTGCATGAATTACATTGCTGTTGTACTGGACCATATAATGCATGCTTCTCAGGCCAGCCAGCTAGCTAGCTCCGCGCTAGCTTCCGTGCGTCATCGAGCGCTTGTCACGTGACTGAAGTAGTACAAAATGGCAGTCAGCAGTTTGTTTAGCGGTGCTAATACATGAGGCATATGCAGGAGATGTGAGTGTTACCTGAACATGGCAGAGTATGATGAAGGAAAAAGAGCTCAAGATGCAGTTCCACTTGTCTCATGCCACACTGCATGTAACCAACACATTGTGTATGCGTTGGCTGGCTGCAAATAGCCAGCACATGTGTGTGTGTGCGTGTGTGTGTGTGTGTGTGTGTGTGTGTGTATGTGTGACTGTGTGTGTGTGCGTGCGTGCGTGTGTGTGTGTGTGTGTGTGTGTGTGTATGTGTGACTGTGTGTGTGTGCGTGCGTGCGTGCGTGTGTGTGTGTGTGTGTGTGTGTGTGTGTGTGTGTGTGTGTGTGTGTGTGTGTGTGTGTGTGTGTGTGTGTGTGTGTGTGTGTGTGTGTGTGTGTGTGTGTGTGTGTGTGTGTGTGTGTGTGTGTGTGTGTGTGTGTGTGTGTGTGCATGCACTACAATGTGTTGAATGTCTGTCCTACAAGGGAGTAGGGTGACACAAATGGTGCTGATGGGAGGAGGGGCTGCCTTTAAGTGGCTTGCTCAGCTATGTAGAAGGGTCCACACTGGGGTAGCTCCAGTCCTCCAGTAGAGCCAGGGACTCCTTGATGGAGAGGGGGACATCCATCACAGAAGGTAGAACGAGCTTCCAGCCTTGTCATCCATGCCTGCAAGTGTGAAGAAGAGAGGGGAGGGGAGGGGTCGGTCTTGTTGGCACAGAATTGGTAAGTGTATATCTCAGTCTGTGCTGCATTGGCAGTGATAGTAGGAACCACCACAGAAAGCTTGTCAAGAGGAGCCCCACCCATCTGAAGCCTCATCTACTTAAAGCTTCACCCACTGAGCCCCACCCACCTGAAGCCCCGCCCACTGAGACCCACCAACCTGAATCCCTGGCCTGCCGAATGGCTGCTGTCCCACAATGGAGTCCGTGGACTTGTCATTGATGTAGAAGTTGCCTTCAGCATGTCACATGCCCATGCTCTTCTGCACTATATCCCGGTTGCAAGCAAACATGCTGCCTGTTAGGCCATAGGGGGAGATGTCATTGATGAGGCGAAGAGTACTTTCCCATTCCTTCTCCGGGTACACATACACCGCCAGCACGGGACGATCTCCTGCACTTGATGAGAACAGGGTGTACATACACACACACACACACACACACACACACACACACACACACACACACACACACACACACACACACACACACACACACACACACACACACACACACACACACACACACACACACACACACACACACACACACACACACACACACACTCACACACTACACTTGCTTCAACTGCTTCGAGTAATCTTCTTTTCCTCTGATCCTCTCTCTCCATCTCCACTCCATTCCTCTTCTGCTGTGCCTCTCCCTTCACACACTCCAGACCGAAGACTTAAGCTCCTTTGTGTCAGCAGAGAAAGCCGAGAAAGCCTTTGACTGCATCTCATCCTACCTGGACATGGCCAAGAGAGACAGCGCTCTAACTGTGCTTGGTGGAGGAGAAGCAGACAAGAGGTAAACCCTGTAATTACCAGTGACAGACCCCGCCCACCCACTCTCAACACCCCCCAGATGCAGTGCTGCCTACTCTGGTCCACTGTGTGAGTGTAACGAAGTGTTTATGTGTGCGTGTCACTGAAGTGTTCATGAAATGTGCTTCTCTCCACTGTGGTGGAAGGTGTTGGTTACTTATGTAGGACCATCATCCAAGGTTTTGGACATTGGCGGGGGCCACACTGAGGGACCACTATTAATCATACAGGGACTGGGAGACAGGCTATTCGGGTACACTCACACTGCCAGCACGGGACCAAAGATCTCCTGCACTTGACGAGAACGGGGTGTACACATGTGACACACACACACACACACACACACACACACACACATACACACAAACACACACACCATGTATAATAAATATGGGCACAATTCTATATTCTACTTATCTGCCACGCGTACAGCAAATCCGGGTTAGGGGAATATTATGATTGCTCATCCATATCCTGGTTAATGAGACAAAGCAATGCCTCATGGATGTCAGACATTATGCAGCAGTGGGTCGGGTATGTACAGTTTAGGACATCTGGTGTCAGTGAATGCAACCACCCCTAGGGCTTCTCAACATGCACTTACAGGACTTGGTGCCACCAACTGCCACATTCCTGCAAGTTCTTGAGTTGTTCGACTTGTCACGTTGTATATACTACCACATAACACTGTGTAGGTCACAAGGAGAAAGGTCAGTGATCACCACCATGCAGGCAAGCATACTCGAGTACCACAGGACCTGCAGCCCCTGCACAACTCACCTGACTGCCATGTCCACCCAAATCAGATTACTGTGGTCTTCGTCATACACAGGAAAAAGGGCCACCTCAGGTCTCTAACAGGCACAATGGTGGGGCCACTAGATGAGGTAACAGCTGTCTGTGAAGTGGACACGACACAAGACATGTACACCTTCACCATACACACAAGCACATGCTTACTGCAAACATCTGGCAGCATGGTATTCAGAAGTTGAGGAAAGGCACCAAGCCCGTCCTGCTCACATTCCCCATCCACACACAACCCCTCCCAAACTCACCTCCGTCCCTCCCTCCACACCCCTCCAACCCTCTCACCACACACCTTATCCCTCCCACCACACACCTCATCCCTCCCACCGCACTCCTCCACCCCACCCACCACACACCTCACCCCTCCCACTACAATCCTCTACCCCTCCCACACCCCTCCACCCCTCCCACCACACTCCTCTACCCCTCCCACACTCCTCCACCCCTCCCATCACACCCCTCACCCCTCACACTACACTCTACTACCCCTTCAACACACCTGCACCCCTCCCACCACACTCATCCACCCCTCCCACCACACCACACCATACCTCTCACCACACTCCACCACTCTCACCACAGACCACCCCTCCCAAACTCACCTCTGCCCCTCCCTCTACACACTACCCCTCCCACCACACTCCTCTATCCCTCCCACACCCCTCCACCCCTCTCACCACACACCTTACCCCTCCCACCACACTTCACCCCTCCCACCACACACCTCACCCCTCCCACCACACTCCACCCCTCCCACCACATACCTCTATCCCTCCCACACCCCTCCACCCCTCTCACCACACACCTTACCCCTCCCACCACACTCCACCCCTCCCACTACATACCTCTATCCCTCCCACACCCCTCCACCCCTCTCACCACACACCTTACCCCTCCCACCACACTCCACCCCTCCCACCACACACCTCACCCCTCCCACACCCCTCCACCCCTCTCACCACACACCTTACCCCTCCCACCACACACCTCACCCCTCCCAAGCTCACCTCTGCCCTTTCCTTCACACTCCTCCACCCCTCCCACTACACTCCCCTACCACTCCAGACATCTTGCACTTGATCACCTCAGGAGCTTAATTAGGGTTTTTAGGTAATTAGGGTACAGGTGATCTCGTGCAAGAGAGCTTCACACACCTACCACCACACGTATGCTTCTTAGACCTGCTACTGTCAGTATAGCTGGACCAGTGAGTCATTCACTCACATCATCGACATGCCTACGTCTACAGTGGCTTAGGCAGAATGCATACATGAGTTTGACCATTGGCACTTTGAGGCAGATTGGCTCTAAAAACCCACAACGAAAATGGGCTGTAAGAGTATCACACTTGTGCATATAACAACTACCCACCCCCACATACCCACCCACCCATGTACACATACATACCCACCCATGTACACATACACACCCACCCATGTACACATACACACCCACCCATGCACACATACACACCCACCCATGCACACATACACACCCACCCATGCACACATACACACCCACCCATGCACACATACACACCCACCCACACCCACATACACACCCACCCATGTACACATACATACCCACCCATGCACACATACACACACACACAAACACACATGCACACATACATACACACACACTCCCACACCCCTCCACCCCTCCCACCACACACCTCACCCCTCCCACTACACTCCTTTACCCCTCCCAATCACACCCCTCCAACCCTCTCACCACACACCTTACCCCTCCCACCACACTCCTCCACTCCTCCCACCACACGCCTCACCCCTCCCACTACACTGCTCTACCCCTTCAACACACCTCCACCCCTCCCACCACACCCCTCTCACCACACTCCTCCACCCCTTCAAGTACTCAACAATGCCAGCTTCCACACAACACAGAACTCGCAGTCTTACCTGTAATGTTGATGTTTTCTCCTCTGAGCCCTCTGCACGGTCTGGAAAATTGAATGTCCTGACAGCAGAAGTGAATATCGACACACTTAGCTTGGTCTGCACACATAAACTGGCTTGCTGGATCACATTCAACGTTAGCTGGAGATAGATATACAAGCACCTGGAACATAAAAGTGGCCTGTTATGACAGACAGTCAGAGTGATGCATGAGAACACATCACACATGTCACCCTACTGTCCCATCTCCAGCACTGTCCCACATACCTTCACCACTCCTACACTCCTCATCCTCCCACCACACACCTCCACCTCTCCCACCACGACCGCAGGACAACAGCCCTCGCACCTTCGATGAACAACACTCCAGCGACTAATACTCGCGCAAATAGGTGTCTGAGCCATGAACCAAAGACCCACTCTTCTCCTCCTCTTCCTTTTCTTCCAGCCCAGCAAGCTGCTCAAGCTATTCAGTCATCTCCACCCGCTGCTCCACCACGCCCTCGTACCGTGCGCCTACCGCGAACAGGACCTGGTCTCTCGCTCATACTACACAATCGGGCGCGCCTTTGTTGCTCATGCCGTCCCATGCGCGCAAGAGATACAAGTACAACAGCCTTTCCCTTACATGCACTCCAGGCTACCAAGCTGCTCAAGCGATGCAGTCATCTCCACCTAATCCTCCGCCCACTGCTCCACCTCGCCCTCGGGCCGTACGACCACCGCGAACAGGACCTTGTCTCGCTCATACTACACAGTCACGGGCGCGCCTTTGTTGCTCATGTCGTCCCATCCGCGCAAGAGATACAAGTACAACGGCCTTTCCCTTACGTGCACTCGAGGTTGCCTTTGGGAGAGTTTTCGCACTTCGCACCTTGAAATATAAGCCCGTGCATGGCCTTCAGTTGTTCCAGGTCGCGATACAAGTACAACGGCCTTTCCCTTACGTGCACTCGAGGTTGCCTTTGGGAGAGTTTTCGCGCTTCGCACCTTGAACTATAAGCCCACGCGTCGCCTTTAGTTGTTCCAGGTCGCGACCGTTTCGCTAATTTTAACACCGCGCGCTAATACATTAGGTATATAGGAGCTGTGCCAATGCTTTAAGTATAAATAGGAGAAATCACTTTACCTACATAGGTGCGCCGCGGTGGCGAGTTGTGCTATCACTCAGCGTGCCAATCCAAATCTCCAGGGTTCGAAACCAAAGTCGTGTACGCCATGCGAGCGGCAAGGTCAGCCACACGGCACTGTAGTGCCGGCCCCATTAGGGGGGGACTGGGATACCGGTGGCTGGTCTCCCCCAATGGAATTGAACCATATCTGTCGAGAACCGGGTTGGACCTTCTGAGAAGCAACTTATGCACCCTTTTTATCAAAAATAATAATAATAATATATAAATATCAGAATGACATTGAATTCCTTTTTTTTTTTTTTTTTTTTTTTTTTTTTTAAGAGACAGTTTCTTTATATTTAATTGTTAATTTGGTCACATTTGCATCAAGCAGCTTTGTGCACGGCTGTTCGAAGGTCGGAAAAATTGAATATTAAATTTGGAGTGGGAATGTGCCGATTTGGAATGGAACATTTACCACGAAGAGAGGAACAGCTGACTGGCTTCTTGTGGCGGTGCGCGTGCTTGTTTGGTGCTGGCTACGCAGGACAATTACATAGTAGTAACGCCTTGCAACGCGCTCAGCCTCTTCTTTGACTACCTTGTTTTTCAGCTCATCGCGTGTGATGTCGTTTGCTTGCCAGAGGAATTCGTATGCCACGTCCTTGGGAACGCGTGTGTTGTCATGCAAGCCTGCCCGATTTGATGGGCGAGATTGCTACGAGGTTGTCTTGTAAGACACCGTCCTGTTTCCTGAGAGAGGCGGACAGGTATGTAGCGCGACTTAACTTGCTATGCAAGTTCGTGTACGCTATGCCGGTTTGTGGTTAAGGCTCACACGGTGTGTGCGTGTGCCTGCATGCTGTGTTAGCCTGAGGGTTTATGTCGTGTGTGTCCATACCCCCGCAGCCAGACGACCGGGGCACCATAGGAGGCCGTGCTGTCCTTCGTGTGCTGCGCAAGCCCACAAGCAGTGCATTACACGGTTCAACCTCTGTTGGAGGGCGGTGAGGTGCACGTGGAGGTCGACTGGAGACGTCGGTTTGACCACATGCAGCAGCACTCAGGTTAGTCGGCAGTAAGACCACGTACCTCCTTCATGTGTCTTTCCAGACAGTAAATCCTTATGTACTGTACCCAATTGTGTGTGTTGTTGTTGTTGTTGTATTATTTCATGAAAGAGGTAACCCCTTCAGCCAAGGCTCTGTAGGGGGGGGGGGGGGATGCGGCTGTTGCAAAGATGGAGACAGAAAGGTATTTGACTATGTGAGACTAGTATACTGTATTGAGTGGCTAGGTACATCAGTCATGACCCTTTTGGTACGCACTAGCGCACATTTTAAAGTAATTCAGACGTTCCAGTGACTGAATAAAAAGGTGTGGGTACGGTGTACTACACTGTATGAAGTAACACTTGATCACTACTGTCGCAGACAAGCTGTATGGCTTCAAGACTACCTCATGGTGAGGTGGCATCATGGGCAAGAATCAAGTGTCTTGTAATTTAGACATTGGTTGTAGCTGTTGCGTCCACGATGCCAGAGTAATGGTGTCCTTCATCTTTCACATATTTAGGAACCTTGCGATTGGAGAAGACAACAAGTCCTTTATTGAACTCAACACGAAAAGCCTGACACGTGAACAGATGAGAGTTATTGAGAGGCAGTGCAATAGCGACATTCTGGGTGGCACTGCAGTAAATGTTTGCTGGCTGCAACCTGAAGATCCAGAGTTGGCAGAAGTGAGTGAAATGCAAACAACACTGCTTCAGTTTGGAGAGGAATGACTCGTACTTACGAATTACAATGTCTGCCAACTTACTCACAACCTGTGACAACACAGGAAGATTTGATTGTAGCTATTACCAGTTGTATGTACATTGAAAGTGTCAAGCTGTTTAGATTGTAGTTGCCTGTGCAGTCCCTAGCACATTGGAGTATAGTCTTGTGTGTGTGTGTATGTGTGCTGTCTCAGCTGCGTGAAATGCCGACATGTGTGGGACAGAGACGCCGGACACCACCTGACTACCCTGTTTGCGGCGTGCAAAGCCCTGCATTGTAGTTCTCCTTTGATTCTTGAAACTTCCTCTGAAATGCCTTTTCACACAGGCAGCAGTCAGTGTATAATAGTGTGAATAGGCTGTATATTTAGCAGAGATGCTGTGTTACATCACCACATGCGTACTTGCATGTTCGCTGTAGGTTAGAGGTCGTGGTCTCCCTGACGACCACGAGGGTGCTGTGCGGGTGGTGGAGATGGTTGGAGTGGACACTAACATGTGCTGCAGGACCCATGTCTCCAACCTCAGTCACCTCCAGGCTGTGAAGCTCCTACACACGGAGAGCAAGCAGGGCTCGGCGCTGCTCTACTTTGTGAGTGGCAACAGGGTGTGCAACCTGCTGGAGAAGTGCTATCAAAGTGAAAGAGCCCTGACAAAGATGCTAAGGTGCGTTTCCTTGTTCCTCTCTGAACCTGGCGATTGTAGAAGCACCTTCCTCTACACGATATCTTGCACTTGCCTCCTTGTTCTATCTAAGCTCCGTCCCCGAAGACCATCTTGCTGCAGTTAAAAAGTTGCAGGAAGAAGGAAGAGCATCTGCCAAGGTGTGTGTGTTTGTGTGTTTGTGCATGTGTTTGTGTATGTCTGCGTGTGGATTGCACGGTGCATGGTTGGAGCAAACTCTGTGTGGTTCCTCCAATGCAGCACTCCCGTACCCTGTTGCGAGACCTAGCAGTGATGCTGGCCACACAGCACCTCCAGCAGGACCCTCCTGCCCCGCTGGCCGTGTTTCACAGGTAAGTATACTTGCATGCACCAGAATTAAGGCATTGGTGTGAGCACATCATTTGATCAGGATAGATACTGATGTAGGTGGTTGTATAGTCACCATATTGTCTGACTTATTGTGAAAATCCTTGGTCTAGTGCGTCCCAAGTGATCATGATGATAAATACCGTATTATGGAGGATTTTGGTGTTTTTTCCCTCCTATATTTGTAACTTGCAGAGATGATTGAAATGGAGAGTTTATGAATATTCTTGGCAACCAGCTATCTGAGAAGGGTGTGCTTACCTTTGTCACTGTGGCAGGTAAACGAGGCCCTTGGATGTTTCTGTTGGCAGGAAAAGTGGAAACAGTCAAGGAACTCGGTCCAAAGTGAATTCTTATTGCATGCACTCAGGAAGAGGCGTCGATGTGTCTGCTAGGACTGTTGGTACGTATGTACGAACGTATGTATGCAAACCCATCTGCATTGCTGTCAGGTACCACTTGCCTTGGTACCTGCTAGCCTTACCCCCTCCCTTGCCACTCATCACGTCAGCTATCCTGTATGGCTAACCATCCAGGTACCTGAAAACAACATTATACACACCATGCCCACTGTACATAATCTATATGTACATAAACCAATGATTGTACTGTACTTAAACCTGATTGTACTTTATATAAAGCCATGGTTACACTGTACATAAAGGTTGGCTACATGCTTGGATAAATAAGGATATACCTTGTATAATATATATACCCATGTATGATGCAAAGTGTATAAAGTTACATTGTATGGAAAGCTAACACAAGACTACAAACTTATAGCCTTTCCACTGCAAAGGGTCACTTGGCTGTCACTAGGACCTGTACCTTGGCCCCCACCAAGGTGCCCTGATGGTCCACGAGGATCTTGTTGGTGCCACCTGGCTTCCACGTGACAGAGGTGGAAGGGAACAGAGTGACGGTGTAGCCCTTTGGGTAGTGCAGGGCCTCGTTCAGGTAGATCTGGAGAGACAATGACAGACGTGTGCCAGTAATCACTACCACAGCTCATCTGTCTACAAACCCAGTGCACTAGCTACCTCTGACACAGTGGAGGTGCACTCCTTGACTGTGATGTAGACCAGAGTGAAGTCCTGCGTCATGTGGTTGTAGGCCATCGTCTGTGTGAGTCCAGCAACAGACTGCGCATAGGTGCGGCTCAAAGCCTGCACACAGGAAGAGATTGGGGACAGTATCAACAGCAGACATTCAGTGACTCATTCTGGACACCCTGGGCACCTTAACGTATGGATTGTACGAATATATACAGCATATATTCATGGTCAGAAGTTCCAACCTTGACAAGTGGTTCATTTAGAGTTCCATTGTCAAACCAAATACTGCCACTGTCACCCTGTAATTGAAGTGGGAAGTAGTCACACGGTGTGCACAGCATATATAACAAGTTGTAAATTTATGCACAAGTAATTTTGATGTCTGATTAAACTGTGCTTGTGTGTGTTTGTTTCTGTGTTTGTTTGTGTGTGTGTGTACGAGTGTGTATGTAAATACAGCACCTACAGTGATGCCATAATATGGCTTGTAGTCCCAGCCGGTCCAAGACTGTGGAACAGGTAACATACAAGACACACACACACACAGCACTGACTGTGTACATGCACCACAACAAGTGCACACAAGTCTAGACTTTATTACATGCAGCTGAACCAGAGGCAGCATAACCTGTTTGGGGAGGGGGAGGGGCTACAGCCTCCTAGCCCCCCCCCCCCGCTTCTCCCCCTTTTGCTGCCTTTGCATGCTATATATGTGTAATTACACAACGATTATTAGCTTAAGCCTGAAACTAAGCCGTCATACGGCATGCATGCATGTATACAGAGAGAGAGAGGGCATACACTTACTCAGCCCCCGTCAGTACACACCACCTCATCTCTCAGTGCACACAAACAAACCCCGAAGTACTTCCATCATGGCAGATAATTTGTTATACTGTTATTTGCTTACTACTATATCACTGGATAATTACCGCCATGAATCACCACAGGCACACATTGTATGTATGTATGGTATCACTGATCACACCGGGCTGCAGTGTACAAGTCCCCATCTTGCCTACTTCCTGCATACCTGAAGGTTCAAGTCTGCTTCATCCAACACTTTGTAGAACGTATCACTTATCCCTCCAATTCCAAATTCAGTGAGAAAGCCAGCACAGCCCAGTCGCTTCAAGTCCTCCATGCGACCAGTGAAGGTCAGGTTTGGAGATATCTACGTATATGTGTGTGGAAAAAGTCCTATGTGGCTAGGTACGTACATGCAAAACTATCACTTGTACATTGCCACTGATGATGACAGCTGATCATGATGACAGCTGTCAAACTTGTGGCTCAAAATCAGTCATTGGCTAGAGAAGTTTAGCATATCTATGTGTGTCTATCAAAGCAGGATTGCTGAAGTCCTATCTTTCTGGAAAGCATGTGGTGAACTGCGGATGTTGTTCTAGCTTGCAATGGATGTACAGAAAGTGTTGTCTCACATTGGGTGACTTGTAGAAGTGGTAGGATAAGACACTGCGGTTCCTATAGGCATTCCCTCCAGGGACATGCTCAAAGCCATTGGTCAGATCATCAGGCTCAAGAGTGACACTTTCAAAATATATACTGTAACATAAACAAACAGTGTACAGTAAACAGGTAAATATGAGGAGTCTTTCACACATAAGCACACAATAGCCTGCAATGGACTACAAACACAATCATCGTACACACACGTACGCACACACACACACACCACACAGACACACACACACCAGACACACACAGACACCCACCCACACACACTACACACACATACCACACACAGACACACGCACATACACACACAGTAGTATACTCTAATACATAAGTAGTATACTCTAATACATAAGTAGTATACTCTAATACATAAGTAGTATACTCTAATACATAAGTAGTATACTCTAATACATAAGTAGTATACTCTAATACATAAGTAGTATACTCTAATACATAAGGAGTATACTCTAATACATAAGTAGTATACTCTGAGAGTATAGGCTTACATTTATTACATGTGGCTACAGTTACCTGTGTTGATCATCCCTGGCCCTGATGGCCTTGTTGAGGTGGTCATACGCGGGTTGCAGGTTCTTCTTGTCAGCAATTGTGGGCAACATCAGGCCTGGGTCAGCATACACATCCCCCGCCCACGGCTCGTTAATCAACTCATATCCGAGAATGTTGTCATCGTCTCTGAAGTAGTCGGCAACAATACTCCAAAATATGCCCATACTGTCCAACAGACCTTTGAACAGAAGAATATAACATGAGTACGTACTGCACATGTTGTGTTACAGCAATTTCCACATCCACTCTACCTTTTGTGTTGTTGTAGATCATTTGGTAGCCAGCAGAACCTGCTTCTGTGAACTGATAGTCAGCCCAACCATACCTCTCACAGTCCTGCACACAGTACAGAAGAGGTGGTTGCGTGAATGATGATTAACGTACAGCAGGTGTGTGAAATGCTCCAGTTGGTAGCACGCATCATCATACAGTATAAGTCTACCTCTCGGTAAGGATAGCCAGTCTTAGGGTCAATTGGGAATGGGTCCTCCTGAAGTGGGTATGGGAATCCTCGAGCAGCTGAAGAGATGATATGCAATAACACCTCATTCCACTACAGGAGTAAGGTGAGGCCTCGGTGTTCTAATATGAAAAGCAGGTGTGTCTGAGTCACTTACTCCCAGCATAGACTGCCCAGTCCGGCACTCCTTCCCCGCAGTACTTGGCTGAGAATGTGTCTTGGTGCATGTCCAGCAATGTGTAGATGCCATACCCAGAAGCCCTAAACGCATGCACACAATATTCAGGCAGGAGAAGAATTCTACTTAATTAATGTGGCTTGCGAATACACTGCTGTGTGCACAGCTCACATCAGTGGAGGTATTAAATAATACAGTGCTTCCTTAATGTATAATGTAATGTATTGCATGAGATGATGAGAATTATACCCAGGTCTCAGCTCATAAAATGAGTAGCTACCTTATATAGCATGTGGCATACTGTCCCTCCCTCCACTGCTCCTACCTCCCCTCCCTTCATACATATCCTCACGTACTTGTTCGTGATGTCTCTCGCCACTCTGAGGTAGGTGTAGTTGTACAGTCCCCTCCGGGCCTCCAGACCCGGCCACATCATGCCCAGTCTGCACGACAAACAGGGAGGAGAAGGCAAAAGTCATAGCACGCTCCACTTATTACACGCACTCTTCGCTCGCTACGAGCTAACAGCCTACCGTATCGCATTGAGCCCCAGCTCCTGCAGCGTCTGCATGTCCTTCTCCACGAAGGACTGTCTAGGGTCGAACGTTGCAGTCTCGGGAATCCACGGCGGACCCTTCACAACAACATTCACTCCGTGAAAGTACCGCTCCTTCCCTGCAGCATCGATGATGCGGCGCGTCTCTGGGTTCACGTGAAGGATGGCCCTTGCCAGGGCTACCGTTACAGCGAGAACTAAAAACTTCATCCTACAGTTGAGGGCCATATTTATCAAAGCGTGTCATGTGACAAACCACTGGACCCTTATATATAAAATTGCGTCTCCCATCCAGCATATATACTAGGATACAATCACTCCCATCTTTCCTTCGCCATGGGATGTGATGAAGGAGAGAGTGAAGGGGAGAATGATTGTACTCTAGGATATAATCACTCCCCTGTTTACTCCAGCCGAGGATGTAATGCAGGAAGGAGTGAAGGGGAGAGGATATAACCACTCACCTCTGTATTTCGGCCTAAGACATAATCACTCCCTCTTTACTTTGGCCTAGGATGTAATGTAGGCAGGAGTGAAGGGGGAGTGATTTTATCCTAGGATATAATCACTCCCCCCTCACTGACTGATATATATATGTATATATGTATGCCTGACCTGTCTCATTCTCCATTTTATATAATCATGTTCCTGCTTTGTCTCATTCCTAGACCCTTCCAGAGTGAGTGAAGTGAGCGAGGGTAGGATGTAGTGCGCAGTGGGGCAGTAGGATCATGAGGACGAGACTAGTTCCTGCTGCAAAACTATATTCTGGCAAGCTGGGTGCACCGCACACAGATTGTCTATATCGATAACATGCACGTGCATCATATGACACATTCATAGCTGTACTTCAACAAGTGTATTCATTCGCCTGAGACATTGGAGTGTGTACTGGCTATATGGCACAACGTGGAACAAAGTACCCTTCCATTTCATGTGGGTCACTTGGCTGTCACTAGGACCTGTACCTCGGCCCCCACCACGGTGCCCTGATGGTCCACGAGGATCTTGTTGGTGCCAGCTGGCTTCCATGTGACGGAGGTGGAAGGGAACAAAGCGACGGTGTAGCCCTTTGGGTAGTGCAGGGCCTCGTTCAGGTAGATCTGGAGAGACAATTACAGACGCGTGTGCCAGTAATCACTGCCACAGCTCATCTGTCCACAAACCCAGTACACCAGCTACCTCTGATACAGTGGAGGTGCACTCCTTGACTGTGATGTAGACCAGAGTGAAGTCCTGTGTAATGTTATTGTAGGCCATCATCTGTGTGAGTCCAGCAACAGACTGAGCATAGGTGCGGCTCAAAGCCTGCACACAGGAAGAGATTAGAACAGGCAGAGTGAGGGAGCCTATATTACCTTGACCAGGGGCTGCATGCACGCATAGTGCACGTGCATCACACACCAATATATAAATATATACAGATGCTGGGATAATATAAACCATATAAAGAAGAACTCACGTCAATATTGTACTGAGGGCGATAATCCCATCCGGTCCAGGACTACAAGCAGAGAAAGAGAGAGCACAAGTCTTAGTTAATCGTGGAACGTTGTACGTATGGTGGGCTTACAAGGAACACACACACACACACACAGTGGACTGCAATCACCCCAACCTGTAGAAAAAAGTCAGCCTGTTCCAGGGTGTCGTAAAGCAGAGACTGGGAAGATAAGGTAAGTGAAATGTCAAATTCTGTGAGAAACCCAGCACAGCCCAAGCGCTGCAGGTCATCCCTCCGAAGAGTAAATGTTGCCTCTGGTGATATCTGAACACACACACACATACATACAGTAGAAGATTAATACTACACAGCTCATGCAGCAGTACAAGTGAATGTACAATATAAAGTCTGTCGAATTCCTCACATTGGGTGGTCTGTAGAAGTGGTAGGACAGCACACTGCGGTTCCTATACTCATCCCCTCCAGGAACATGGTCGAACCCACTGGTGAGTTCCTCCCAAGCGACACCTTCAAAGTAGATGCTGCGAATAGACAGAAAAGAAATGAAGCATAGATTAGTAGTATACTCTAATACATAAGTAGTATACTCTAATACATAAGTAGTATACTCTAATACATAAGTAGTATAGACCGTGTTAGCTCAATATCTCTCTGGTTCTATGTATTCCGTAGCATGAGCCTCTACGACATCATAAGTAGTATACTCTAATATATAAGTAGTATACTCTAATACATAAGTAGTGCACTCTAATACATAAGTAGTATACTCAAATACATAAGTAGGATACTCTAATACATAAGTAGTATACTCTAATACATAAGGAGTATACTCTAATACATAAGGAGTATACTCTAATACATAAGTAGTGCACTCTAATACATAAGTAGTGCACTCTAATACATAAGTAGTATACTCTAATACATAAGTAGTATACTCAAATACATAAGTAGTATACTCAAATACATAAGTAGGATACTCTAATACATAAGTAGTGCACTCTAATACATAAGTAGTATACTCTAATACATAAGTAGTATACTCTAATACATAAGTAGTATACTCAAATACATAAGTAGGATACTCTAATACATAAGTAGGATACTCTAATACATAAGTAGTATACTCTAATACATAAGTAGTATACTCTAATACATAAGTAGTATACTCTGAGAGTATAGGCTTACATTTATTACATGTGGCTACAGTTACCTGTGTTGATCATCCTTGGCCCTGATGGCCTTGTTGAGGTAGTCATATGCGGGTTGCAGGTTCTTCTGGGCAGCAATCGTGGGCAACATCAGACCTGGGTCAGCATACACATCCCCCGCCCCCGGCTCGTTAATCAACTCATATCCGAGAATGTTGTCGTCTTCTTTGAAGTAGTCGGCAACAACACTCCAGGCTCTGCCCATACTGTCCAACAGACCTAAAACAGAGAGTTGGTATACAGTCGAACCTCTCTATAGAGGACAACATTGGGACCCAGGTGACTGTCCTGTATACAGTGGAACCTCTCTATAGTGGACACCATTGGGACCCAGCTGACTGTCCTGTATAGAGAGGTGTCCCTAATTCAGAGGTGGATTTGTACACAGCTCTATGTGGTTGGGGACACCAGACAGTGTCCTCATTAGAGAGGTGTTCTATATTTGGAGTGTCCTTTCTAGAGAGGTATGCTGTATTGGATTTTTCGCAGGTCAAATGGTGAAGCGTGCTAGATGCCAGCTCACCATCCGTGTTGTTGTAGAGCATTTGAAAGGCAGCACTGGTGGCCTCAGTGAAGTAGTATGTAAACCACTCCAGTTTGCTGCAATCCTGCAGAGAAGGAGCAACTGCATTCAGGGGCCGTGCATTACAAAGTGCATTGGGAACATTTGTAAGTAAACACAACTCATGCACAAATGAATAACCAGTGTTCATTTGGTTACTGCAGCACTGGTCATATCACAGTATACACAGTGGGTATGCAGTACATATTATAAGAGATAAGAGGGAACAGTGCATATGTATCCATGTACATGTGTGTGTGTGTGTGTGTGTGTGTGTGTGTGTGTGTGTGTGTGTGTGTGTGTGTGTGTGTGTGTGTGTGTGTGTGTGTGTGTGTGTGTGTGTGTGTGTGTGTGTGTGTGTGTGTGTGTGTGTACGTCCATGCATGTGTCCATGCATGTACTGTATGAGTGTGCATGTGCACGTGTGTGCGTGTGTGTGTCTGTGACTGTGTGTGTACAGATGGCATGCAGATGTGTACAAGGGAGCATGGTGTACACGTACAATAGAGGACCCACTTCTGCAGATGGATATCCCGTTTTAGGGTTCACTGGATAAGGATTTGCCTTAAGCGGCACAGGCACTCCGGGAGCATCTGAGAGGAGTTGGGATTGAAGGTTGTGCAATGCATGACACTCATTGCAAGGCACATTTAGCCAAAGCTGGCCTCAGGCCCCGGCCTATCACAGCTACTCACTTCCAGTCACCACAGCCCAAGCTGGAAAGCCTTCTCCACATAACTTGTGAGAATAGGCATCTTGGTGCATGTCCAGTAAAGTGTAAATGCCATATTCAGCGACCCTGCATAGAAAAGAAAGCAAGCACCGGGAAGACATCATTGCTCTAGGACGAAACATGGACTTTTGTATATACATCCACATCAACACTCGACTATGTGTCTTATCTACTTGTTTGTGAAGTCCCTTGCCACTTTGAGGTAGGTGTAGTTGTACTGTCCCTTCTGGGGCTCCACACCTGGCCACATCATGCCCAGTCTGCACACCAAAGAGGGAGGAGAGCGAAAGAGAAGCCTGCAGTGTCCTCAGCACAACTGACTGTGTAGTAAAGCGCTCTGCATTGCAGAAGGAAGGCTAGAGCCCACATAATAAACCTACACTACAAGTGTACAGAACAAGGTGTGTGCGCATTAGACTAAGGTGCCCCCTTAGCATAAAACTGAAGACAAAAGAGTGTATATAAAATCATACATGATGAAAAGATTGTAGAGTTGAACAATTCTCGCTATCTAGCCTGTGATCCCCATACAACATGTGCAATATTGCAGGATCCCATTGTGTCAGGTGTGGTCAGAGTGCCACTGGTACCAGCTGCACGCACGGAGCTTTGTACCAACCTCAAGGAGTTCAGTCCTAATTTCTGCAGTCTCTGCATGTCCGTCTCGTTAAATGGGTACACATCGCCTTCCGGAATCCATGGAAATTTCTTCACGACAACATTCACTCCGTGGAAAAACCGCTCCCTCCCTTCGACATCGATGATGCGGCGCGTCTCTGGGTTCACACGAAGAACACCTTCGGCTCCAGCTTGGGCTAATCCTGCAGTGAGGCATACTACGGCTAGCGAGAAGAGGATCAAACGCGACTGCATGGCCAACTGGCAGGCAACCCTCTGGTGACCTCTCATACAGTACGCCAATAAGCCAATAAGCGAGGCTGTCCTGGTCACGTGACTTGACTTATTAGCGTTCAGAGCAAGCTACTTCACGTCTGGTCGGAATTGAAAGGGGAGAACGATGTTTCTCCTTCATTTTATAGTTCTTCTCTGCTTTCTTCTTGTTACTTGTATTGGAGATCAACCCCCAAACATCGGTAGGCGGTCTAATTGCTAATCCTGCATATTCACACGACACATCTCGCTGTTCCTAACTAGCTTCTTCCCCTAACATGTTGCTTGTTTGTTTGTTTGTTTGCCGAGTGATTGTTTGGTAACATTTCTACTGTTCATTATCCCTTCGCGTGTTCATCAGTGTACATCCTCACGGATGACCAAGACCTCAAGCTGGGCTCCCTTGAGATACAAGAGAAGGTGCAGAAGCTCTTAGTGCAGGAAGGAATGGTCTTTGAGAATGCCTTCGTGACCACACCAGTGTGTTGCCCATCCAGGTAATAGTCAGTAGCTAGCCATGTCCGTTTCCAGTTCGTGTATACACCTTTCAACCTTGGAATGGACTCAATTAGTGTAGATACGAATTTGAAAAAAGTTGAACTATTTTGTTGCAAAATTGGGCGTGGATTGTTACAGGATTATGATGAGTAGCTAGGCTGCTTAGATTCAGTGCTATCAGTTCACCATTGCTGCAACTTATGCGATAGGACGATTTGCTGCCTTTGATTTGATGACATGGACTGACGGAGAATTCTGGTTTTGGTTTGGTGTTTTGTAACCCCTTACAACTGAAGAAGGCCCTTTTGGGGCCGAAACGTTTTGCTAAGTGAAGCTATCTACCACGTGTGTTACGCTCGAAAACCAAGGAACTGTCTAATGCATGTGTTGTATGCCCTTTTTATCAGTAAGTTTCATCTGGTGATCCAGGAGATAAGGTTGTATGTATGGCTCACTGTTGGATGCTCCTTCAAGACCTGTAGCGAACCATACAACTTCCTCTGTTTTTTTTTCTGCAGGAAATTGACCCTAGTGTCCTGGACAAGGATGAGATTGAGGCCAAAGAGCTGCAGCCAGACGGTACACCCAGCGCCTGGGTAGCCCTTTCTTACTTTTGAGGCCTTGGTTGCAGAGAGGTGCACGGTGTCCCCCACCCCACCCCACACCCCCACACCCACCTTCCTCTTCTCCCTCTCTTCTCCCTCCCTGTTCACTTTTCTCTTTCCCACCAGGGGGATTGTCTGGAATAGCCAAAGAACTCCTTACTGAGTTTTCAGATTCCCTTCCCGGCATTGATGAAGCAAAAAGCTTTGTGGAGATCCTGGGGTACGGTCGTGCATGTGCATGTGCACCCCAGTGCCCCTAGGCAATTATTGGAACACTTGTGCACACATGTACGCCAACAACATCCTAACAGTTATGTTTCAAGATCTTTTATTATGCTGTTTGCACTTTCTTGTTTAGGATTGTCCGTCATTTTGATTTCTCTGTGGTCGTCTTTGACACTGCGCCTACTGGGCATACCTTGCGATTCCTCTCCACCCCAAACCTATTCATTAAGGGGCTGTCCAAAGTGCAACAGCTGAAAACAAAATTTGGAGCCTTGTTCTCCCAGGTGAGTGCTGCATACCCGGTACGTATGTGGTGCACTCAAGAGCCCAAAGTGCTCTTAGTGCTCTTAGGTGGAACAGATAAGAGCCCACAGGTGCTTTGTATAGTAAATCGTCAGAAAAGTGATGCATCTACGTAAGTGGTTACAGGGCCAATGAGGTATGTTTTGTTGCTAGGAGCTCACAGGGGCTCGTAGGTGTTGTGAGCAGCCCATGGATGCTTTGTAAGAAGAGCATGTAAGCTGTTAAGGATTCAATTTCCAGCACTAGCGCTGACGGTTGTACCTGTGCATGCAGACATTTTGTGTCTTCCTTTGTACCATTCAGCTGCTCCCGTT
Source organism: Aplysina aerophoba (assembly GCA_949841015.1). Classification (NCBI taxonomy): domain Eukaryota; kingdom Metazoa; phylum Porifera; class Demospongiae; order Verongiida; family Aplysinidae; genus Aplysina; species Aplysina aerophoba. The sequence goes on from OX465044.1 coordinate 4,643,760, forward strand.
GCTGGGGCAAGACCCTTCTGAAGTGGGTGGTAGGGTGGCAGAATGGATGCCTGCAGTGGAACAAGTGAATGCAGAGTTTAAGAACCCTGTAAGCTGACTGGATGCATGCATACAAGGTGCTCACGTGGTTCTCCTCCAGAATACTGCACCATGTGCGTGCATGCACCTCTGCAGGAGATGTCAACGTTTGTGTGTGTCTGCATTCCCGAGTTTCTATCATTGTACGAGACTGAACGTCTGGTGCAAGAGTTGGCCAAGTTGGAAATTGATGTCCAGAACATTGTAGTGAACCAGATATTGAGACCAGTAAAAGACAGCAAAGGTACGTATACATGGGTATACAGGTGTTAGTGTGCATGTATGTGTTTGTATATGTTATACAGTACACGTAATGGACACACTGGGGTGCTGTGACTACTGTACTAATTGCTCATATGCTTAGGTTCCATCAAGTGTGGCATGTGTGCCTCTCGGTACAGAATTCAGAGCAAATACATGGAGCAGGTAACCATGCATTGAAGAAGACCACCACCTCCGCCCACCACCACCACCACCATGTAGTGTAAATAGTGGGTTGGGTTCTGAGCTCGTGCAGCAGATGAACAAAGTCTTGGAACTCACCATATAATTTAATTTACATTCAGCTATGCAGGGTATAGGCCATCTGTAGAGGTCCATGCGCATACACGTGAAGTATGCTAGTGTGAAGTGCTTGTTCTGATTGCCTCATGAGCCAGTAGTGGAGTAGCTGACGTTCATCTTGATGGCATGAATGCAGAATGTGATTCCTGCTTCCATTCTGATATTCTGATGCTGTGATGGGTTACAGCTTGTGTGCCAAAGTACAATTGGGAGTATATAGGAACTGTGAAACTGCAGCTGTGTAGAGAGTTGATCTGCATGCCTTCCCATCTGTGGCAAAGATTGACAGCAGTCTGTATATGCCATCCACCTGTAGATCCGTGACTTGTACGAAGACTTCCACATTGTGGAATGTCCTTTACTGGAGGAGGAGGTGAGGGGTGTGGAGAAGGTGAAGCTCTTCTCACAGTACCTCCTTCCCCTCCCACCACCATCCAAACATACTTGACTTGCATTGCATTGATTTGTGCAATCCTGTGCAGTCCTAGCTGCGATTATCATATTTCATTATTGGAATGTACTGGTACGTAAGCAAATATGTATATGCCTGAGGCTGAGCGAATGGACAGCTGTATTGCAGCCGACTGGCTTCTTGTGGCGGTGCGCGCGCTTGTTTTGGTTAGTGAAATTTGCGCAGCTGTTATCCAAATGTCCTAGTCACACCAAGCTGTGTCAAGAGCGCTCTGGCACTGTTAATCTAAGAATTCCTTCTGTCATGCTGTTCCAGACTGCTTGCAGCGTATGAGCTAGTCTCGCGTAGGAGAGAACGGTTGTACGCGGCGAAAGCTGTCTAGCTACGCGTTTTTGTATTGGTCATACTCTAAAATGGCCGCGTGCTGGCTGGCAGGACAATTACATAGTAGTAACGCCTTGCATCGCGCTCAGCCTCTTCTTTGACTACGCTGTTTTTCAGCTCATCGGGTGTGATGTCGTTTGCTTGCCAGAGGAATTCGTATGCCACGTCCTTGGCAACGCGTGTGTTGTCATGCAAGCCTGCCCGATTTGATGCTGTCCTTCGTGTGCTGCGCAATGCCCCACCAGCAGTGCATTTCACGAGTCAACCTCTGGAGGAGGGCAGTGAGGTGCACGTGGAGGTCGACTGGAGACGTCAGTTTGACCACATGCAGCAGCACTCAGGTTAGTTGGCAGTAAGACCACGTTCCTCCTTCATGTGTCTTTCCAGACACTAAATCCTTATGTACTGTGCCCAATTGTGTGTGTAGGGGGGGGGGGGGGGGGGCTTGTGCAAAAATGGAGACAGAAAGGTATCTGACTATGTGAGATTAGTATACTGTATGTAGAGTCCTGAGTGGCTAGGTACATCAGTCATGACCCTTTTGGTACGCACTAGCACACATTTTAAAGTAATTCAGACGTTTCGGTGACTATACAGCCACCTTCATCAGTGACTGAATAAAAAGGTGTGGGTACGGTGTACTAAACTGTATGAAGTAACACTCGATCACTGCTGTCACAGACAAGCTGTATGGCTTCAAGACTACCTCATGGTGAGGTGGCATCGTGGGCAAGAATCAAGTGTCTTGTAATTTAGACATTGGTTGTGGCTGTTGTGTCCACGATGCCAGAGTAATGGTGTCCTTCATCTTTCACATATTTAGGAACCTTGCGATTGGAGAAGACAACAAGTCCTTTATTGAACTCAACACGAAAAGCCTGACACGTGAACAGATGAGAGTTATTGAGAGGCAGTGCAATAGCGACATTCTGGGTGGCACTGCAGTAAATGTTTGCTGGCTGCAACCGGAAGATCCAGAGTTGGCAGAAGTGAGTGAAATGCAAACAACACTGCTTCAGGTTGGAGAGGATTGACTCGTACTTACGAATTGCAATGTCTGCCAACTTACTCACAACCTGTGACAACACAGGAAGATTTGATTGTAGCTATTACCAGTTGTATGTACATTGAAAGTGTCAAGCTGTTTAGATTGTAGTTGCCTGTGCAGTCCCTAGCACATTGGAGTATAGTCTTGCGTGTGTGTGTGTGTGTGCTGTCTCAGCTGCGTGAAATGCCGACATGTGTGGGACAGAGACGCCGGACACCACCTGACTACCCTGTTTGCGGCGTGCAAAGCCCTGCATTGTAGTTCTCCTTTGATTCTTGGAACTTCCTCTGAAATGCCTTTTCACACAGGCAGCAGTCAGTGTATAGTAGCGTGAATAGGCTATATATTTAGCAGAGATGCTGTGTTATATCACCACATGCGTACTTGCATGTTCGCTGTAGGTTAGAGGTCGTGGTCTCCCTGACGACCACGAGGGTGCTGTGCGGGTGGTGGAGATGGTTGGAGTGGACACTAACATGTGCTGCGGGACCCATGTCTCCAACCTCAGTCACCTCCAGGCTGTGAAGCTCCTACACACGGAGAGCAAGCAGGGCTCGACGCTGCTCTACTTTGTGAGTGGCAACAGGGTGTGCAACCTGCTGGAGAAGTGCTATCAAAGTGAAAGAGCCCTGACAAAGATGCTAAGGTGTGTTTCCTTGTTCCTCTCTGAACCTGGCGATTGTAGAAGCACCTTCCTCTACACGATATCTTGCACTTGCCTCCTTGTTCTATCTAAGCTCCGTCCCCGAAGACCATCTTGCTGCAGTTAAAAAGTTGCAGGAAGAAGGAAGAGCATCTGCCAAGGTGTGTGTTTGTGTGTTTGTGCATGTGTTTGTGTATGTCTGCGTGTGGATTGCACGGTGCATGGTTGGAGCAAACTCTGTGTGGTTCCTCCAATGCAGCACTCCCGTACCCTGTTGCGAGACCTAGCAGTGATGCTGGCCACACAGCACCTTCAGCAGGACCCTCCTGCCCCGCTGGCCGTGTTTCACAGGTAAGTATACTTGCATGCACCAGAATTAAGGCATTGGTGTGAGCACATCATTTGATCAGGATAGATACTGATATAGGTGGCTGCATAGTCACCATATTGTCTGACTTATTGTGAAAATCCTTGGTCTAGTGTGTCCCAAGTGATCATGAAGATAGATACTGTATTATGGAGGATTTTGGTGGTTTTTCCCTCCTATATTTGTAACTTGCAGAGATGATGGAGATGGAGAGTTTATGAATATTCTTGGCAACCAGCTATCTGAGAAGGGTGTGCTTACCTTTGTCACTGTGGGAGGTAAACGAGGCCCTGGGATGTTTCTGTTGGCAGGAAAAGTGGAAACAGTCAAAGAACTCGGTCCAAAGTGAATTCTTATTGCATGCACTCAGGAAGAGGCGTCGATGTGTCTGCTAACAGCTAGGACTGTTGGTACGTACGTACGTATGTATGTGTGCAAACCCATCTGAATTGCTGTCAGGTACCACAACAGTCAGCTGCTCAATTTGACAGGCTCTATAGTTGTATGAAGTGTATGGTTGAATGAATTGTATGGTTGTATGAATTGTATGGTTGTTTGAATTGTATGGTTGTATGAATTGTATGGTTGTATGAATTGTATGGTTGGATGTATGCTCATGTCCCAGAATGTGGAATAGCTGAGTGTGTGTATGTTTGGAGCATAGAAGTCTTTGAGGTGCAGTGTATATATGTTTGAAGTACAGAAGTCTTCAGAGATGAAATTGCTTGGCATGTTAGACTATGCAGTCTTGTTTTCAGGTAGCTGTGTGGTTTGCCATACAGGATAGCTGACGTGATGAGTGGCAAGGGAGGGGGTAAGCCTGGCAGGTACCAAGGCAAGTGCCAGAAGCTCGAGAATCGAGGAGCTGTTGAACATCTCTTACGAGAGACAGTGAAACATGAGGAGTGTGCACACCTGTGCAAGACAATTGAGATTATAACGGCACATTATGTTATTTTGAATTCTTTCTGTTATTATTAACTCTTGTACAACCGTAATACATTAATAGGAAATTGTATTATTGCATATAATACTGTGATAAAGTATGCATGGATTGTGTGCATTAGTTCATGAATTAGTACTGTTAGTATGTGCATGAATTACATTGCTGTTGTACTGGACCATATAATGCATGCTTCTCAGGCCAGCCAGCTAGCTAGCTCCACGCTAGCTTCCGTGCGTCATCGAGCGCTTGTCACGTGACTGAAGTAGTACAAAATGGCAGTCAGCAGTTTGTTTAGGGGTGCTAATACATGAGGCATATGCAGGAGATGTGAGTGTTACCTGAACATGGCAGAGTATGATGAAGGAAAAAGAGCTCAAGATGCAGTTCCACTTGTCTCATGCCACACTGCATGTAACCAACACATTGTGTATGCGTTGGCTGGCTGCAAATAGCCAGCACATGTGTGTATGTGCGTGTGTGTGTGTGTGTGTGTGTGTGTGTGTGTGTGTGTATGTGTGACTGTGTGTGTGTGTATGTGTGACTGTGTGTGTGCGTGCGTGCGTGTGTGCGTGTGTGTGTGTGTGTGTGTGTGTGTGTGTGTGTGCATGCACTACAATGTGTTGAATGTCTGTCCTACAAGGGAGTAGGGTGACACAAATGGTGCTGATGGGAGGAGGGGCTGCCTTTAAGTGGCTTGCTCAGCTATGTAGAAGGGTCCACACTGGGGTAGCTCCAGTCCTCCAGTAGAGCCAGGGACTCCTTGATGGAGAGGGGGACATCCATCACAGAAGGTAGAACGAGCTTCCAGCCTTGTCATCCATGCCTGCAAGTGTGAAGAAGAGAGGGGAGGGGAGGGGTGGGTCTTGTTGGCACAGAATTGGTAAGTGTATATCTCAGTCTGTGCTGCATTGGCAGTGATAGTAGGAACCACCACAGAAAGCTTGTCAAGAGGAGCCCCACCCATCTGAAACCTCATCTACTTAAAGCTTCACCCACTGAGCCCCACCCACCTGAAGCCCCGCCCACTGAGACCCACCAACCTGAATCCCTGGCCTGCCGAATGGCTGCTGTCCCACAATGGAGTCCGTGGACTTGTCATTGATGTAGAAGTTGCCTTCAGCATGTCACATGCCCATGCTCTTCTGCACTATATCCCGGTTGCAAGCAAACATGCTGCCTGTTAGGCCATAGGGGGAGATGTCATTGATGAGGCGAAGAGTACTTTCCCATTCCTTCTCCGGGTACACATACACCGCCAGCACGGGACCAATGATCTCCTGCACTTGATGAGAACAGGGTGTACATGTGACACACACACACACACACACACACACACACACACACACACACACACACACACACACACACACACACACACACACACACACACACACACACACACACACACACACACACACACACACACACACACACACACACACACACACACACACACACACACACACACACACACACACACACACACACACACACACACACACACACACACACACACACACACTACACTTGCTTCAACTGCTTCGAGTAATCTTCTTTTCCTCTGACCCTCTCTCTCCATCTCCACTCCATTCCTCTTCTGCTGTGCCTCTCCCCTCACACACTCCAGACCGAAGACTTAAGCTCCTTTGTGTCAGCAGAGAAAGCCGAGAAAGCCTTTGACTGTATCTCATCCTACCTGGACATGGCCAAGAGAGACAGCGCTCTAACTGTGCTTGCTGGAGGAGAAGCAGACAAGAGGTAAACCCTGTAATTACCAGTGACAGACCCCGCCCACCCACTCTCAACACCCCCCAGATGCAGTGCTGCCTACTCTGGTCCACTGTGTGAGTGTAACGAAGTGTTTATGTGTGCGTGTCACTGAAGTGTTCATGAAATGTGCTTCTCTCCACTGTGGTGGAAGGTGTTGGTTACTTATGTAGGACCATCATCCAAGGTTTTGGACATTGGCGGGGGCCACACTGAGGGACCACTATTAATCATACAGGGACTGGGAGACAGGCTATTCGGGTACACTCACACTGCCAGCACGGGACCAAAGATCTCCTGCACTTGACGAGAACGGGGTGTACACATGTGACACACACACACACACACACACACACACACACACACACAAACACACACACCATGTATAATAAATATGGGCACAATTCTATATTCTACTTATCTGCCACTCGTACAGCAAATCCGGGTTAGGGGAATATTATGATTGCTCATCCATATCCTGGTTAATGAGACAAAGCAATGCCTCATGGATGTCAGACATTATGCAGCAGTGGGTCGGGTGTGTACAGTTTAGGACATCTGGTGTCAGTGAATGCAACCACCCCTAGGGCTTCTCAACATGCACTTACAGGACTTGGTGCCACCAACTGCCCTATTCCTGCAAGTTCTTGAGTTGTTCGACTTGTCACGTTGTATATACTACCACATAACACTGTGCAGTCACAAGGAGAAAGGTCAGTGATCACCACCATGCAGGCAAGCATACTCGAGTACCACAGGACCTGCAGCCTGCACAACTCACCTGACTGCCATGTCCACCCAAATCAGATTACTGTGGTCTTCGTCATACACAGGAAAAAGGGCCACCTCAGGTCTCTAACAGGCACAATGGTGGGGCCACTAGATGAGGTAACAGGTGTCTGTGAAGTGGACACGACACAAGACATGTACACCTTCACCATGCACACAAGCACATGCTTACTGCAAACATCTGGCAGCATGGTATTCAGAAGTTGAGGAAAGGCACCAAGCCCGTCCTGCTCACATTCCCCATCCACACACAACCCCTCCCAAACTCACCTCCGTCCCTCCCTCCACACCCCTCCAACCCTCTCACCACACACCTTATCCCTCCCACCACACACCTCATCCCTCCCACCGCACTCCTCCACCCCACCCACCACACACCTCACCCCTCCCACTACAATCCTCTACCCCTCCCACACCCCTCCACCCCTCCCACCACACTCCTCTACCCCTCCCACACTCCTCCACCCCTCCCATCACACCCCTCACCCCTCACACTACACTCTACTACCCCTTCAACACACCTGCACCCCTCCCACCACACTCATCCACCCCTCCCACCACACCACACCATACCTCTCACCTCACTCCACCACTCTCACCACAGACCACCCCTCCCAAACTCACCTCTGCCCCTCCCTCTACACACTACCCCTCCCACCACACTCCTCTATCCCTCCCACACCCCTCCACCCCTCTCACCACACACCTTACCCCTCCCACCACACTTCACCCCTCCCACCACACACCTCACCCCTCCCACCAAACTCCACCCCTCTCACCACACACCTTACCCCTCCCACCACACTTCACCCCTCCCACCACACACCTCACCCCTCCCACCACACTCCACCCCTCCCACCACATACCTCTATCCCTCCCACACCCCTCCACCCCTCTCACCACACACCTTACCCCTCCCACCACACTCCACCCCTCCCACCACATACCTCTATCCCTCCCACACCCCTCCACCCCTCTCACCACACACCTTACCCCTCCCACCACACTCCACCCCTCCCACCACACACCTCACCCCTCCCACACCCCTCTCACCACACACCTTACCCCTCCCACCACACTCCACCCCTCCCACCACACACCTCACCCCTCCCAAGCTCACCTCTGCCCTTTCCTTCACACTCCTCCACCCCTCCCACTACACTCCCCTACCACTCCAGACATCTTGCACTTGATCACCTCAGGAGCTTAATTAGGGTTTTTAGGTAATTAGGGTACAGGTGATCTCGTGCAAGAGAGCTTCACACACCTACCACCACACGTATGCTTCTTAGACCTGCTACTGTCAGTATAGCTGGACCAGTGAGTCATTCACTCACATCATCGACATGCCTACGTCTACAGTGGCTTAGGCAGAATGCATACATGAGTTTGACCATTGGCACTTTGAGGCAGATTGGCTCTAAAAACCCACAACGAAAATGGGCTGTAAGAGTATCACACTTGTGCATATAACAACTACCCACCCCCACATACCCACCCACCCCCACATACCCACCCACCCATGTACACATACACACCCACCCATGTACACATACATACCCACCCATGCACACATACACACCCACCCATGCATACATACACACCCACCCATGCACACATACACACATACATACCCACCCATGCACACATACACACCCACCCATGCATACATACACACCCACCCATGCACACATACACACCCACCCACCCCCACATACACACCCACCCATGTACACATACATACCCACCCATGCACACATACACACCCACCCATGCACACATACACACCCACCCACACCCACATACACACCCACCCATGTACACATACATACCCACCCATGCACACATACACACACACACAAACACACATGCACACATACATACACACACACACTCCCACACCCCTCCACCCCTCCCACCACACACCTCACCCCTCCCACTACACTCCTTTACCCCTCCCAATCACACCCCTCCAACCCTCTCACCACACACCTTACCCCTCCCACCACACTCCTCCACTCCTCCCACCACACGCCTCACCCCTCCCACTACACTGCTCTACCCCTTCAACACACCTCCACCCCTCCCACCACACCCCTCTCACCACACTCCTCCACCCCTTCAAGTACTCAACAATGCCAGCTTCCACACAACACAGAACTCGCAGTCTTACCTGTAATGTTGATGTTTTCTCCTCTGAGCCCTCTGCACGGTCTGGAAAATTGAATGTCCTGACAGCAGAAGTGAATATCGACACACTTAGCTTGGTCTGCACACATAAACTGGCTTGCTGGATCACATTCAACGTTAGCTGGAGATAGATATACAAGCACCCGGAACATAAAAGTGGCCTTTTATGACAGACAGTCAGAGTGATGCATGAGAACACATCACACATGTCACCCTACTGTCCCATCTCCAGCACTGTCCCACATACCTTCACCACTCCTACACTCCTCATCCTCCCACCACACACCTCCACCTCTCCCACCACGACCGCAGGACAACAGCCCTCGCACCTTCGATGAACAACACTCCAGCGACTAATACTCGCGCAAATAGGTGTCTGAGCCATGAACCAAATACCCACTCTTCTCCTCCTCTTCCTTTTCTTCCAGCCCAGCAAGCTGCTCAAGCTATACAGTCATCTCCACCCGCTGCTCCACCACGCCCTCGTACCGTGCGCCTACCGCGAACAGGACCTGGTCTCTCGCTCATACTACACAGTCGGGCGCGCCTTTGTTGCTCATGCCGTCCCATGCGCGCAAGAGATACAAGTACAACAGCCTTTCCCTTACATGCACTCCAGGCTACCAAGCTGCTCAAGCGATGCAGTCATCTCCACCTAATCCTCCGCCCACTGCTCCACCTCGCCCTCGGGCCGTACGACCACCGCGAACAGGACCTTGTCTCGCTCATACTACACAGTCACGGGCGCGCCTTTGTTGCTCATGTCGTCCCATCCGCGCAAGAGATACAAGTACAACGGCCTTTCCCTTACGTGCACTCGAGGTTGCCTTTGGGAGAGTTTTCGCACTTCGCACCTTGAAATATAAGCCCGTGCATGGCCTTCAGTTGTTCCAGGTCGCGATACAAGTACAACGGCCTTTCCCTTACGTGCACTCGAGGTTGCCTTTGGGAGAGTTTTCGCGCTTCGCACCTTGAACTATAAGCCCACGCGTCGCCTTTAGTTGTTCCAGGTCGCGACCGTTTCGCTAATTTTAACACCGCGCGCTAATACATTAGGTATATAGGAGCTGTGCCAATGCTTTAAGTATAAATAGGAGAAATCACTTTACCTACATAGGTGCGCCGCGGTGGCGAGTTGTGCTATCACTCAGCGTGCCAATCCAAATCTCCAGGGTTCGAAACCAAAGTCGTGTACGCCATGCGAGCGGCAAGGTCAGCCACACGGCACTGTAGTGCCGGCCCCATTAGGGGGGGACTGGGATACCGGTGGCTGGTCTCCCCCAATGGAATTGAACCATATCTGTCGAGAACCGGGTTGGACCTTCTGAGAAGCAACTTATGCACCCTTTTTATCAAAAATAATAATAATAATATATAAATATCAGAATGACATTGAATTCCTTTTTTTTTTTTTTTTTTTTTTTTTTTTAAGAGACAGTTTCTTTATATTTAATTGTTAATTTGGTCACATTTGCATCAAGCAGCTTTGTGCACGGCTGTTCGAAGGTCGGGAAAATCGAATATTAAATTTGGAGTGGGAATGTGCCGATTTGGAATGGAACATTTACCACGAAGAGAGGAACAGCTGACTGGCTTCTTGTGGCGGTGCGCGTGCTTGTTTGGTGCTGGCTACGCAGGACAATTACATAGTAGTAACGCCTTGCAACGCGCTCAGCCTCTTCTTTGACTACCTTGTTTTTCAGCTCATCGCGTGTGATGTCGTTTGCTTGCCAGAGGAATTCGTATGCCACGTCCTTGGGAACGCGTGTGTTGTCATGCAAGCCTGCCCGATTTGATGGGCGAGATTGCTACGAGGTTGTCTTGTAAGACACCGTCCTGTTTCCTGAGAGAGGCGGACAGGTATGTAGCGCGACTTAACTTGCTATGCAAGTTCGTGTACGCTATGCCGGTTTGTGGTTAAGGCTCACACGGTGTGTGCGTGTGCCTGCATGCTGTGTTAGCCTGAGGGTTTATGTCGTGTGTGTCCATACCCCCGCAGCCAGACGACCGGGGCACCATAGGAGGCCGTGCTGTCCTTCGTGTGCTGCGCAAGCCCACAAGCAGTGCATTACACGGTTCAACCTCTGTTGGAGGGCAGTGAGGTGCACGTGGAGGTCGACTGGAGACGTCGGTTTGACCACATGCAGCAGCACTCAGGTTAGTCGGCAGTAAGACCACGTACCTCCTTCATGTGTCTTTCCAGACAGTAAATCCTTATGTACTGTACCCAATTGTGTGTGTTGTTGTTGTTGTTGTATTGTTTCATGAAAGAGGTAACCCCTTCAGCCAAGGCTGTGTAGGGGGGGGGGGAGGGGGATGCGGCTGTTGCAAAGATGGAGACAGAAAGGTATCTGACTATGTGAGACTAGTATACTGTATGTAGAGTCTTGAGTGGCTAGGTACATCAGTCATGACCCTTTTGGTACGCACTAGCGCACATTTTAAAGTAATTCAGACGTTCCAGTGACTGAATAAAAAGGTGTGGGTACGGTGTACTACACTGTATGAAGTAACACTTGATCACTACTGTCGCAGACAAGCTGTATGGCTTCAAGACTACCTCATGGTGAGGTGGCATCATGGGCAAGAATCAAGTGTCTTGTAATTTAGACATTGGTTGTAGCTGTTGCGTCCACAATGCCAGAGTAATGGTGTCCTTCATCTTTCACATATTTAGGAACCTTGCGATTGGAGAAGACAACAAGTCCTTTATTGAACTCAACACGAAAAGCCTGACACGTGAACAGATGAGAGTTATTGAGAGGCAGTGCAATAGCGACATTCTGGGTGGCACTGCAGTAAATGTTTGCTGGCTGCAACCTGAAGATCCAGAGTTGGCAGAAGTGAGTGAAATGCAAACAACACTGCTTCAGGTTGGAGAGGAATGACTCGTACTTACGAATTACAATGTCTGCCAACTTACTCACAACCTGTGACAACACAGGAAGATTTGATTGTAGCTATTACCAGTTGTATGTACATTGAAAGTGTCAAGCTGTTTAGATTGTAGTTGCCTGTGCAGTCCCTAGCACATTGGAGTATAGTCTTGCGTGTGTGTGTGTGTGTGCTGTCTCAGCTGCGTGAAATGCCGACATGTGTGGGACAGAGACGCCGGACACCACCTGACTACCCTGTTTGCGGCGTGCAAAGCCCTGCATTGTAGTTCTCCTTTGATTCTTGAAACTTCCTCTGAAATGCCTTTTCACACAGGCAGCAGTCAGTGTATAATAGTGTGAATAGGCTGTATATTTAGCAGAGATGCTGTGTTACATCACCACATGCGTACTTGCATGTTCGCTGTAGGTTAGAGGTCGTGGTCTCCCTGACGACCACGAGGGTGCTGTGCGGGTGGTGGAGATGGTTGGAGTGGACACTAACATGTGCTGCAGGACCCATGTCTCCAACCTCAGTCACCTCCAGGCTGTGAAGCTCCTACCCACGGAGAGCAAGCAGGGCTCGGCGCTGCTCTACTTTGTGAGTGGCAACAGGGTGTGCAACCTGCTGGAGAAGTGCTATCAAAGTGAAAGAGCCCTGACAAAGATGCTAAGGTGCGTTTCCTTGTTCCTCTCTGAACCTGGCGATTGTAGAAGCACCTTCCTCTACACGATATCTTGCACTTGCCTCCTTGTTCTATCTAAGCTCCGTCCCCGAAGACCATCTTGCTGCAGTTAAAAAGTTGCAGGAAGAAGGAAGAGCATCTGCCAAGGTGTGTGTGTTTGTGTGTTTGTGCATGTGTTTGTGTATGTCTGCGTGTGGATTGCACGGTGCATGGTTGGAGCAAACTCTGTGTGGTTCCTCCAATGCAGCACTCCCGTACCCTGTTGCGAGACCTAGCAGTGATGCTGGCCACACAGCACCTCCAGCAGGACCCTCCTGCCCCGCTGGCCGTGTTTCACAGGTAAGTATACTTGCATGCACCAGAATTAAGGCATTGGTGTGAGCACATCATTTGATCAGGATAGATACTGATGTAGGTGGCTGTATAGTCACCATATTGTCTGACTTATTGTGAAAATCCTTGGTCTAGTGCGTCCCAAGTGATCATGATGATAAATACCGTATTATGGAGGATTTTGGTGTTTTTTCCCTCCTATATTTGTAACTTGCAGAGATGATTGAAATGGAGAGTTTATGAATATTCTTGGCAACCAGCTATCTGAGAAGGGTGTGCTTACCTTTGTCACTGTGGGAGGTAAACGAGGCCCTTGGATGTTTCTGTTGGCAGGAAAAGTGGAAACAGTCAAGGAACTCGGTCCAAAGTGAATTCTTATTGCATGCACTCAGGAAGAGGCGTCGATGTGTCTGCTAGGACTGTTGGTACGTATGTACGAACGTATGTGTGCAAACCCATCTGCATTGCTGTCAGGTACCACTTGCCTTGGTACCTGCCAGCCTTACCCCCTCCCTTGCCACTCATCACGTCAGCTATCCTGTATGGCTAACCACCCAGGTACCTGAAAACAACATTATACACACCATGCCCACTGTACATAATCTATATGTACATAAACCAATGATTGTACTGTACTTAAACCTGATTGTACTTTATATAAAGCCATGGTTACACTGTACATAAAGGTTGGCTACATGTTGCTTGGATAAATAAGGATATACCTTGTATAACATATATACCCATGTATAATACAAAGTGTATAAAGTTACATTGTATGGAAAGCTAACACAAGACTACAGACTTATAGCCTTTCCACTGCAAAGGGTCACTTGGCTGTCACTAGGACCTGTACCTTGGCCCCCACCAAGGTGCCCTGATGGTCCACGAGGATCTTGTTGGTGCCACCTGGCTTCCACGTGACAGAGGTGGAAGGGAACAGAGTGACGGTGTAGCCCTTTGGGTAGTGCAGGGCCTCGTTCAGGTAGATCTGGAGAGACAATGACAGACGTGTGCCAGTAATCACTACCACAGCTCATCTGTCTACAAACCCAGTGCACTAGCTACCTCTGACACAGTGGAGGTGCACTCCTTGACTATAATGTAGACCAGAGTGAAGTCCTGCGTCATGTGGTTGTAGGCCATCGTCTGTGTGAGTCCAGCAACAGACTGAGCATAGGTGCGGCTCAAAGCCTGCACGCAGGAAGAGATTGGGGACAGTATCAACAGCAGACATTCAGTGACTCATTCTGGACACCCTGGGCACCTTAACGTATGGATTGTACGAATATATACAGCATATATTCATGGTCAGAAGTTCCAACCTTGACAAGTGGTTCATTTAGAGTTCCATTGTCAAACCAAATACTGCCACTGTCACCCTGTAATTGAAGTGGGAAGTAGTCACACGGTGTGCACAGCATATATAACAAGTTGTAAATTTATGCACAAGTAATTTTGATGTCTGATTAAACTGTGTTTGTGTGTGTTTGTTTCTGTGTGTTTGTTTGTGTGTGTGTGTACGAGTGTGTATGTAAATACAGCACCTACAGTGATGCCATAATATGGCTTGTAGTCCCAGCCGGTCCAAGACTGTGGAACAGGTAACATACAAGACACACACACACAGCACTGACTGTGTACATGCACCACAACAAGTGCACGCAAGTCTAGACTTTATTACATGCAGCTGAACCAGAGGCAGCAAAACCTGTTTGGGGAGGGGGAGGGGCTACAGCCTCCTAGCCCGCCCCCCCCCGCTTCTCCCCCTTTTGCTGCCTTTGCATGCTATATATGTGTAATTACACAACGATTATTAGCTTAAGCCTGAAACTAAGCCGTCATACGGCATGCATGCATGTATACAGAGAGAGAGAGGGCATACACTTACTCAGCCCCCGTCAGTACACACCACCTCATCTCTCAGTGCACACAAACAAACCCCGAAGTACTTCCATCATGGCAGATAATTTGTTATACTGTTATTTGCTTACTACTATATCACTGGATAATTACCGCCATGAATCACCACAGGCACACATGTATGTATGTATGGTATCACTGAGCCTCACACCAGGCTGCAGTGTACAAGTCCCCATCTTGCCTACTTCCTGCATACCTGAAGGTTCAAGTCTGCTTCATCCAACACTTTGTAGAACGTATCACTTATCCCTCCAATTCCAAATTCAGTGAGAAAGCCAGCACAGCCCAGTCGCTTCAAGTCCTCCATGCGACCAGTGAAGGTCAGGTTTGGAGATATCTACGTATATGTGTGTGGAAAAAGTCCTGTGTGGCTAGGTACGTACATGCAAAAACTATCACTTGTACATTGCCACTGATGATGACAGCTGATCATGATGACAGCTGTCAAACTTTTGGCTCAAAATCAGTCATTGGCTAGAGAAGTCCAGAGAAACGTAGTTTAGCATATCTACGTGTGTCTATCAAAGCAGGATTGCTGAAGTCTTATCTTTCTGGAAAGCATGTGGTGGACTGTGGATGTTGTTCTAGCTTGCAATGGATGTACAGAAAGTGTTGTCTCACATTAGGTGGCTTGTAGAAGTGGTAGGATAAGACACTGCGGTTCCTATAGGCGTTCCCTCCAGGGACATGCTCAAAGCCATTGGTCAGATCATCCCAAGTGACACTTTCAAAGTATATACTGTAACATAAACAGTGTACAGTAAACAGGTAAATATGAGGAGTCTTTCACCCATAAGCACACAATAGCCTGCAATGGACTACAAACACAATCATCGTACACACACACCACACACAGACACACACACACACACACACACACACACACACTCAAACCACACACTACCTGTGTTGATCATCCTTGGCCCTGATGGCCTTGTTGAGGTGGTCATACGCAGGCTGCAGGTTCTTCTTGTCAGCAATTGTGGGCAACATCAGGCCTGGGTCAGCATACACATCCCCCGCCCACGGCTCGTTAATCAACTCATATCCGAGAATGTTGTCATCGTCTCTGAAGTAGTCGGCAACAATACTCCAAAATATGCCCATACTGTCCAACAGACCTTTGGACAGAAGAATATAACACGAGTACATAATGCACATGTTGTGTTACAGCAATTTCCCACACCCACTCTACCTTTTGTGTTGTTGTAGATCATTTGGTAGCCAGCAGAACCTGCTTCTGTGAACTGATAGTCAGCCCAACCATACCTCTCACAGTCCTGCACACAGTACAGAAGAGGTGGTTGCGTGAATGATGATTAACGTACTGCAGGTGTGTGATATGCTCCAGCCGGTAGCACACATCATCATACAGTATAAGTCTACCTCTCGGTAAGGATAGCCAGTCTTAGGGTCAATTGGGAATGGGTCCTCCTGAAGTGGGTATGGGAATCCTCGAGCAGCTGAAGAGATGATATGCAATAACACCTCATTCCACTACAGGAGTAAGGTGAGGCCTCGGTGTTCTAATATGAAAAGCAGGTGTGTCTGAGTCACTTACTCCCAGCATAGACTGCCCAGTCCGGCACTCCTTCCCCGCAGTACTTGGCTGAGAATGTGTCTTGGTGCATGTCCAGCAATGTGTAGATGCCATACCCAGAAGCCCTAAACGCATGCACACAATATTCAGGCAGGAGAAGAATTCTACTTAATGTGGCTTGCGAATACACTGCTGTGTGCACAGCTCATATCAGTGGAGGTATTGAATAATACAGTGCTTCCTTAATGTATAATGTAATGTATTGCATGAGATGATGAGAATTATACCCAGGTCTCAGCTCATAAAATGAGTAGCTACCTTATATAGCATGTGGCATACTGTCCCTCCCTCCACTGCTCCTACCTCCCCTCCCTTCATACATATCCTCACGTACTTGTTCGTGATGTCTCTCGCCACTCTGAGGTAGGTGTAGTTGTACAGTCCCCTCCGGGCCTCCAGACCCGGCCACATCATGCCCAGTCTGCACGACAAACAGGGAGGAGAAGGCAAAAGTCATAGCACGCTCCACTTATTACACGCACTCTTCGCTCGCTACGAGCTAACAGCCTACCGTATCGCATTGAGCCCCAGCTCCTGCAGCGTCTGCATGTCCTTCTCCACGAAGGACTGTCTAGGGTCGAACGTTGCAGTCTCGGGAATCCACGGCGGACCCTTCACGACAACATTCACTCCGTGAAAGTACCGCTCCTTCCCTGCAGCATCGATGATGCGGCGCGTCTCTGGGTTCACGTGAAGGATGGCCCTTGCCAGGGCTACCGTTACAGCGAGAACTAAAAACTTCATCCTACAGTTGAGGGCCATATTTATCAAAGCGTGTCATGTGACAAACCACTGGACCCTTATATATAAAATTGCGTCTCCCATCCAGCATATATACTAGGATACAATCACTCCCATCTTTCCTTCGCCATGGGATGTGATGAAGGAGAGAGTGAAGGGGAGAATGATTGTACTCTAGGATATAATCACTTCCCTGTTTACTCCAGCCGAGGATGTAATGCAGGAAGGAGTGAAGGGGAGAGGATATAACCACTCACCTCTGTATTTCGGCCTAAGACATAATCACTCCCTCTTTACTTTGGCCTAGGATGTAATGTAGGCAGGAGTGAGGGGGGAGTGATTTTATCCTAGGATATAATCACTCCCCCCTCACTGACTGATATATATATGTATATATGTATGCCTGACCTGTCTCATTCTCCATTTTATATAATCATGTTCCTGCTTTGTCTCATGAAGTGAGCGAGGGTAGGATGTAGTGCGCAGTGGGGCAGTAGGATCATGAGGACGAGACTAGTTCCTGCTGCAAAACTATATTCTGGCAAGCTGGGTGCACCGCACACAGATTGTAGATACATCACATGTACGTGCATCATATGTCACATTCGTAGCTATGTACTTCAACAATGTGTATTCATTCGTCTGAGACAATGGAGTGTGTACTGGCTATATGGCACAACATGGAACAAAGTACCCTTCCATTTCATGTGGGTCACTTGGCTGTCACTAGGACCTGTACCTCGGCCCCCACCACAGTGCCCTGATGGTCCACGAGGATCTTGTTGGTGCCAGCTGGCTTCCACGTGACAGAGGTGGAAGGGAACAGAGCGACGGTGTAGCCCTTTGGGTAGTGCAGGGCCTCGTTCAGGTAGATCTGGAGAGACAATGACAGACGTGTGTGCCAGTAATCACTGCCACAGCTCATCTGTCCACAAAGCCAGTGCACTAGCTACCTCTGACACAGTGGAGGTGCACTCCTTGACTGTGATGTAGACCAGAGTGAAGTCCTGTGTAATGTTATTGTAGGCCATCATCTGTGTGAGTCCAGCAACAGACTGCGCATAGGTGCGGCTCAAAGCCTGCACACAGGAAGAGATGGGGACAGGCAGAGTGAGGGAGCCTATATTGCCTTGACCAGGGGGCTGCAAGCACACACCAATATATAAATATGTACAGATGCTGGGATAATATAAACCATATAAAGAACAACTCACGTCAATATTGTACTGAGGGCGATAATCCCATCCAGTCCAGGACTACAAGCAGAGAAAGAGAGAGCACTAGTCTTAGTTCATCGTGGAACGTTGTACATATGGTGGGCTTACAAGGAACACACACACACACATACAGAGGACTGCAAGCACCCCAACCTGTAGAAAAAAGTCAGCCTGTTCCAGGGTGTCGTAAAGCAGAGACTGGGAAGATAAGGTAAGTGTAATGTCAAATTCTGTGAGAAACCCAGCACAGCCCAAGCGCTGCAGGTCATCCCTCCGAAGAGTAAATGTTGCCTCTGGTGATATCTGAACACACACGCACATACATACAGTAGAAGATTAATACTACACAGCTCATGCAGCAGTACAAGTGAATGTACAATATAAAGTCTGTCGAAATCCTTACATTGGGTGGTCTGTAGAAGTGGTAGGACAGCACACTGCGGTTCCTATACTCATCCCCTCCAGGAACATGGTCAAACCCACTGGTGAGTTCCTCCCAAACGACACCTTCAAAGTAGATGCTGCGAATAGACAGAAAAGAAATGAAGCATAGATTAGTAGTATACTCTAATACATAAGTAGTATACTCTAATACATAAGTAGTATACTCTAATACATAAGTAGTATACTCTAATACATAAGTAGTATACTCTAATACATAAGTAGTATACTCTAATACATAAGTAGTATACTCTAATACATAAGGAGTATACTCTAATACATAAGTAGTATACTCTAATACATAAGTAGTATACTCTGAGAGTATAGGCTTACATTTATTACATGTGGCTACAGTTACCTGTGTTGATCATCCTTGGCCCTGATGGCCTTGTTGAGGTGGTCATACGCGGGTTGCAGGTTCTTCTGGGCAGCAATCGTGGGCAACATCAGGCCTGGGTCAGCATACACATCCCCCGCCCCCGGCTCGTTAATCAACTCATATCCGAGAATGTTGTCGTCTTCTTTGAAGTAGTCGGCAACAACACTCCAGGCTCTGCCCATACTGTCCAACAGACCTAAAACAGAGAGTTGGTATACAGTCGAACCTCTCTATAGAGGACAACATTGGGACCCAGGTGACTGTCCTGTATACAGTGGAACCTCTCTATAGTGGACACTATTGGGACCCAGCTGACTGTCCTGTATAGAGAGGTGTCCCTAATTCAGAGGTGGATTTGTACACAGCTCTATGTGGTTGGGGACACCAGACAGTGTCCTCATTAGAGAGGTGTTCTTTATTTGGAGTGTCCTTTCTAGAGAGGTATGCTGTATTGGATTTTTCGCAGGTCAAATGGTGAAGCGTGCTAGATGCCAGCTCACCATCCGTGTTGTTGTAGAGCATTTGAAAGGCAGCACTGGTGGCCTCAGTGAAGTAGTATGTAAACCACTGCAGTTTGCTGCAATCCTGCAGAGAAGGAGCAACTGCATTCAGGGGCCGTGCATTACAAAGTGCATTGGGAACATTTGTAAGTAAACACAACTCATGCACAAATGAATAACCAGTGTTCATTTGGTTACTGCAGCACTGCTCATATCACAGTATACACAGTGGGTATGCAGTACATATTATAAGAGATAAGAGGGAACAGTGCATATGTATCCATGTACATGTGTGTGTGTGTGTGTGTGTGTGTGTGTGTGTGTGTGTGTGTGTGTGTGTGTGTGTGTGTGTGTGTGTGTGTGTGTGTGTGTGTGTGTGTGTGTGTGTGTGTGTGTGTGTGTGTGTGTGTATGTGTACGTCCATGCATGTGTCCATGCATGTACTGTATGTGTGTGCATGTGCACGTGTGTGCGTGTGTGTGTCTGTGACTGTGTGTGTACAGATGGCATGCAGATGTGTACAAGAGAGCATGGTGTACACATACAATAGAGGACCCACTTCTGCAGATGGATATCCCGTTTTAGGGTTCACTGGATAAGGATTTGCCTTAAGCGGCACAGGCACTCCGGGAGCATCTGAGAGGAGTTGGGATTGAAGGTTGTGCAATGCATGACACTCATTGCAAGGCACATTTAGCCAAAGCTGGCCTCAGGCCCTGCCCTATCACAGCTACTCACTTCCAGTCACCACAGCCCAAGCTGGAAAGCCTTCTCCGCATAACTTGCGAGAATAGGCATCTTGGTGCATGTCCAGTAAAGTGTAAATGCCATACTCAGCGACCCTGAAAACGAGATAAGCACCAGGAAGACATCATTGCTCTAGGATGAAACATGGACCTATGTATGTACATCCACATCAACACTCGACTATGTGTCGTATCTACTTGTTTGTGAAGTCCCTTGCCACTTTGAGGTAGGTGTAGTTGTACTGTCCTTTCTGGGGCTCCACACCTGGCCACATCATGCCCAGTCTGCACACCAAAGAGGGAGGAGAGTGAAAGAGAAGCCTGCAGTGTCCTCAACACACCTGACTGTGTAGTAAAGTGCTCGAGTTGAACAATTCTCGCTATCCAGCCCGTGATCCCCATACAACATGTGCAATATTGCAGGATCCCATTGTGTCAGGTGTGGTCAGAGTGCCACTGGTACCAGCTGCACGCACGGAGTTTTGTACCAACCTCAAGGAGTTCAGTCCTAATTTCTGCAGTCTCTGCATGTCTGTCTCGTTAAAGGGGTACACATCGCCTTCCGGAATCCATGGAAATTTCTTCACGACAACATTCACTCCGTGGAAAAACCGCTCCCTCCCTTCGACATCGATTATGCGGCGCGTCTCAGGGTTCACACGAAGAACACCTTCGGCTCCAGCTTGGGCTAATCCTGCAGTGAGGCATACTATGGCTAGCGAGACGAGGATCAAACGCGACTGCATGGCCAACTGGCAGGCAACCCTCTGGTGACCTCTCACATACAGTACGCCAATCAGCGGGACTGTCCTGGTCACGTGATTTGACTTATTAGCCTTCCGAGCAAGCTAGTTCACGTCTGGTCGGATTGAAGGGGAGAACGATGTTTCTCCTTCATTTTATAGTTCCTCTCTGCTTTCGTCTTGTTACTTGTATTGGAGATCAACCCCCAAACATCGGTAGGCGGTCTAATTGCTAATCCTGCATATTCACACGACACATCTCGCTGTTCCTAACTAGCTCTTCCCAACATGTTGCTTGTTTGTTTGTTTGTTTACCGAGTGATTGTTTGGTAACATTTCTACTGTTCATTATCCCTTCGCGTGTTCATCAGTGTACATCCTCACGGATGACCAAGACCTCAAGCTGGGCTCCCTTGAGATACAGGACAAGGTGCAGAAGCTCTTAGTGCAGGAAGGAATGGTCTTTGAGAATGCCTTCGTGACCACACCAGTGTGTTGCCCATCCAGGTACAGTACTAGTCTGTAGCTAGTCATGTCCGTTTCCAGTTCGTGTATTCACCTTTCAACCTTGGAATGGACTCAATTAGTGTAGATACGAATTTGAAAAAAGTTGAACTATTTTGTTGCAAAATTGGGCGTGGATTGTTACAGGATTATGATGAGTAGCTAGGCTGCTTAGATTCAGTGCTATCAGTTCACCATTGCTGCAACTTATGCGATAGGACGATTTGCTGCCTTTGATTTGATGACATGGACTGACGGAGAATTCTGGTTTTGGTTTGGTGTATGTAAGGCTGGCCATACATTGTGCCGGTGTGCATCGCCAACAATCACCTCCTTTACTTCCTTCTTTCACAAGTGTGCAGCTCTATGGATTATCATATGCACATTTTCTTTCGGTTGTAACATGCTATTCCTATGTATACACATACCCCTGCATATCTCTACAATCATAATACGATTTGCACCCCTTACTGCAGCCCTTACCCCTTAACATGCAGTGGTTACTGGTTCACTTGCTGAGCAATGCACAACTGTTGATAATTACTTAATTAATCGCGGCACATTTTGACTCGAAGGTCTTTGTCAACTGCTTACAAGTAAGTGTCAACTGCTTACAAGTAAGTGTCAACTGCTTACAAGTAAGTGTCAACTGCTTATAAGTGAGTGTCAAGTGGTTACAAACCTTTGAGTCAAAATGTCCTGCTATTAAGTATTAATTAATTTTATCAACAGTTGTGTGTTACTCACAAGGGAAGTTCCAGTACAGTGAAACCTGGCTAAGACAACCGCCTGTGGGCCTGTTCTAACTGACCATTATAGAGAGGTGGCTGCTCTACAGAGATAGATTCCAATGCTTTAGTGCTATCCGGGGCCAGGGAGGCTGGCTGTTTTAGAGAGGTGGCTGCCTTACACAGTGTCCATCTTAGACAGGTTCCACTGTATCAGCATAACAGTATGAGCCTCCATAGCATTTTGCAGTGGTTGTTATAATGGGTGTTTGCTACTTCCTGTTGCATGTGCAGGGCGTCCATTTTGACAGGCCGATATCCGCACAACACGGGCACTTATGAGAACACCGTGCCGTATGGCTGTGCTTCGCAGAGTTGGAGGGACAAAAATGAGCCAAGGACTATTGGAGCGATTCTCTCAGCCAATGGCTACAGGACAGGATTCTTTGGAAAATACCTGAATATGTATGCCCTGCCTCCTAGCGGTGTGGGCCCAGAACATGTTCCTCTGGGATGGACCAGGTGGTTTGGACTCGTTGGCAATAGTGTCTACTACAACTATGACATTTCCAACGACGGCAAGAGAGAGCACCACGGGGCAGACTACGCAACCGACTACCTTCCAGACCTGGTGAAGAACGAATCTGTCAAGTTCATACAAGACGCCAGCGACTTGCCTTTCTTCATGTACATTGCTCCTCCCGCTCCTCACCGACCTGCCACCCCTGCTCCCCAGTACAATGCTGCCTTTGCTGGCAAGCCCGCCCCCAGGACTCCCTCCTATGGCTACAAGGGCAGTGACAAGCATTGGCTGATCAGCACAGGTGAGTACATGCACACACACGTAGTGTGGGACTGCTCCAAGGGTGTACAGTCGTTTCAAGGCTTCTGGTTCTGTTTGCACATTGCGCACTGCAATCACTGGTGGAATTATTGTTTTGGAACATGAGATTTTTGGTTGTGCGCGGATCCATTGCCTGTCAAACCATTTGCTGTACAATGCGTACATCATTCATTCATGATTTACACATGTCACATATTCACGGCCACATGTCACATGATTACATGTTTTGTGTACCTATGTCACATGTATGTCACATGTCACATGTATGTCATATGCTCACAGTCACATGTCACATGTATGTCACATGCTCACAGTCACATGTCACATGTATGTCACATGCTCACAGTCGCATGTCACATGTATGTCACATGCTCACAGTCACATGTCACATGTATGTCACATGCTCACAGTCACATGTCACATTTTGTCACATGTTGCAGGCACTCCAGTCATGAACAACTCCACTCGTCAGCTGGTGGACCAGCTGTACGAGGACCGGTTGGCCACTCTCCTGTCTGTGCAGGACATGGTTGAAGCTGTTATAGACGCTCTGGAGGTGGGGGAGGGGCAAAGTAGGGGGCAAGGGGGGGGGGGGGGGATGAGAAGGTTGGGAGAAGGAGGGGCGAGGGAGAAGGTGGAGGTGGGGAGAGGGGCAAAGGATTGAGGAAGAAGACAAGTGAGGAGGAGGTAGGTGTAATGGTGGAGTAGTGAAGAGGTATCATCACAGGAGAGGAGCTAGGGAGGGAGGGAAGAGGGGAGGGAGGAGGGAGGGCGGGGGGAGGAGGAGGAGAAGGGAGGGAGGGAGGGCACCTAGTGGGCACACATTGGCGCATTCACATAATGATGCTAAGCTGTGTTTGTGTTCTGCTCACAGAAAAAAGGTGTCCTGAAGAACACATTTGTAGTCTACAACAGTGACCACGGTGAGACATGCATGCATGCATGGCCTCTGCAGTAGGATGGAGCATTTTCAAGACTGTTTTCATCACTTTACATTTTTGCGTGTACTCTGTTCACCATGCATGCACACACACACACACGCACGCACACACGCACACACACACACTCGCACACACACACACACACGTGTACACATGTGTACTGTGCCCTCACACACGCCGCAGGCTACCATTTAGGGCAATTCAACCAACAGGTGCGTATGTTTGTTAAGTAGGTGTATTGACTGTAGTGGCATTGATTAACAGATGTTTGGGTGTCACTCTGTCAGGGGGCGGGGCTTCTTCACTCCTCCCCCTCCTCACAGGGCGAGAAGCGGCAGCCTTATGATGAGGATATCCGCGTTCCCCTCATTGTGCGAGGCCCCGGCGTTAAGCCTAACACACGGGCCTCTCCCATTGCTCTCAGCATTGACATGGTGAGTGGTACAAGTGTCGCACACTCGCATTGTGCTACTTGCATGGGCTCACAAAGTGGGCTTCGTTCTTAGTATCACATGCCAGGCCCTATTCTTTGCTTCTAATACACCAGAACGTCTGGTGCGACAGACTATTCTTTCTGCATCTTCTTCATCAGTGAAGGTTGTGTGTATGTACGGCTTAGGAGGCCTTTGTGGTTGCAATATCCACTTCCAATTACTCTGCTGATTGCTGGCTGCAGTATGTTGAATCACTCGATGGAAACCCACTTTGTGATCCAGTGCGCATGGTGCAGAGGTGTCACATCACACAGCCGTGCCAGTGCACCACAACTCACTGTGGTAGTGCGCTGGAGAAGGCTCCCTCCAATAGTATTGTGCTTGGTCACAGCTCAAGTGGTAGTGGGTTGTTGTCCTCTTCTCTCCCTTCAGTTCCCCACATTCTTAGACCTTGCTGGTGTGCAGGCTGAGGAAGATCTTGATGGGCGTTCTCTGAAGAGCATCTTTCTGGGAGAGGAGGAGGAGACTACTGTGAGGGTGTGACGGAGGTTGTGTTGTGAGGGTGTGCTGTGAGGGTGTGAGGGAGGGTTGTGCTGTGAGGGTGTGATGTGCTGTGGGAGTGTGAGGGAGGTTTGTGCTGTGAGGGTGTGAGGGTGTGAGGGAGGTCTGTGCTGTGAGGGTGTGAGGGAGGATTGTGCTGTGAGGGTGTGAGGGAGGGTTGTGCTGTGAGGGTGTGAGGGAGGGTTGTGCTGTGAGGGTGTGAGGGAGAGTTGTGCTGTGAGGGTGTGATGTGCTGTGGGAGTATGAGGGAGGTTTGTGCTGTGAGGGTGTGAGGGTGTGAGGGAGGTTTGTGCTGTGAGGGTGTGAGGGAGGTTGTGCTGAGGGTGTGAGGGAGGTTTGTGCTGTGAGGGTGTGAGGGAGGTTGTGCTGTGAGGGTGAGGGAGGGTTGTGCTGTGAGGGTGTGCTATAAGTTCCATTGCTGTTCTCTTCTGATGTAGTGGCGAAGTGATTTTCTGGTGGAGTACTATGGTGAGGGAGGGGTGGATGGCTGCTTTGACGACTTCCCTGACCCTCCTGACCAACCCTTCTTGCACGGTGAGTGCTGCAGCAGAGAGAGGAACACTACCTGTGCAGACTGAAGTGGTGTGTGAGCGATGAGTAACGTGTTCACTACTGTATGCATGTCATACACCACTGTGGTTGTCATGTCACTGTGGTTGTCATGTCACTGTGGTTGTCATGTCACTGTGGTTGTCATGTCACTGTGCTTGTCACGGTGCAGACTGCCACAACAACACTTTCCTGGCACTAAGGACATTCAGTGAACAAGACAATTCTGTCTTTGCTTACTTCTACAAGAATGGTAGGTATGTGTGTTTTGTGCATGTGTGTGTGTGTGTGTGTGTTGTGTGTGTGTGTGTGCGTGTGTGTGTTGTGTGTGCATGTGTGTGTGTGAGTGTGTGTGTGTTGTGTGCATGTTTTGTGTGTGTCTGGTGCATCTGGTCCATGTCTACCTACACTGGTCTAGTCTATGTTCCCTGTACCTGTGTGTAGACTCTTTCCCTATCAAAGTCAATGACAGATATTTTGAGGAATATTATGATTTAGTTGAGGTGAGACCAGTTGCCATGGCAATGGACGAACACTTACTACTTGGTGGTAAGACCTGGTCATGTACTTCACCAATGCTGTCCCCATCCAGTAACTCTGCCATCATGTAATTTTCTCTGAACTGTCTGGCTTTCTGTTACTTCCACTTCAACTGGTGTCTCATGCATTCCCATTCCTAATGTGCCTACGTACGTAGGACAACTGGGAACTGGTCAACACCCAACATGAACTGGACCCTGCCAAGAAGGAGGCAATGGCTGCTAGGATCCAGGAGCTTTACAGGTGCCATGGAAAGAGTTGCCAGTAAAGAAAGGGATGGACATCTCTGACTAATGCTTATGAATAACTATACCCAATATTATACCTCAGATACGTTTTGGTCAACCTTGTATCAACTAATCATTCTGTGCATTCAATGATGTGGGAATGATTGAATGAGAATGATTAGGAGGCAACTATAATTATGATATACGTACTGCGTATACTTGCCCATCTAATTATTATAATATAATATGGAATATGAAGACATGCATGAGCATGATATACTGGCTGTAAATCATGCTATCAACAAAGGACCAAGTAAGACTGTTCTACCATGAAGATGCATGCATGTAATTATACATCAGCAAGCCTATATAGTTTGGTGAATTTAATTATCTATCAATTTATAAAACATATAATTGCAACACAGCATGTTAATTAGGCCCAATAATTACTCAAACAAGAGTACAATCCAGCAGGCCAGTTAATCAGGTGACAGAATATTTAAAGGCCATCGCTGCATCACACGGTGGCGCTCTTGAAGTAGCTCAGCAAGCAAGCACTCTTGTCAAAGCCAGCTTGAAGCTTGCTCCAAGACGCCTTCTGCTCCTCCAGCAAATCACCACTCAGAGACAGGAGGTTGGTGTCAGCCATGATGGCTGGGCCATGGACCTGTGATAGGAGCATAGAGCATACGTAGATGGATGGATGGACGGACGGAGGAATGGACGGATAGATGGATGTACAGATGTATTTATGGACAGATGGACGGACAGATGGATAGATGGATAGATGGATAGATGGACAGGTGTATGTATGTACGAATGGATGGATGGATGGATGCATGGATAGATGGATGGATGGACGGACAGATGGATGTAGTGGGAGGGGGGGGGGAGATGGGTTGCTGCATGGTCCCAGTGGGTACATATGCACATCCAGCAAGTACATATGCACCCATGCTATAGACATGCCATTGACTTGTATGGTGCATTGTGTGTCTGAATGAAACATCACACCCAATCACACAGAAGAGCAGCAAATGCCAGCTCAGCTGCTCTCTCTACGTACCTTGAGAAACACACTAAGGTAGGCCTGGGTCACTTCGTAGTCCCTCCTTGTCTTCAGCTGGAAGGTGAAGAATTGCAGCATGGCTGCCAGCAGCTCCACTGAGCCTCCAGCTTCGACCGCAAGACCTCGCAACTCGGCATCCACTGATGAAGGACTGTAGCTCTTCAGCATATCCATAGCAGGCTTGTCTGCAGACGGAGAGAGAGGGAGACATGCACTCCTTCTTCTTCTTTAGCCCATATCAACTGCAGGACTCGGGTAGACTAGCCACGTGTACGTGCTGAGGGGCTATCTAGTCTTAACTATACACAATACAAACCTATACCTCAATGACTACACTGTGTGGTTAAAATGTCCTCCATTAAAGCACAAGTTGCTCCTGAAATCAAACGGAATGCATTGAGTGAGTCACATGTTAATGGAAGAACCAAGCACAGAATTGAGGGCTGTTCAGAGATGTGCCATTAGAAGTAGTAAAGCCACTGCCAGATCAAAGACCCAACAAAAATTTCAAACTGGTGAACAACCCATCACATTAGCATGTGGCTTCCATCTTCAAAGCAATATGAATAATTAGGATATACCTTATCTATAAAGAGATAGGCAAAACTAGTGCCATACACGTGCCTAGCAGAATTTCTGCAGCCTACTGCAGTTATCACTGTGCTAGGTGTGCCCACATGTGCCGCGTGCAGTGTAGCGTTCACTCACAGTTACCACTCTCCTGGCATTGTTTCAAGCACTGCTGAAAGTCTGACAGTGGAGCTCCACCGCCAAGATGAAGAATTCTTGACGGTGCAGAACTCTGTACATAGGGACAGGGACAGGGTGAATGTCTAAGCTGACAGACGCGAGAGCCACCCTAGTCCCCCATCTCTGACAGACGCAAGAGTCAATCCAGTCCCCCACCTCTCCCCCCCCCCTCACCTCTGATGCTGGTATATCCTCTGGAGCAGGAACAAAGCTCAGGTCCAATCCGGGCTTAGTTGGGAGGAAGAATGGGGCAGCTTGTGGCGCTTTTGGTGGCTCCTTAGGCTTGTTTCGTTGCTGAAGGTGCAAGTGCACACGAAAGGCACGGTCAGGCAGTCAAAGTCAACCAACTTCCAGCACTGCACGGTGCATCACTGAATAACCTCATTCAGTTGATTCAGGTTGCAACATCTATCCGCTTCAAATAAAGTGGGGGCTTCTCAGCTGGCTGAAGCATGTCAGATAGACAGTTCCCTGGTACCAGCTTGAAGGTGGATGAAAATCCTGCCTTTCATCCACCATCAAGCTGGTACCAGAGAACGGTGTATCCTACATCTTTCTGTTTCGTTGTGGCCATCAAGAATGGCCCCTCCTCCCCCATACACAGTACACACACCTCAAACATGCAAACAATGACACAGATGCAACACGTGTGCCATCCATGGTGCAGTACACATCTTCTCTCGTCCCCCGTTTGCCATGGTGCCTACCTTGATGAGTTCCAGGTTGGGCAGACTGGCCCAGTGGGACTTGGGCAGCGTGGAGAGGGTCAAGAGACCCTCCATGAGAGGCTCTGAGCTACCTTCACCGCTCTGGTCAACCTCTTCTCTAGCGTCCTCCTCTTCCTCGACATCCTCCTCATCTGTCTCAGTCCCCAGAACATCCTTGTCATCCTCCAGTGCCCCGCTACGGGGGAGGGGCAGGGGGCGTGGCTTGTAATTGTGTGGGAGGGGTTTCAAAGAAACTGGGCCATACAGTGTTCGATTAGTCCTGAAGGGAGATGAACGTTAGCACCAAGACAGTACCATAATGCACGTATACAACTACACACATCACTACCTTCACCAACAGGCTGTGCTAACAACAGTCAGCAGTGTTCTACTGTTGTCAGCAGCAAACTGCACGTGACTTAATCACAGGTGAAGTAAGCGTTTCACTTTTGAGTCCAAGCATTAAGGAAATATTACGTTTCTGAACAGGGACTTTGTTGAGCGATCACGTAGCAAGGGGGATAAATTGTAGTGAGACGTTTCAACCTCGAGGGTCTTCGTCAGTCACTAAACTGTTCTCTCTTACTTACTATAGTTTAGTGTTACTGTTAGAGTTTAGTGACTGGCGAAGACCCTCGAGGTTGAAACATCTCACTGCAAGTTATCCCTTCGCTGCAAGACTGTTCAACAACGTTCCCATTCAGTAGCATGGGCCTCTACCACATCAATATAACGGTTGTTGGCCCCTCATCTCGTCCCTTCTACATACACCTACCCACCCTCCAACAGCTCACCACAAATATATGCCCTGCTCATCAACGTGGGTGGTCACCAGGTACTCCCCCACTGGAGACAGAGCAACACTGGAGGCCGGAGAGTCCACCACAAAGCAGTCCAGAAGTCTTGAGGCACAGGGAGAAGGACCAGGGAGAAGGACCAGATGTCACACAGGGAGTGAGAGGAATGCAGAGCAACTGCTGCTGCTAAAATATATATACGAATGTACCACTGGCCACGCCACTAGCCATCCATGCAGTTATGATCTAATATTGTATGTTCATATGTTCAGTAGTGCAGTATTGCCTGAAATGAAGCTTGAACTAGCTCAAGTTGCTGCTACGTACATTGAGTGGTTGGTAGCAAGGAGACATGGCAGTCACTACTTTCAGCAATGTCTTACTGCATGTCAGGTGTAGCACACAGTCACATTCAAGGGCTCAAAGGTATTGGCTGGGGTGAACAATAGGGGCACAAAGCTAGCCATGTGTGTTTTAGTAGCACAGACTCACCCGCCTACCAACCATCCCTCCCTCATCCCTTCTTCCCTCCTCCCTCCCTCCCTCCTCCCTTCCTCCCTCCTCCCTTCCCCTCCCTCCCTCCCTCCTCCCTTCCCCTCCCTTCCCCTCCCTCCCTCATCCCTTCCCTCCCTCATCCCTCCTTCCCCTCATCCCTTCCCTCCCTCATCCCTTCCCCTTCCCTCCCTCATCCCTCCTTCCCCTCATCCCTTCCCTCCCTCATCCCTTCCCCTTCCCTCCCTCATCCCTCCTTCCCCTCATCCCTTCCCTCCCTCATCCCTTCCCCTTCCCTCCCTCGTCCCTGCCCCTCCCTCATCCCTCCTTCCCCTCATCCCTTCCCTCCCTCATCCCTTCCCCTTCCCTCCCTCATCCCTCCTTCCCCTCATCCCTTCCCTCCCTCATCCCTTCCCCTTCCCTCCCTCATCCCTGCCCCTCCCACCCCTGCTGCTACCACACCTCCCAGAAGGCAGGTCCCAAGTCCGAATGGTGCAGTCAACAGAAGCTGTGATCAGCCAATGAGAGTCAGCGCTGAGGGCCAGGTCAGTGATCCGATTGGTGTGACCTGAGAATATCCTCACAATACGTCTTGTATCTGTGTCCACCACTCGGATGAGAAAGTCATCACACGCAACTGCCAGCATGGAGCTGGAAGGTGGGGCAGGGGGCGGGGCAGGAATGAAGTTGTGAATGTAAAAACAAGCTATAATTAGCCAATTTGAAGAGAGCAAACATTAAATATGAGCAATATTGACCGAATAAGAATGAGCTTTAATGACTTGGACAGTGGCTATATGTGTAGGATACAGCAAGAGTGTAACTGAGCTCTTAGACCAATCCTAGACATTGTATGTATGGTATGCATTTGCTGTCCAATCAAACCCAGTGCCGGCCGACCTTTCTCGGTGAAATGCCATGACAGCCACTGCAGAGTCCACCACCACAGTCGCCAAGCAGGATCTACCTCTGAAGGACCACACCTTGTGGGAGAGAGGGGGGCGGGGTAGAGCAGGATGGACGACTGGGGTGGGGCATACGACATTAGCATGCACAGGCAAGCACACACACGCACACATGCATACACACACACCCTCAAACAAACCTTGACAGTTGCATCTGCCGATCCTGTGAACACCTCAACATTGGCTGCATCCACTGCCACCCCACGGACAGCCTTCTTGTGAGCTGCATTGGATCAGTACATGTGACAGGTAGAGGAGGGTAGGGAGGGAGAATGAAAGCAAGAAAGGAGAGAGGGATGGAGTGGAGGGAAGGTGCAAGGCAGCGTGAAAGTGTTTAGATGAAAGCAATGGTATTACAGTACAGCCATATTTGGGTACAGTGGTTACTGAATGAATACGCCTTCCAGGATGCATTTTCACTCTCACCTCCCAGGACTGCTCACCCTCACCTCCCAGCACTCCTCACCTCACCTCCCAGCACTGCTTATCCTCACCTCCCAACACCCCTCACCCTCACCTCCCAGCACTCTCACCCTCACCTCCCAGCACTCCTCACCCTCACCTCCCAACACCCCTCATCCTCACCTCCCAACACTGCTCACCCTCACCTCCCAGCACCCCTCACCCTCACCTCCCAGCACTCCTCTGTGCAATCCAGACTGCATGTTGAACACTTCAACATGGCCGGTGCTCATTCCGAGTACTGCAAAGTTGCCGCAACTTGTGATAGTTGCACACTGCAAGGAATGGATGCAACACACACAATGAGAAAAACCCATCAATTAAGATTGTGGGTGTGTCCTTTTAAAGGGACAACAGATGGTGTATAGCACTGTTAGCAGTACAGAATTGGTAATCAGCACTGGGAGAAGGGGCATGTGACAGCCATGTGATTACATCATGTATTCTGAAGTAGTCACATGACTGTCATGTGACTGGCAATGAACCAAAACCTATTGGTGAATGCATACCACAGGCTTTGCTCCATCAGCGGCAAACTTTGACTTCAGTGAGTGCTTTCCAATGCAGTGATGGTGGAGGTGCCATGTTCTGGCAGCAAGCCCCCCACCCCCCGTGTGACAGGTCACCACACTGTCCCAGTTGTCTGCCCGACTGTTCTCCACTGCAAAGTCCACTATGGGAGGGAGCTTGAGCTCCTCAACTCTGACCCTCCTCAAGTGGGACTCCCTCAGCACTGAGCCTGCAGACAGTGAGCACACAACAGCGAGAGGACTGTCACGGTGTGCAGCGGAACACAGACTGCTGTCTGCACAGTTGTATCCATACACACGTACGCACGCACGCACACACACACACACGCATGTCCATAGATAGAACCCTCCTAAGCTTTTAATTAAATAAACAATCATTTCATCATTAAAAGAGCACATTAATTAATATTACCTAGGATTGGCAATTCGCCTTTATTATCTTCACGCCACCACACACAAAGGCACACAACATGAACTAAATTCTCTGTCTCCTTCCTTCTCCAGTGATCCACCCTACACAGTAGCCTAGTCTAGGCGCACGGCGGGGAAGAGGGTCTAGCGTGCTAGACTAACACAAACCTTGTGTGAGCTCCTTGGCCGAGGAGTCCTTGACAGTGGTGAAGAGCCGCAGGGAGCAGTCCAGCCCGGACGATAGGATCCCCTGTCCACCTTTTGTGCAAAAGCGAACCTTAGTGGGAGGGGCACCGTGGCCACACCTTGATTTCAAAAGTCTTGCACTGCCATCTGATTGGTCAAAAATCCACATCTGATGTGGTGAAGCAACAGACATGTATGGGAGTCAGCTACAAGCCTCACATGTTCGTAGACCTCACAACACATGCACCTAACACAGTGTGTGTACATACAGCAGTTCACACTTCACCAAGAAACAGGGAGCATTCAAAAGGGATGGAGGAAAAACACAATCTTCAACTGCTTCCCAAAGCCTGGACAGTCGTTACCTTGGATACAAACTGGTTTAGTACACAACTGTTCTATGTATGATACAGTATGTATGTACCTGTATCCTAGGTAACAACAGCTGGTAACAACAGCTGGTAACAACAGCTGGTAACAACAGCTGGTAACAACAGCTGGTAACAACAGCTGGTAACAACAGCTGGTAATACAGCATTTGCTACACTGACACACTTGGGTAATACAGCATTTGCTACACTGACACACTTGGGTAATACAGCATTTGCTACACTGACACACTTGGGTAATACAGCATTTGCTACACTGACACACTTGGGTAATACAGCATTTGTTACATCGATGCACTTGGGTAATACAGCATTTGTTACATCGATGCACGTGGAAATTGTAGAATTTAATACACTGACACACTTGGCAATGATAGTGCTTGCTACACCGATGCACTTTTAGCCGTTGACTGCTCTACCTTTAAAGCGTTGTCAGGTCCAGATGTGAGTAGGAGGGGCTGGGAGGGTAGGTAGGCCAGGCCGGTCACTGCACCGTCGTGAGCAGCTCTGATGACGGAGGAGAGACGGCGGCGATTGAGATCCCACACAGCCACCTCACCAGAAGGACTGGCAGTTGCCATGGCAGCCACTCCATCTGAAGATGGAAATGAAATGGAAATCCGAAAGACGAAATAATTAGACGCCACCCCCTTCAACTTGATTATAACGGGTTAGAACTGGTTTCAACTAACCAGTTCTGAAGGAGAGGCTAGTAGCAGGCCCCCATTCTTGGTGGAACTTCATCAAGGTCTCGTCAAACTTGAGGTTATGCAGCAAGCATGTCCCAGTTTCCAATCCAACTCCAACTACATCCACAGCTGGAGACTATTGGATATGGCACACAACTGTAACTCAGAAGAGCTATCTTAACAAACTATAACAAACAGTCTGAGCTTATGTTTGCTAGGCCACCAGCTGCCAAGGTGCAGCCCTCCCCCTCCCTCGCCCTTACCTGCTCCAAGGCCAATACAGGAGAGCCCCATCCAGAGAATGTGTAAATCAGTTTACTGTGCACCGGGAGTGAGAGATGAATCAGAAACTAGTGAAGTATCTTGTGAGGTACAGCAGTGACTGGCTGTCCGGACTACCTGTCTATTCTTCATACATACTGTCTGTTTTGTTGCATGTCCCTCACCTGGTCCACCCTCTGTATCCCTTCCGCTTGGCCCCACCCACCTGACCCCACCCACCTAGTTCGAATGTTCCACAGCTGGAGTGTTCCTTGGCGACTTCCAAGGACAATCTTGTTGAGGTAGGTGGTTGGATGGACAAGAGACGTTATGCAGAACTGGTCGGGATCAAAATGAAGCTCTCCATACAGGTCTGCGGCAAAAGGGGAACGAACAAATATAGTACTTAGAACCAGAGAGATATTGAGCTAGCACGTAGCAATAGCTCCAACAAGTAAGACGTTTCGACCGCGAAGGTCTTCATGAGTTACAAAAGTTTTGTAACTGACGAAGACCTTCGCGGTCGAAACGTCTTACTTGTTGGAACTATTGCTACGTGCTAGCTCAATATCTCTCTGATTCTATGTATTCCGTAGCATGAGCCTCTACGACATCAAATATAGTACTGTACAAAGTTTTAGGCATCTGCCATTACAAAGACAAACAGAAATGAATTTTTTTGCAGCCGCATTTCACACATGTTGCATCACATTTCACACATGTTGTATCACATTTCACACATGTTGCATCACATTTCACACATGTTGCATCACATTTCACACATGTTGCATCACACACTGCTGGCCCCATATATAGCACTGGGAGAAGCCAACCTGCAGTCCTGGTATGCCAGATGCGAAGAATGCTGCCTTTGTCCACTGAAATCAGGTGCTCTCCAAAGATGAGCAGCAGTGAGATGTCGTGTTGGTGACTGTTGTACGTTGCAACCTGTGTGAGTTCAAGGTGATGAGTGAGTACAACAGTAGCTATGGGTTAATCCTCTGTAGCCAGACTGCCATTTTGTTCTGGCCCCACAAACAAAATAGCTGACTGGCTTCGTCAGACTAGCTTCGGGTGCCCACAGCCACAGTGATTTATGTCTGTTACATCATCACACCATGAGACACTGAAGTTCATGCACATACAATACAGTAAGCTAGCTGTGGAACCTCTCTATAAAGGACACTCTGAACGAAGGTCACCTCTCTAATGAGGACACTGTCTGCAGTCCCAACCACATAGAGCTGTGTACAAATCTGCCTCTGAATTAGGAACACCTCTCTATACAGGACAGCCAGCTGGGTCCCGATGGTGTCCACTATAGAGAGGTTCCACTGTACATCCTATTCATGTGCCTCTTGTGTTAGTTGCAGCAAACGCTGTGTGGCCATTGTCCAGTTCAGCACTGATGGCATGACACGATAAATTGGGACGCCGCCTATAATGGTTTCCCTCCTGCCCAAATACTTCAAAATATTCCCTCCCCCCCAGCCCAGATACTTAAACAGCGATCACTAGCACCGACTACTTGTTAGACTGCATGCAGGGACTGCTGTCACACCTTCTCTCACTGATGAGATTTGGGGCTAACGGCACTGGTAGTTACAGTGGCACTAACCCTACTCACCATCCTACCCTTCTTCCAAGCTCTGATGACTGATCCACTTGCAGTGTAGACTCTCTTCCGGTCGATAGCAAGACACAGCACGGCACTGGGTTCCAGTCCACTTGCGTAAATCAGTCTCAGCTTATCACACTGGTTGGTATAGGGGAAGAGAAGTACATTGGCCTGGGTGAGATTGGTACCTCAAATACCCCCTTATCAAAACTGTGCAACATTCGCACTGCAGGGCCGAATACATCAGCACAGTCCTTTGCAGTTGTAATGTGGTTGCCACAACCATAGATACTCTATGCTGCAACCTGCAGTGCATCCTGCTTGCATTCATGGTGGTTTGATCTAAAACGTAGCCCTAGCTATCAGCTAGTACAGGTCCACGCGCATTCCTCTGTTCTGCACAACTAGACAT
The DNA here is from genome assembly GCA_949841015.1 of Aplysina aerophoba. Lineage (NCBI taxonomy): Eukaryota > Metazoa > Porifera > Demospongiae > Verongiida > Aplysinidae > Aplysina > Aplysina aerophoba. Next base: position 4,680,193 of record OX465044.1, read on the forward strand.
GCTCAGTGCTGTCTGCATAGGGATAGCTAGCTATGTAAAGTACTGCCATAGGTTGCTCGCTGGAGCACCCCTTCCCAGAGCTCACATTGTATACATGGTGCGACTTTCCCACTGCTGTGGCCACTAAGAAGCTGTCTCCTCTGGCGTACACGTGCAGTGGTACGTCGTTGCAGCAGAATCCCAGAGCACGATACGGAGCAAATATCCGGCTGCCTTTACTGGAATCAGCCATTTTGTCGCCGGCTCCCCGTGCGTTATGCACGCGACCAAGACGCGTAGACTACGCAACTGCTTACATTCGAGAGGAGCCTGCACGGCAGTTTTCATTGCAAATGAGCCATAGTCGTCTATTCTGGCGCACCTTCCACTCGGCCGCGCGCTCCTCACGTCCTCTGCGTTCTTTTGCCCGTTGCAGGAACAGCCGCCTCGAGCTCTTGGTCAGCGCCGGAAGTCATGCGCACGTGCACTTCCACAATATCTGTGTGCGGTCCACTTGTAACCTCTTAAATACCCATCGGAGCGCCCGTACCAGATCCACTATGTCTGATTCTCATGGGACAGAGCCTGGCTGGGATTATCAGCATCCAGAGGACTGGAAGAAAGTGCCAGGGTTTGTTCACGAGGGAAAGAGGCAGTCTCCCATCAACATCGACTGTAGTCATGCAAGGAAAAGTGCTTCTCTGTCTCCTCTGGGACTGAATGCAGTCTGGAGCGAATCCATCACGGGTAGTATCACAAATAATGGGCGCAGCATCCAATTCACTCCTGCTGATCTCCGTGCCTCATTGGAGAACCATATTGGGACCTATCAACTGAAGCAGTTTCATGTTCATTGGGGAAGAGATGAACAGGACGGATCTGAACACCAGATTGATGGCAAGCAGTGTGCGGCCGAGTACCACTTTGTCCACGAGAAACTCAGTGGCAGTACTTCAGATGGAGACCACTTAGCTGTAATAGCAGTGTTGTGCGAGGAGGATTGTGACACCGCCATCGCTTCAGGAAGTGTGTGGGACAAACTAATGCCACCTACGAATTTTGGTGCTCATGAGAATGTTGCAGACTTAGTTCTCAGAGATCTTCTCCCAGACAACCTGTCCTACTTCCACTACGAGGGCTCGCTCACCACTCCACCGTGTTCTGAGACTGTGCAGTGGTTTGTATTCCAGAAGCCCATCCGTGTGCCTTCCGCATTCCTGCAGGCACTGCGACAGGTCAAGGATGAGAAAGGCCAACTACTGCAGTGCAATTGTAGGAAAGTGCAGCCACTAAACGGCCGCAGCGTGCAGAGCAGCTAAGGATGTCAATGCAGGTGATACATGTAGTAGATATAAATGTTAATACTGCAATGCTGATTATACGTATAATGTGTATTACCGATAGTACCAGGAATGTAATTGTATTAGCTGCCTGTTAAAATATGAACAAAAAGTCACCCGATCCATTTCTGGGCCAGCCCTCTAGTTCTCCTTTCAGATATTAGGCATTCAGGCATTGGGTGTGTTGGGTGTGTGTGCATATGTGTGGACTACTACCTCCACTCCTGGCACTACCTCCCAATTTCCTCAATCACTGGTACCAGTCACTGCTCTAGATGTACATACGTATACATGCCGTCATGATATAATACATATACTGCTGATACAATACATATACTGCTGATATAATACATATACTGCTGATACAATACATATACTGCTGATACAATACATATACTGCTGATACAATACATATGCTGCTGATACAATACATATACTGCTGATATAATACATATACTGCTGATACAATACATATACTGCTGATATAATACATAATACTGCTGATATGTTATTGCAAGCTAGGTGCTTGTATATGTATACTTTACTTAATCTGTACACAATGCATATCCCGATACAGACCTGAGTGGCTAGGTAGACTCATATCGATTGATTCGTTGCGCAGGCCAGAACACTGAACCAGTAATTCAGACGTTTCGGCAACCTACGGCTGCCTTCATCATTGAATAATTGACACTTACAGGCACGCATGTTAAAATACAAAAGGGCAGTCAGACGATGATGTGGTCACGTGAGGTAACATGCGAGTTTAACTAAATACATAACATAACCTAAATAAAACAAAATGAAAGGGTAGTGGTGGTGATAAAATTAAAATAACAATAGGACACAACCTAGTACAATGTAATATATAACTTACTAAACTAAGATTAAAGGAAAATAAATAAAAACAAAAGACAATAAAGAAAGAAATGGGAAGATTAATAATAGTAACAACAGAAAAAAGGGATTACGCCAGATGGATGCACTACTGACCTGACCGTGCACTCTTCTACAGTACTGACACTATATCAGAACACCTTCCCACAGGACCAGAAACATCTTGGTGGATGATAATAAATGGCATCTGTACACACATATGGGGTAATTATGTCACGTGTGCGGGACAAAGCACAGAGGAAGACCCATTTACCCATTGTATGAAGAGAATGGAGAGAGAGGTAAGGTAAGGTACGTATGATCCCAACTCCCTTCTATTTCCTGGTGTATGCACTTGTCCTCCTGTCTTATATAAACCCTCGCCCTTGACCAGAACGTATTCTTCGCTATATGGCAGCCAATGCAGGTAAGGGGAAATCCCTTCATGCATCGGGGAAATCCCTTCACGCGCGTTGCCCTCGTCCCGCGAAAATGGATTTCGATATTCAGGATTTTCTGGCCACTGACTTCTTCCTCAAAGTGCAGAATACTACATCTCCTTTACAAGTATTCCGTGTTCTGTCCGAGTTTCACCATGGAATGCCTCTGTTTCCTTTCACGTTTTTGGCTCACTGTGTCCTAGTCGCTTTGAAACTCAGATCGGATCCGGGTACATGAAATGCACTAGTGTGTGTGACTATATGAGCTGAACGCCAATTGAGACACTATGTGGAACCAATACTCATGTACCTATTCTGGGTCAGCCAATTTGTTATACCTGTAATGTCTGTTATTTTTAAAAGAAATTCTTTTGGTGTGTTAATTTTCTGGAGAGACAACCTTTCAGTTTGTTCTACCCTTGCCTTCTCGTCTACCCTCTTGTCCTTCATTAGAAGTGTTTAAGTATGTTCACCGCAACCCCGCGGTGTCTCTGGTGTGTTTTGTCATCATCGTACAAACAGGAGGCCTGCTGGCAGCTATGTTGCTAGGGTCACCGCCCATTGAAGTTTTCATAACGGACGGGGACATACGCACCATTGGAATAGCAGCTTTGGTGTGGTTTCTAACATTCTTCTGTCCTTTTGATCTGTTTTACAGAGTGTGCAGCCTTTCGCTGACAAAGGTACGTAAGAGATCGGCAGTGTGCGTAATGTGTATCTCTCAACGGTTCATATGCATCCAAGACACACACACGTGTGTGAGTCCATTCTTCCTCTACGTGTCTCCTTCAGCTACTTCTGGAAGTGACTGCTTATTTGCGGAAGGCCCGGAACACAATGAATGGGGTCCTCATGGCAGCTGCACTCTATCCAGCTGCCCCCATTGTAATGGTGTTCACTGGTGTACTGAAAGGTACAGTATATGATGTATACAATATAGATGGCAGTAATCACTGTGTGTGTATATATGTGTGTGTGTGCATGCGTGCGTGCGTGCATGTGTGTGTGCGTGTGTGTACGAACATTTGTGTCACACATTTTTGTGTACCACACTCTTCTGCTATCCTCTGTCCCACTTCTGACCCTCGATACCGTTTACCTTCCCTTTCAGGTACTGGTACAACATTGGGTGTCAACCTATTTAAGCTGTTGTGTGTGGGACAAGGTCCAGAAGGAGTAGCATTTCGGGACAAGGTCAATGTAACTTTGTAAGTTTGTACTACAGTCGATTTTAGGTTGCTTGTCCCATCGCAGAAAACAAAACTTCAAACTGACCAATCAAATCCAAGCTATACCAAAACATCACCGAGTGTAACAAATTTGATTGGTCAGTTTGGTTTTTTGATTTTCTGCAATGGGACAAACAACCTGAAATCGACTGTGCCATTGTCGCCACATTAGCCACATTAGCCCACATTAGCACATATTGGACCAAGTGGGACTCTTCAAGAAGATAGGACACCTCTGTAGTGTGTTATGAGTTCTGCCCAGTAGTAGTAGTAAGTAGTGTTTGTTATACATACTGCTTTGTAGGGTTAGAAAAGCCTCTTTCTCTCATTCATAGTCGTCTCTCTCATACTATGTTGTGGAATCTTTTTACACATGAATGCACAGATACTCACAGCACTGACTAACCCTTGTATTTCTTCCTCTCGCTGTCAATGACACACACACACACACACACACACACACACACACACACACACACACACACACACACACACACACACACACACACACACACACACACACACACACACACACACACACACACACACACACACACACACACACAGCACCACAAAGGTCACTTTCCTTCTGTCGCTTCTCTACACCCTCAACGAGACTGGAGTCATGCACGTGACCCGACCAGAGCTCCTGTTTGCCACTGCCCTGTCAGCCATGTTCACTCATGCCGCTAGCCAGCTGCTCAACATGGATGACCTGCTCTCGGGCCCGACTCACCTGCTGTGGGGAGTGTTCAGCTGCCTCTCCCCCACCCCTCTCAAGAGAGCAGTCGAGGGTGGCAGCAGGAAGGGAAGGCACGAGAAGGAGGACTAGTTCTAGTGTTGTGTATGCTGCACACAGGACTATTGAACAGTACAGCTGTTTTAGCTTACTCACTATTTAGCTCACTGTATAGTGCTCTCTGCATTGGTTACAAATGATGGTTGAAACATGAGTGAGCAAGACAGTCCGTGATTGCATGAGCTGACTAATAATTAATATTGAGTGCACATATACATATATTTGTAAGGGTGAGAACATATATACTGTTAGGGATCGACGATTGAAATGAGCTAGTGTTGCATATCATTAATATACATGTCGTATATATGAACCAGCTCCTCCTGCTTGATTGCGTGTACCATTTGTACTAGTGTCACATTGGACCTTCTGGGTCCTAGCCCCCTTTGAGTGTGGGCACTCAGATATTCAGTGATTGACTGGTTGATTGCAGGGGCAACTGGGCATATGTTGTGTGCTTCCACTTACACATACAATCCGTGTACTTGTAGGTCAAGTCTCCTTCAGGGAGCACCGTCTACAAGGGTAGCTTTCTTTCTCCTCTGGCTGCCTTGGTTCTGATGTTTTGCCCCCTGACACACTCATACACCCATGTGAGTGCTGGGATCACCGGGCTGCCCACTGGTGGGCAAGTGTTGGCGTGACATCATATATCCTCTGAAAGGCTCCTGAATTATAATTCACTGTTAGTGCAGGTCATGTCGTGTGTGTGCAATATGTCTTCTCCATTGATATTGACGAAGCCTACTGCCTCCTCGTCGTTGTTGCAGAATGCTTCTCTGTTGTTGACAGTGTGGCCTGACCCTCATGCCATTGTGCTCCACCTCTCTTGGACCACACGTGTTCCTTCATGCACACTTGCAGGGAGTCCTCTCAGAGTCTGTTCAGTGGCCAGTGCTCCATGAGCAACTGATGAACAGCCGACAGAGCCATGGCAATTGCAAGTTGTGGCAGCTCTTCACTACACACGTGAGAGTAGGCATGATTGTGTGCATGTGCCTTGTGTGTGTGTGTGTGTGTGCTTGAGCTCTTCTTTCTCACTGAGCAGGTTCCTCCTCTTTATGTGAGAGACAGATGTTCCAGTGCAGAAGAGCAAGAAGGAGAGTGGGCCGGAGCAGAAACACAGGGAAGGTCCACAAACTGGACCAAACTCCTTACCACCTACCGCTGCTCCTTTGACATGATGTACTCATTGCTGAACTACTCAACTCAACTCAAACACTTCTGCAAGCCTCTCAGTGGGACAGCAGCCATTTTCCTTGCAGCCAAGCAAGATAGCTATGTCCCATGTGAGGATTGTGTCACATCAGTGTGGCCAGGTGAGAGGTGGTGTTACTATTAATAGCAGGTGATGTAAGGTGTTGAGCTACACATGAAGTGTGTTATGTTGATGGTGGCCATTTCGAAGCAAAGAGACATTACCGTAGGTTTGCTAGTACAACATGCATAAAACTGTATAGTATGTATACAGATTTGTACTGAAATGTAGTAATTGTTTCTTTTATTACTGTGGTCATATTCTCTGTTTCTTAGAAACATAGTGAGTGAAGCCATCCAAGAGACTGCAGACAGCTTCCCCATCACTAGACACATCCACATGACATGTAACAGCGTGTATAATGACCTCCGTATTACACAGTGTGAACACACATGCACACACACACACACACACACACACACACACCACACACACACACACACACACACACACACACACACACACACACACACACACACACACACACACACACACACACACACACACACACACACACACACACACACACACACACACACACACACACACACACACACACACACACACACACACACACACACACACACACACACACACACACACACACACACACACACACACACACACACACACACACGTATGTGTACAGTCCTGTACACAGAGGTGGACTCCCTTTAACAATGAAGGGCTCATTATTCTGTTATGTGTCCTAAAGGCATAATTTGGTTGATCATTTTCACAGCAGTTTATCAAAAGCATGCATTGCTGCCTACATCTACTCCCTATCAGAGTTCAGCTCTTAGCTAGTTCAAGAAACCACACAATTAAGCCTGGTGCTAAAGGTCCTAAGCAGCTCCAGTCTGCCTTTCTCTGTCGACTGCCACTCAACACCTGCCGCTCACTCCTGAGCAGCAAAGCTGTACAGCTTGATCAGGTAGTCTGGCTGGTAATGGGAGTCAGTTGCTAGGAGAACGTTGCCCTGGGTGACAAGGAACAATATATATATACGGTACACTTGGTATTGGACTATCATCACAAGAGAAGTGAATGAGCTGTTAATGTTTCCTTGAAAGTACCAAAGTAAACACACACATTCAGTTTCAATGAGTTGACCCGCATCTTCATTTGACAGGTGGACATGCAAGTGCCTCTCCACACATTTGTCTGTATGCATTGTACGTACGTACGTATACAGCACTTACTGTACATGCTCATACATACATACATACGGTACATACAATCATACAGTCGGCCCTATACAATGCAATACCTGTAGCAGACACCAGTGGGACCCACCTTGATATTCTTCGAAGTGAGTGTGTGCTTGAAGGCGCCGGCCTTCTGGTACACATAGCCGGCTGTGTTGGCCATGTACTCAGACAGCCAGAAGTAGGTCATTTGGTTGGTTTCACTCACGCCGGGGAGAGAAGGAGAGGAGAAGGGTGCCTCTGTGGGGTGAGCCCTACTCATGAATTCACCCTGGGGAACAGGAAAGAACTCTTCAGCAAAACCCAAAATTAAATGCATGTACAATGATTACTTCATGCATGAGGATTGGCTTATTGCAGAGTTATTGCAAGCTTGCCTTGTTCCCTGGACAGAATGTAAGTGTCAGTGAATGTGGGGTCATCCACCAGTGCATAGTTGATCTCGGCAGTCTTGTCAATTGCAACTGTCACTGAAGTTCAAATGGTTTGGGGCTTCAGAGTTATCATTGAAGACTCAACAGTTTACTCTATACACACACACGCACGCACGCATGCACGCACACACGCACGCACGCACGCACACACACAGACAACACACGCACACACACGCACACACACACACACACACACACACACACACACACACACACACACACACACAGTGAGACACACACACACACACACTGACACACACACAGTGAGACACACACACACACACACACACACACACACACACACACACACACACACACACACATACAATAGCACACAGGCACACACACACAAACAAACGCACACACACAGACACGCACACACGCACACACAGACACACACACACACACACACACACACACACACACACACACACACACACACACACACACACACACACACACACACACACACACACACACACACACACACACACACACACACACACACACACACACACACACACACACACACACACACACACACACACACACACACACACACACACACACGTATGTGTACAGTCCTGTACACAGAGGTGGACTCCCTTTAACAATGAAGGGCTCATTATTCTGTTATGTGTCCTAAAGGCATAATTTGGTTGATCATTTTCACAGCAGTTTATCAAAAGCATGCATTGCTGCCTACATCTACTCCCTATCAGAGTTCAGCTCTTAGCTAGTTCAAGAAACCACACAATTAAGCCTGGTGCTAAAGGTCCTAAGCAGCTCCAGTCTGCCTTTCTCTGTCGACTGCCACTCAACACCTGCCGCTCACTCCTGAGCAGCAAAGCTGTACAGCTTGATCAGGTAGTCTGGCTGGTAATGGGAGTCAGTTGCTAGGAGAACGTTGCCCTGGGTGACAAGGAACAATATATATATACGGTACACTTGGTATTGGACTATCATCACAAGAGAAGTGAATGAGCTGTTAATGTTTCCTTGAAAGTACCAAAGTAAACACACACATTCAGTTTCAATGAGTTGACCCGCATCTTCATTTGACAGGTGGACATGCAAGTGCCTCTCCACACATTTGTCTGTATGCATTGTACGTACGTACGTATACAGCACTTACTGTACATGCTCATACATACATACATACGGTACATACAATCATACAGTCGGCCCTATACAATGCAATACCTGTAGCAGACACCAGTGGGACCCACCTTGATATTCTTCGAAGTGAGTGTGTGCTTGAAGGCGCCGGCCTTCTGGTACACATAGCCGGCTGTGTTGGCCATGTACTCAGACAGCCAGAAGTAGGTCATTTGGTTGGTTTCACTCACGCCGGGGAGAGAAGGAGAGGAGAAGGGTGCCTCTGTGGGGTGAGCCCTACTCATGAATTCACCCTGGGGAACAGGAAAGAACTCTTCAGCAAAACCCAAAATTAAATGCATGTACAATGATTACTTCATGCATGAGGATTGGCTTATTGCAGAGTTATTGCAAGCTTGCCTTGTTCCCTGGACAGAATGTAAGTGTCAGTGAATGTGGGGTCATCCACCAGTGCATAGTTGATCTCGGCAGTCTTGTCAATTGCAACTGTCACTGAAGTTCAAATGGTTTGGGGCTTCAGAGTTATCATTGAAGACTCAACAGTTTACTCTATACACACACACGCACGCACGCATGCACGCACACACGCACGCACGCACGCACACACACAGACAACACACGCACACACACGCACACACACACACACACACACACACACACACACACACACACACACACACACAGTGAGACACACACACACACACACTGACACACACACAGTGAGACACACACACACACACACACACACACACACACACACACACACACACACACACA
>OX465044.1:4689851-4734851 GCA_949841015.1 Aplysina aerophoba
TGTGTATGAACAACTATTATATATTAGAGTGGCAACCTCATGCATAGGAGATATGCCATGATGTTGATCGATTAATCGATTAATTAAATTTTGCAACTGGCAACAAAACTTTTGTGGTTAAAATGCCAAACCAATTATCCTGGCCTGTTATACGTGTGCACACAAACAGTTAATACATATCAAATGTGTGTGTGTGTGTGTGTGTGTGTGTGTGTGTGTGTGTGTGTGTGCGTGCGTGTGTGTGTGTGTGTGTGTGCGCGTGCCCTTGTACCTGGTAGTTCCACGCTGATATGCAGTAGAGGCTCAAGTCCTGCTTCAGTAAAGGAAGCGTGAGGTCAAAGTAGCTGTTAAGGGCGAAGTGTGAGAGGAAAAGCAGTGCAAGGCTAGATTCACAGGAAGTGTCTCACACTCCCACACATGCAGACAGACACATGCTTCATTGAGCGTTGAACACACCCCATAAACATGACAACATGGGTGCATCTGACTGCACGTCACCCACAGCAACATGCATGCATCAGTCAAGCTCACTTGAAGAAATCGGGAGACACATTCAGAGTGTCGTCCATGACTACAGCAAACTCAGCTTCCTGCACAGAGGTGCAAGACAAGCAGATGAGCATTGTATCAAAGGAAGGTACACCATACTGAAGAAGAAGCACACCAAAGACTATGTAAACAAGTGTTGATGTTGCACAATATGACTCCTTGTGACCTTCCAGGATGGTTTGCCGTAGAACATCAGACTTCAGACACTCAGACTTCAGACACACACACAGACACAGACAGACAGACACACACATACGTACACGTGCACACACACACACACACACACACACAGACACAGAGAGACGCGTACACACACACACACACACACACACACACACACACACAGAGATGCACACACATACACACACACACACAGATGCATGCATTCACACACACACACACTGACACACACACACGCACAGTGAGACACACACACACAATAGCACACAGGCACACACACAGGCACACACACAGGCACACACACAGGCACACACACACTCACTGGAAAGGCCTTGAAGACTGTAGTCACAGCTGACCCATAAAGCTGCAAGTGACACAGGTTAGAAAGTGCAGTAAAGTGAGTGGTAATGCTACTTATAGGTACTACATCAATTGTGTGAATTTGTGCACGAGTGTATGCGTGCATGTGCGTGTGTGTGTGTGCGTGCACGTGTGTCTGTGTGTGTGTGCATGTGTGTGTACATATGTATGTGTGTGTGTGTGTGTGTATGTGTCGCAAATTCAAATATAGATCAAAGTCTTAGCGTTTTCAATGCACAGTGCAGGTTTGCCGAGCATGACAGTGTGCATGTGACACTGATCACTGCACTGACTTGAGCCAGAGTTGGCTTCTTCTCTGTTTCACTGGCGTTGTGTATAACAACACCAAACAGCTCCCCAACCACCTCCATCTCCTGCACAGACACAAAACAGCACACCAACCCAGTGAGGCATCTCCCAACCCCAGTGAGGCGCCTCCCAACCCCAGTGAGGCACACCTCCCAACCCCAGTGAGGCACACCTCCCAACCCCAGTGAGGCACACCTCCCAACCCCAGTGAGGCACCTCCCAACCCCAGTGAGGGACCTCCCAACTCCAGTGAGGCACACCTCCCAACCCCAGTGAGGCACCTCCCAGCCCCAGTGAGGCATCTCCCAACCCCAGTGAGGCGCCTCCCAACCCCAGTGAGGCACCTCCCAACCCCAGTGAGGCACCTCCCAACTCCAGTGAGGCACCTCCCAACCCTAGTGAGGCACCCACTTCACCATCTGTCAAGGTGTCACCTGGCTACAGCACCATAAGACCAGGCGCACTGTCACGCGTGCAGTGCATATACTACCACAATACAGCAGCAGCACAGTCCACTCAGTTAGGATGGTTGCACTCACTTTGCTCCACTCACTAGCTACCACCAGCACCGAGGAGGGGTTGGCACCTGGTGCAGCCAGCAACTTGCCGAGGGTCTGGATGAGTGGCTGGTGCCCGCTGCTTGAGAGCACAACCACAGGAACACCAACCAAGTTAGTCATTGCCACCTAGAGCAGCGCAGGAGGAAAGGGAAGGGATGGAGCGAGTATCTTACTCCTCTCCTAGATCTTGAAGAGTTTCCACAAGTATCTTGTGTGTGCAAAACATTTGACATGCCAGGTACAAGTATAAAACTACACAACAGAAAAAGCACGTACATACACATATAACAAGGTACACATTGAAAGACTTACTATGGTATTAATACAAAACAGCACACTACAGCACTGCTAACTCATCAAAGTAGCAAGTGTGATAGAAATACAAATGAAAGGGGGCACTATTTAGCACATAAAAATCACATGACAATCACATGGCAGTCACATGACATGTCTGGAACCACTCACAGTGTTGGTCTTGCGCTGACTCCTCAGATTACCTGCAGTAGTTCAGAAGAAACCCTGTGATTCTAGAGGTCAGTGACCGTATATACAGACAATGGCCAGGTTGCCAGGCAGTAAGAAAGCTGTGGGATGCCCTATTAAAGGCATATCTATAATTAATCACCCACACTGGTTTTCGGCCAGAGTAGATCCCCAACACCTCAAAGACATGGCTTCAATAAACCCAGACTGGACAAACACACAACAACCTCATCATGAACCTTACTCCTTGGCTGACTCAACCTCTCAGACACTACTACTTCTCCACAGTACTTGTACACATGTCCCATTGGGTTAGGAGGCTGTCTCAGTTTCTACTACGTACAGTGGAACCTCTCTATAAAGGACACTTTGAATAAGGGACACCTCTCTAATGAGGACACTGTCTGCAGTCCCAACCACATGTACAAATCTACCCGTCTGAATTAGGGACACGCCCATCACCACACATACTGTATTTTCAACCCTAGAACGTACACTAGCTCTGCATCAAGCTGGTCTCTTGTGCAGTACCAAAGGATGACACAGAGGGGATGGACAGGGCCCTCCAGAGAACAGCCCGGTGGGCTACTATGCTAGAACAGCCCGGTGGGCTACTACGCTAGAACAGAGATTCACTACCAAGTGTAAAATGGACAAGGGGAGGAATTTTAAGTGTAATCCAAGGTTCTTTGTTTTGACAACAAGACATTTGGCCCTGGTAGAGTGTTCTTCAGTTGTTACAAAACAAATCATGATCTGTTTTGTAACAACTGAAGAAGGCCCTATTGAACTCTCTACCAGGCTCTACCAGGGCCAAAACGTCTTGTTGTCAAAACAAAGAACCTTGCACTACACTGTACTTGGATTACACCTAAAATTCCTCCCCTTATCCACGCAGCTATGTCTTGACCGTACCACACGGTGGAGACGTTACATACACAATGCCTGTACACAATGCAGCTGTGTTCACAGCCACAAGGACAACTCACAAGAACAGAGCACGGAGCCTTCGTGGTCCAAACAGTACTTCTTCCTCAGCTTGTTCTCTGGTCGTTTTGCCCATGTACAGACAGGAGCTGAACACAGAAACACACACACACACACACACACACACACACACACACACACACACACACACACACACACACACACACACACACACACACACACACACACACACACACACACACACACACACACACACACACACACACACACACACACACACACACACACACACACACACACACACACACACACACACACACACACACACGTGCTTAGATGTTTGTTCACTCCACCTGCCACACCCACCCAATCACAACCACACCCCATAAGGGTGAAGTTGCGTACAGCCCACACAATATGCCCTCATATACAGTACTCACTGGGATCTGTTCCCTGCACAACTATACTTAGGACCACGTCTGCAGCCCACGACCTCACATCCGGAGCCTGCCTTCGTTCCTCTTCACTGAATAGCTCTGAGGGGTAACATGATCAGAGGAGTACTCACACAGTACACTGGTGTTACTGTGTGTGCATACACATGACTACACTCATGTACTCCATGTGTGTGTGTGTGTGTGTGTGTGTGTGTGTGTGTGTGTGTGTGTGTGTGTGTGTGTGTGTGTGTGTGTGTGTGTGTGTGTGTGTGTGTGCGTGTGCGTGTGTGCATGCATGTGGTCAGGTGTGTCTGATCAAAGGTGGGCTCCGGAGCTGCACCAGAAACAAAGCTACAGCCTATGTTATATACTGTACGTGGAGATCTCCTTAGGAGAGGGAACCTCACAAGACACAACTGTTTCTAAACAGCTGCCCCCCACCACCCGGTGGTCGAAAGCCATTTCATTCTAGGCCCTTTGTACTGTACTTGCCCCAGTACATGGTTATCAAGGTTCAAGGTTCAAGGTGTGTGTGTGTGCCCAAAATAGCAGAGGTAGTCATGTGTACCGGGATGTGTACAAGATTCCAAGGGCAGGAGTAGTCACAATATGCACGCCTACTGTAGGTATATACCACCTTCACTGTGTGCATAGGGAACTTCACTACATGCAGAGGGCCCACGCCCACACGGCACTGTGTGCATAGGGAACTTCACTACATGCAGAGGGCCCACGCCCACACGGCACTGTGTGCATAGGGAACTTCACTACATGCAGAGGGCCCACGCCCACACGGCACTGTGTGCATAGGGAACTTCACTACATGCAGAGGGCCCACGCCCACACGGCACTGTGTGCATAGGGAACTTCACTACATGCAGAGGGCCCACGCCCACACGGCACTGTGTGCATAGGGAACTTCACTACATGCAGAGGGCCCACGCCCACACGGCACTGTGTGCATAGGGAACTTCACTACATGCAGAGGGCCCACGCCCACACGGCACTGTGTGCATAGGGAACTTCACTACATGCAGAGGGCCCACGCCCACACGGCACTGTGTGCATAGGGAACTTCACTACATGCAGAGGGCCCACGCCCACACGGCACTGTGTGCATAGGGAACTTCACTACATGCAGAGGGCCCACGCCCACACGGCACTGTGTGCATAGGGAACTTCACTACATGCAGAGGGCCCACGCCCACACGGCACTGTGTGCATAGGGAACTTCACTACATGCAGAGGGCCCACGCCCACACGGCACTGTGTGCATAGGCAACTTCACTACATGCAGAGGGCCCACGCCCACACGGCACTGTGTGCATAGGGAACTTCACTACATGCAGAGGGCCCACGCCCACACGGCACTGTGTGCATAGGGAACTTCACTACATGCAGAGGGCCCACGCCCACACGGCACTGTGTGCATAGGGAACTTCACTACATGCAGAGGGCCCACGCCCACACGGCACTGTGTGCATTTACTCCCTTGCATGGAGCTGGCCATAAAAGGGAACTTCACTAACTCAGCAGGCACGTGTGTACACATTAGTGCTGGGCGATACTATCGATACCATCGATAGTATCGATACCCCTTGGGTATCGATATACAGCTGGGTGACTATTGGCAGTATCGCCTATAAATATATTTTATACACATAATATTGCTAGGAATGTATATAATATATTATAGTGCACGTTGCGAATCAAGGCAAATGGCTGCCAGCGAGGAACTTTGCAAATATAAGCTGTCGCCTCTTCCTGGCGCTACCAGCGAAGAATGGAAATACTTTGGGTTTGAGAAGAAGGATGGAAAGCTCGTCGATCGCCGCGAGGTAAGCGCCAAATAACGCAATAGGTACGGAAATGCGCTACATATGCGTACGCTTCTCAATAAAATATGCGCTACGTACGCCTCTCAATTACATATGTACGTGCTGTACTGCAAGGCAGCCCACCTTCGATTAATGCTGTAGCTTGTTGTTGTGTTGCAGGTCCTGTGTGCTTTGTGTGAGCCACCCACCAAGCTTAAGTACAGTGGGAACACAACTAACCTGTTTTCCCACTTAAGGAACAAGCATCCTGTCACACACAACAAGCTACAACGTTCTAGCTCTTTGGCTAGCAGTCTTTCGAAGCCAGGCAGTAGCAGTCAGGCGGGACTGGCGTATTTCTTCAAGAAACGGAAAAAGTTGCCCACTGACAGCAAAACTGCTCAGGACATCACCAAGGCAGTTGGCTATGTCATAGCGATGTCAATTTAATTTAAGTGTCACTTTGATTTCCATAAGTTGAATTCCACCAATATATCGGGTATATCGTGATACCCTCCTAAGGTATCGTGATACACAAAAAAAGTCAATATCGCCCAGCTCTAGTACACATGTTCACACTGACACATACACACGTATTCATACGTACATACTGTGTGTACACAAGTGCTCCACTTGGACTCAGTACAAGTGTACATCAAAGAGATACACAGAAATATCTGGTGGGGGTACATAGCTGCGTTCCAAATGAACAGCAATGTATTCTTCAGTTGACAAAGACCTCCGGCTTAGGGTTAGAAACGTCCTGCATCATATTGAACTATTGCTACGAATGTTGCTCTAAAAGGACTTTGCTGTTCAGATACAGAATACACTATGTACATCTTTTTGGATGGAAGAGGAGTGGGAGCTACCAAAGGAAGTGAACAGGAGGTCATGCTCGCAGGCTTCAAACACGCTCCTTGACCTCGGTGAGACGTACAGGACCCACAGCACCAAGGAACAGTCTGACAAACACACAACACACAAATGTGCCAGATGGGGAATTTGTACACTTTGCCTAGTGTACGGAATTAGTAAAGTGGTAAGATTTAGTGATTTTACCATTTGTCACATACAAATGTGCTGGTTGTACATGACCCGTTGTCTGTGCGTGTGCACCTGTGTGCACCAGGCCTTGCTTCTAGGACAGTCACAGTTCGGGTCAATCAAAATACAGGACAAGAGCAATTCTGGCCACGTCTGTCATGGAGGACATGCAGTCCACAATCATCTTCTGCTTCCACAGCAGAAAGAAAGCCCATACTGTAACTTTTTTGG
This sequence comes from Aplysina aerophoba, assembly GCA_949841015.1. NCBI lineage: Eukaryota > Metazoa > Porifera > Demospongiae > Verongiida > Aplysinidae > Aplysina > Aplysina aerophoba. The sequence continues at coordinate 4,696,773 of OX465044.1, forward strand.
TGAGTGCCAATTTAATTGCTGAGCATGCTTTGAACGTTGCGAATGTTCTAAGCCAGTACATGTGCACGTATGTACGCATGCATGTACGTACTGTACATGTGTATGTCTGTATGTATGTACGTATGTATGTTCGTACGTACATATGTATGTATGCCTGTCTGTCTGTCTGGATGTATGTAGACATGAAGCTCAGCCCTCCCCATCCCTCCCCATCCCTCCCCACCCTTCTCCTTCCCCAACAGCATTTTTGCGTGTGTGGCACTTTACCTCCTTTCTTTGTGATAAACACCCACATGTCCCGCCATGTCAAACTCTCTGCAAAGAAAGCAGACAGCACAATATACCATCTGCATCTATCTCTACTCCCCCCCCCCCACACACACACACATTCAAGCACTAGCCCTCCCACATACTGTACGATTACACGATATCACACATCACGCACATACGTACTGTGTGTACACTAATTTGTGCTGTACATTTACGCACCAGCCAGCTTGCTTCCCAGAGCTGCCAATGCAGCCTTTCCCACTTGCTGCAGGTGGAAGGTAGCCTCATCCTGTACACATCACGCAGTGGGGTAGTAACAACATGCAGTGGGGCAGTATAAGACAATGTACAACACGCAGTGGGGTAGTATAAGACAATGTACAACACGCAGTGGGGTAGTATAAGACAATGTACACATCACGCAGTGGGGTAGTATAAGACAATGTAGTATAAGACAATGTACAACACGCAGTGGGGTAGTATAAGACAATGTACAACACGCAGTGGGGCAGTATAAGACAATGTACAACATGCAGTGGGGTAGTATAAGACAATGTACAACACGCTGTGGGGTAGTATAAGACAATGTACAACACGCTGTGGGGTAGTATAAGACAATGTACAACACGCAGTGGGGTAGTATAAGACAATGTACAACACACAGTGGGGCAGTATAAGACAATGTACAACACGCTGTGGGGTAGTATAAGACAATGTACAACACGCTGTGGGGTAGTATAAGACAATGTACAACACACAGTGGGGCAGTATAAGACAATGTACAACACGCTGTGGGGCAGTACAAGACAATGTGCAACACGCAGTGGGGCAGTACAAGACAATGTACAACATGCAGTGGGGTAGTATAAGACAATGTACAACATGCAGTGGGGTAGTATAAGACAATGTACAACATGCAGTGGGGTAGTATAAGACAATGTACAACACGCAGTGGGGTAGTATAAGACAATGTGCAACGTGCAGTGGGGTAGTATAAGACAATGTACAACACGCAGTGGGGTAGTATAAGACAATGTGCAACGTGGCTGATGAAGACCTTCACGGTCGAAACGCCCTACTATTAACTTCCTTTTTGCTACATGAATTGCTCAGATACCTCAGAGAAAGTTTGTTGCTATAGCATGAGCCTCTACCACATCATGCATACGCACATACGTACTATATGAACACGCATGCACACACAGAGAGATGAAAAACATGTCTTCTCTACCTAAAGCAACAATTCAAGCATTTTACACAGAGGCTATGCTGAAGCACTACAAATACATCTACACACACACACACAGAGAGAGAGAGCACTGCTATACGATGTACGTACAACCATCATCCCTCCCCTTACAATGCAAATGCTCACTTTTATAGCAAAACATAGTATTCTTCCATTAGTGACAGAATTGATGAAGTCAGCCATTTTCTTCTCACCACCATGCAGGTACGTGTCAAAGATTTGTGACGACAGCAGTGCTCCCTACATGACAGGCAAGCGCGCATACACACACACACACAGTGACAACAACCAAGTCTACTTTAAACATACCTGAGTAGCTACGAATGATACATAGTTACATATACATAGGAATGATACACAGTTACTCATACATACTGTAGGAATGATACACGGTTACTCATACATACTGTAGGAATGATACACGGTTACTCATACATAGGAATGATACACAGTTACTTATACATACTGTAGGAATGACATACAGTTACTTACGCATACGTACATACATATCTACTACACTAGCCTACAGTAGTGTGCGTAACATAGTCCAAGATATAAGTACGTACGTACGTAGCTATAACCGACTCCATTACTTCTATGCAGACACACACATACATACATACTAACATACGTATGTGTGTACTTCACATTCGGATTGCTGAGTAGAGTGAAGTACACTGTACACTACACCATAATGATAATCACGCATCTCTTTCAAAGTACGCTTGAGTTACAAGTGAGCACAAGTGGGCACAGAGAGCAAAACCTATAATCGTGCTGCCGGAGATAGCTAAATTGCCAGACACACTCACAAAGAGCATGCCATCAATTAATAGACTTGCCAACCACATCTGACATATTATGTGCGTGTATCTTATCTTACATGACAACCTCCAGCCAAACTACTTAGGTGAGTGCAGTGGAATCTCTCTACAGTGGACACCATCAGGACCTAGCTGACTGACCCTAAATCAGAGGCAGATTTGTACACAGCTCTATGTGGTTGGGACTGCAGACAGTGTCCTCATTAGAGAGGTATCCTTTATATTCAGTGTCCTTTATAGAGAGGTTCCACTGTATACTAGGCTTTCTCTTCCTCAGCCACCACATACCAAGGAAAGTGGAGTCACACCACTGAATAGTGAAATGCTGTTCCAGGACACCTGGCCACTTCCCTCCCTCATTCTCAAATTGCAGGCGCTTCAAGCATTACCTTAGATCACAGAACACATCCATTGTAACACGTTTTGAGGGGGAACAGACTGACACCGGAAGAGAAACAGCTTACTGCACTGTGCACAGTTGTACTAACCAGCACACCCACACCCCCACACCAGCTGAACTACCTGAACGCACATAGTACATACGTAAATACGTATATATGGAGTATATACGTACGTGCATATGTACGTATAGGTATGTATATAAATATGTATGTATGTTTCAGTTTCCACAAATGCTGCAGATATTAGCAGACAACAGAAATGGCTAACATCGTTCTTGCCACACATACGTCCGTAACAAGATACTAATTCACCCACAATTGCTTAAATGAGGCTGCAGAAGTCTGGAATGTGTGTGTACGAGCGTGCGTGTGTGTGTGTGACTTGGGCTGTATGTATTAATATGGCTAATGTACATAGTTACAATGCATACCTCCAAGACGCATTCAACTGCACATAGCCAGAACTACAGTGATGTTCATGGAGCTGACACGTAGTAACAATTTCAATGGAAGTAGACATAGCAAGTATGTGGACTCAAACCACGAATGTGTGTGTGTGTGTGTGTGTGTGTGTGTGTGTGTGCGTGTGTGTTGTCTGTGTGTGTGTGTGTGTGCGTGTGTGTGTGTCTGTGTGTGTGTGTGTGTGTGCGTGTGTGCGCGTGTGTGTGCACGTGTGTGTGTGTGTGTGTGTGTGCATGTGTGTGTTGTCTGTGTGCATGTGCGTGTGTGTGTGTGTGCGCATGTGTGTGTGTGTGCATGTGTTGTCTGTGTGCATGTGCGTGTGTATGTGTGTTGTGTGTGTTGTGTGTGTGTGTGTGCATGCATGTATTCATGGTACATGCAATGTCACTCTATTCATAGACTGCCGCGAACAAGGCACACACACAAACACTTCATTCTGTCCCATTGTCAGTATGTTTCCCCACAAGTTGCCGACAGACTCTACACTTCCCAACCATATTCAAACGCGGTACCAATGCATGCAAGCGACAAGGCACTAACATGAAACTAATTTTAACAGCACAACTGTACCCTCTGTAGAGTTTCAGAGTAGAGGGCATTCCCTACTGTAGATGAGTGATGCTGTTCACACTGACCCTAAATCACGTCCGACTTAGCCAGCCACTCAGGACCCCTCAAACTCTTTTATTCCTCCGTACAGCCATTCAAAATGGCACCGCAAATGGGCAGTTACGCATCACCAACCTGCCCACCCCCATACAAAAAATTATAAAAATAAAGAGGAATGAATTAAACAGCAAATGTATGCAGTATTAACTATATAAATTTGACCCTGAGTGTGGTCACATCATTTCATGTCACCCCTCATTACTGCACTTGCTTTTCCACACTATTACCACTTCCTTCTCATTCACCATGTGGTGCTGTAGAGCTGTTATTCCGCTAAAGAGACGTGCACTATGTGTGCTGTCCCTAACAACCCAACACACTCAGCAATTCACACTGCATTTCCATTGTACTCACATTCCCCTGGTTCAGTACCACCACGTGCAGTCCTCTCTGCTTCACATCAGTGCCACTCGAGTACACCTGCAAGCAGTAAGCAGTTATTGAGCAATGGGTCATATGTGTTATCGAGCAATGGGTCACATGTCCTGTGTGCCACCTCATCAACTGTACGTACACTCACTCACACTCACACACGCACACGCACACGCACACACACACACACACACACACACACACACACACACACACACACACACACACACACACACACAGACACACTGATGTGTCTATTGAACCACAACTGATATGCTAAAAGTGTAGAGCATGTTCACACAGGATCCTGGGAGCATGTCCATCAGGTTTAGGCATCCTTCAACATTGCACTTGATGTGATTGTGACAACTCACACCATGATGTATTTAGTGGAGAATGGCACCCAACTGGCACATACTAGGATCACTTGCAAGGTCAGTGAGACGGTAGACAAGTGTGCCGTTGTGGTCACTTCACACACACATCGACGACGACGTACATTCTGTACACTTTCACAGTGAAGTTTGTGGCTTCCTATAGTGAAAGCGAACTAGTCTAGTGTGCACGAATACTATTCCCCACTGGTAACCTCTTCACATAAAGCCTATGCTGAGCAGAATTATTGCGATCGAAAGAATTAAAACCGCAGCAGAGATGTCATATTAATGCTGTGATTCCACGAAGACCACACCAACTGCTCCTGCTTGTCGTTTCACACACACAACCTCATGTACCAATACAAACACACACACACACACACACACACACACACACACACACACACACACACACACACACACACACACACACACACACACACACACACACACACTTGTGCACACACACACGCACACACTTGTGCACACACACATACAATGCTACCACTGTGTAATGGGAGAAGCCAACAGCAATACAGAACAATGAAGTAGTCACACACAGAGCAGCTATATTTGTGCATACATTACCCATTTGTGCACATACGTGTATATAGCTGGTCATAACACTCACCACTTTATCATTCACGTGGACCTCCGCTAGATACCTCCCTGAGACAACCTTCACCTTGAATTTAGAGTAAGTGTTTTCCACCAACTCTTCTTCTTCTGCGACAATACTCGGCTTCTCTTCGCTGGCACGTATCTCCCCGTCCGTGCTTACAGGCACGGGAGACTTCTCATCTGTCACGGGAGACTTCTCATCTGTCATGGGAGATTTCTCCTCCGTCTTCACCGGCACACTTGGGGATGCTTGAGTCTCTGAACTGTTGCGAACGTTAGCCGGGCCTTTATCAGACTCCAGTGCGGTGGGCTTTCGACCCAAAATAGCTCGTGCGCGGACACCAAGCTCTTCTTGCGACAGGTCATCGAGGTCGTCTTGCTCCACCTGGTAGTTTCTGACTCTCTCGCCTCCAACCCCCACCTCTCTGATAACCAACTTGGCGGGACGTGGACGCGACACAGTCATTGCAACAAAGCCCACGAGAATCAGGACCACCAGACACTGACGATAGCAAGAAACGTGGACACGAGAGACCGATGGTTACGTTCAACACCGTAGGAAATCGGAGCAAGAAGAACCCAATACAGACACACGTACCTTCAAAATGCTCCACTTCTGTCTCATTAACTTCCTCATGATGCGTGCCCGCTGCTCTACCAGTTGCTGCTGAGCGAGAAGGAGTACCGCACAATTGAAGGCCACACGCTCCTGGCTGGCTGCCCTCAGGAAGTGGGCGAAGTACGTAGATGGGGCGCTGAGCCTGGCGCAGCTCACGTGATTGGTTAACACGTGGATACACACTTTGAATCTTCAATTACGTAATTAAACTGTCGTGGGTTGGATTTTACAGCAGGCAACGAGTTCAATAGTGTACATGCAAGACACGTATTGGTGGCCACACACGTGAATGATAATGCAAAGCCTAATGACGATGATGATGCCATAATCATCATGTGAGAGGACACAAGCACACTGTGAGTACAGATGAGGAGTCAACAGGTGGCTTAAAATAAATACTTAATGGGGCTTTTTGAGCTTGATGGGCGTGATTCGCTCTGGCTTGTACCTGTTGAGAGAGCAGCAACAGGACCAGGCATTATGTCTGAGGAGGCTTCCAGTGCATGCATGCATTCGGTGTGTGTGTGTGTGTATGTGTGTGTGTGTGTGTGTGTGTGTGTGTGTGTGTGTGTGTGTGTGTGTGTGTATGTGTGTGTGACTATTTCTTCTCAATCTCACTTGCAATAAGGAGAAAAAGGACACCCCACAACAATAATGTGGTTGTCTTTGAGCCACAAACGCCACAAGCCCTGAGAAGAGAAACATGTCAGATAGGTTCAGCAGAGGTCAAAAGCTTGGCTGTGTGGAGATGCAGCTAACACGGGAGACCACAAGCCAAGGACAGACCATGCATTCCAGCAACCAAACAGCTACAACGATGGGACATTTCCAACTCAAAGGCCAGCTTGAACAATCTGCGTAGCTTGCAAAGACCACCGTGGAGCATCCTATCCTTGCCTTTTCTTGCATAATGATTGTTAGAATACATGTTTCACTCTTGCTAGTGTAGCACTAGTGTGCATGCGTGCGTGCGTGCGTGCGTGTGTGCATTTGAGCAGTGATTGTCTTGTGTTGCGTAGTGTCAACAGGTTTACACATCAACTCACATTGTGAAAACCTCTTGCATCCAAGTCCCAGATTTTCCAGTGCTGTGGCCACCATAACATAATTATGGTAAACAGATGCAAGAAATGTTTACATATATATTTACATATAGTAATAGGCTGTGTAACAGTATGTTAGCTGTGGAGTGGTCTCTCGGGCCTCCTGCCTCACTCACCCCTGCTAGCACAATCCATGTGTCCCAGTCCTTCTGACTTGCTCTGGAAATGTACACCACGTACACCTTACCCTGGGGGAATGGTCACGCATTTAGGGATTATCTTCACCAGGTGCAACACATGATGGTGTAATGTTTTGAAGCTCATGAAGACCTTCAAGGTCAAAACGTTCTATAATTGCCTCTTGTCATTGCTACGTGACAGCTCATTATACCTCGCACGGACGGTTTTAGCTACCGTAGTGTGAGCCTCTACCACATCACAAATCAAGGCTATCAGATGAATCAGGACTGTACAGACATACGTGCATAGGACACAGACACAGACGCACGCAACATTAACCACCACAGCCTAGCTACCGTAGCGTGAGCCTCTACCACATCACGGTGTGCTGCTCACTTTGGTGTTTGGTATGAAGGCTTCGCTGTCCGTTGGCACTGTGTGGTCAACTGGTACAGCTTCTCTAATAGAGCAACAGGGGAGGAGAGAACAAGATTTAGGAGTACTTGAAATCTGTGACTGGTGTGTGAACGGCAAACATGACGAAGGAGCAACTGCATGACATACATTGGTACCAATGTTGAAAACAATCAGTATGATTGGTTCTTTCCTGTTACGGTACTACTCGGAGCACCAGGTGAACCATACATACCAATCAGATGTCAATGCTACCACCAGTGGTGTTTTGTAGTGAAGAATGTTGAGCCATAACAATTAAATGAGAAATATTTCAGAGAGACAAGAGGTTAATCAACTCACATGTACTTTGAACCTCTTCCCTCATTTGTAGTTAACAGTATCGTCTAGACTAGCAGTCTTATTTCTTCACTATGTACCAACATTGAACAAGACGGACGGTCTCTCGTGTTACATGGTGTTGCCTGGCAATTAACCTAGTGGTGGTTTAGCCCTCTTTCTCACTTTGTGGTAGCAAACCAGAAGTAGGGGGCTGCCCTTTATGTACAGTACATTGCTTAAGAGGTTTAGCTCCACAGACTAGTTGTGTGGTATATAGGCACTACAATCTTCACTTAGGCACCTGGGACTGGACACCACAACTCTGCGGAGTTGTCCTTCGAAGGTGAGTTGTACCTCAGCTATCATTCCTCAAACCAAACAGCTTCAAAAAATGCTATGAAGCTGCTTCGCACAAAGGGCACAGAATGGTGACAAACTCACTTTAGAATGACTCAGTTGGAGTCACTTAACATAGCCCAACTGCCAATTGGGTGCATGTTGTCTGTGGCCATGGCAACAAGCTATAGAATGCAGCTGTCACTGAGTGGTGCCCTAGCTTAGTGTGAGCTTATTAGGTGTCAAACTTCTACTACTGCGGCTTACTTGTTACGCTACACTGATCGTTGCAGCTTGTCTCATGAAGTGGCGAATGTACATTTCCTAATGGTAAATTACGTGCACTTTCAGGGAGGTGTGGTCAGGCGTGGGCGGGCCAGTTCAAGGGAGAATCCTGAGATACAAGTGTGTGTGGGGACACTGCAAGGTAGTCTGCAGTTGTACGTAGCTGTGGAGCTGATACTAAAGAAGTGCACACAGTCTACACTTAGGAGGGTTATGCTGCCTATGTAATCCTATCAAGGTGTACTGGATATGGAAATACATCCAGCGACCCCTGTGTCTGCAAAACTCACATGACAGTCTGAAATAAACAATAAACAATATGGCATAAACAAGACCGTACCTCTGTGCCAAGATGCACATATGTAACCTCTCCATTCCCTTAGGGAGGCCACACCCTTAGCACTTCCTTGGTTTCACTCTGGTTGGTCTACTTTAGGCAGGAACACATCGCCTTGTAAACCCCACCCCCCACCTATGGCAGATGACTGTTGTGGTGAAGATGTATTACAAACAATTTACGTATACACAACCATGGACGTTTTGGACATTTCGTAAGTTGATTATGATATTTGACTTTAATCGCTTGCAGGTGCATAATATGTCTCTGACATATTCTTCATTATTCTTCCTTATTTTTAATTTACCCTCATTGGAGTACCAATAAAACTGACTTCTGCATGATTTTATTTATCAGTTTGACCTTAATCTTCAACCTATATATATTCTTTTCTTTACTGGGTGCCACAAAGTAGTGCTTGGCTAAGGGTTCCCCAGGTGAAGCAGACTACCTGGCACCTGGCCCCTAATTACTTCTAAGGACTACAGTTCAACTGCTGAAAGGTATGACTGTGCCCTGACTGTACTGTACCAATCTGCCATGCATTTGAACAAGAACATGCTTGACCACACTTATCAGGCGTGATCACAAGAAGGGCTTCATGCTCTTCCTAGCTGGCTTCCTTGGGAGGCTCAGCACCTTATGGTTCTATGGATGATTCAGCCCACACAAATCAATTAGTGTGCATTTGTGGTTGGGGGCCATTTGTAGTTGCGTGGGAATAGCATTAAGGTCACTTATTAGTCTAGTCTGGCCTGCTAGACCAGCTTCTTGTGTGGCTGCTTATCGCATGGCGAAATGGGAGGTTGGATCTAGCAGGTCAGACTACACAAACACCCGACCTGTCTGAACACACATAGTGCATTTTATGTATGTACATCAGTTTGCACACACGCGTGGGCACACACATGCACACACACACACACACACACACACACACACACACACACACACACACACACACACACACACACACACACACACACACACACACACACACACACACACACACACACACACACACACACACACACACACACACACACACACACACACACACACACACACGCAACACACACACGTAGCCCTTCAGGCCTGTTCATTGACCAGCTGTGACACACAACCACTGCAGGACTAATGTATGCATCAGCTTACAGCAAGCAAATGAACAACTAAGGGCCCAGTCACACTGCGGCTGTATTGACAGTGACAGTGACACCGAGCATGTCACTTTTGGCAGTCACACTATGGAAACTACATACCATGGGAATTAGTGCAAACGTCACTGTTGCTTCCATTCTGCTATACGTAATGGAGGCTCACAAAACTCACTTCAGCAAGCCTTCGATTATTTCCTCATATGCAGTCTTTGTCATTCTGTCACACAGAGAAGACACATGATGAAGATTACATCAATACATTCCTGTATCTCTTCCATGTACACCCAAATACTGGATGATACGTGCATTATAGGCACATAATTACAGTACTACAGTGATATTATATAGGACTGGGCAAATTGTTGAGCAATCACGAAGCGGTGAAAAAAGATGAATATGTAGACGTCTCGACTGCGAAGGTCTTCGTCAGTTACAATAATCTGTTTTCACTGCTACGCAATTGCTCAACAATTTGCCCGGTCCTACCTATGCCGTAGCAATGAGCCTCTACCAAATTATATTATATAGATTGGACGTGTGATCAAATACATGAAAGTACTGCAGTGACAGAACGTCACTAGCACATCCACTGAAATGACAGATGATGACACATGTGACGAGCACATGCATCAAAAGCACACCATGTCACCAACACAGTATTCACTGAAGTGCCCCACACATCCTATAGGAGGCTCACCGGTTGATATCCTTCAACGTTACATCTGCCTGCTTGTTAATGACATGGTTCTTGAAGTAGCGGTCATGGAAATATGGGTTCATGGTATTTCCGGACACACCAAAGTGGAAAGTTCGTGAGATATCTGGGATAATACACTCTCTGGATTGTGAAGATCACAGAGGAGGACAAGGCAGCAGAGAATGGGTCACGTGAAGAGCACTGTTGGTACAACCATGCACTCCTCATCCCGCTAAGGTCAACAGAACATTCCACCCTGTATACACAAAGGTACAGTAAGTTATACTCCCATAGGGGAGAAGAAGGGGCACATTGCTTATACTCACATTGTGCATGTGTGTGGCGCTAATTGTAGCTCTCGGAGGACCTGCACTCTGACCTCCAAAGGTGCTATGAATCTCGTTATACATGGTTGCCAAGGTAATGGTAACCCAGCATCCCTTCATATCACAACTGCTCAGACTGATTTAGCAATTGATGTGAAGTAGACACTCAGCATATTCGAGTGCGTTCTGGGTATAATTATATGTACCTTGGAATAGTATGATAACACCATAACCTCTGAATAGCCTTCTGTAACCCCCTGACCCTAATTAAACCTATGACCCCTGCGACAACAGGTGCAAACATGACTGCATGCATGCCATCATAAAATGCAGCAGCACATGAATAGCTTTGTCAATCCATTCACTTGCCTTCCCTTCCTCATGAAATCTGTTCTCATCCACATGTCCCAGTCCCATAGCTGCAAGGGATTAGGTACTGACAATGATCATACATTACAGTAAGTGGAAGATGTCACAGTAGGTGTTTTGGGAGGGTGTGAGTGTGGTATGAGGAAAGGGTGTGAGGTGTTTGGGGAGACTGTGAGTGAGGTACGTATGAGGAGTTTGGAGAGAGTGTGTGTGGTATGAGGAAAGGAGTTAGGTGTTTGGGGACATTGAGTGTGGTATGAGGAAAGGAGTTAGGTGTTTGGGGACATTGAGTGTGGTATGAGGTAAGGAGTGAGACATAGGTTGCACATATAGAGACAGGGTATGTATGAGGGAATAGTGGGAGACAGACACAGTAAACAGTTGAGAGATGAGTGGTCTTCAAAAGAGTCTGAAAACCATCTCCATTGCACACAGTGCATGTGGAGTTCACCTTATACAAACCAGCAGTCTGACCACAAATGCCTTAACACCTCCAGTACAAGCTAACCCAACTGGTCACACAAAGCAGAGATACACATGTCCTGTGTTCTCACCTTGTCCGGAGTGGGCCACTGTGGCTCAAGTTCCTCCTTGTACAATGAACGGGACAGCAGCCTGAGGAAGGAAGGACCACACACGGTTACGAACAGCTGCCAACGACAGCCACAACCTCATCTTCAAAGTATTTTGAAAACAAGCGAAGTTAATTGAGTTTGAAACATAATGTGTGGCCAACAGCCTGAGGAAAGAAAGAATCACACACACAGCTACGAACAGCTGCCACCTACAGCCACCACCTCATTTTTAAGGTATTGAAAACAAGCCAAGTTAATTGAGTTTGAAACATAATGTGTGGCCAACAGTCTGAGGGAAGAAAGGATCGCGCACACAGCTACGAACAGCTGCCACCTACAGCCACCACCTCATTTTTAAGGTATTGAAAACAAGCCAAGTTAATTGAGTTTGAAACATGTGTGGACAACAGTCTGAGGGAAGAAAGGATCACACACACAGCTACGAACAGCTGCCACCTACAGCCACCACCTCATTTTTAAGGTATTGAAAACAAGCCAAGTTAATTGAGTTTGAAACATGTGTGGACAACAGTCTGAGGGAAGAAAGGATCACACACACAGCTACGAACAGGCGAAAACAAGGGAAGTTAATTGAGTTTGAATACTAATGCAATATATATGGAAATTTAAATTAGAAAAACGGGAGTGTCCCGCTGCACTACATTGGTAGGTAGGCACGTCATCACCCTATTGGAGGCTTAGTGCATGTAATCACAGTAGTAGGACGTGTTAGAAGGAACCAGGGGTTGATTGTTGAGTGTGAATGATGTGGCAGACTTGTTCAGAGAAGCAAGCTGCTGAAATCCAGCACAACCTTCTTCAGTTGTAGATGCATTACAAATCTGATTTGCCTAAAATTTCAGGCGTACTCTTCTGCACACCTGCTCCATATCAGGGAGACAGGGTGGGGATACCGTTAGTACTAAACCAATCAAGGACAAACAGCTGTCTGTGGGATAAAATACGGAGGCAGATACCAGTGAAGGATCTAAGGGGAAGAGAGTATTGGTGGTGAAATGCTTTTCATTTCATTCTCCTTGTGTGGACCTTATCAATGTAGATTGTGTGCGTTGTTTGGAGATAGAGCATTCCTGTGCTTAATCCAGGGCTCATAGATACGAATACACACTTGGCAACTTGTACTCTTGAGGGAAGACCCCAGAGTTGCACTACACACTCCCAAGAATGCTGACAGTGGCTCATCGGCTCATCAGCAGCAGCCGCACCTTCGCACTAGGTAGTAGCAAGAGTATCTAGATAAGAGGTACCGCTCTTATCTACCCACTTTGGTGCACCGTGATCACCATCATTTATGATTCATGAACACAGCTTGGGGTGTGGGTGGGAGGTGTGGGGTATGGGTGGGAGGTGTGGATATGGAGTACACAAACTGATTCCAACGGCAAGCAGAGACAGATTTCTCAGGCTCATTCCAGAAAAACAGTCCTGTCATTAACTACTGCAGCTTGTGGTGGTGTGGCATAGTGAGAATTAGGTCTAGCAATTTACAGTACTTGTTGGCACTGCTGTGCCTCCGCACTAGTGTCGGCACTAGTGTGTCGGCACTGGTGTGCCCACACTAGTGTTGCTGCACTGGTGTGCCCTTTTCTTCACCTGCATGCATTGCTCACCATCCCAGCCCTGGCATTGTGTCCACCCGATACAAGAGTCCGGGGTCAAGTGTAGTGTGCTGGTAGCCCTGTGTACAGACGCAAGGGGGTCAAAGGTCAGGCAGACTATACTCAAGCATCACAGAACAGAACAGTTACAGAGATGTGGTAGGTAAAATTCAAAGGTGTCCATGTGCTGTAATCAATGACTGAATGATTGATAGCTAGAACTGAACCGAGCAATCCATCCTAGTACCAAGCTATGATGCAGTGACGAATCTCTCCATGAGCAGCATAACACTGATGAATAATGTTAAAGTATACAGCTGAGCCTCCAACTAGTCATGTGACCTATTTGTATAGACCTAGAATTGGTCATGTGACTGGTCATGTGACATGGCACCCACCTGGTCATTCCATGCTGAGATGCAGTACAGACTGCTGTCCTCCTTCATCAAATGGACCGTTTGACTGAAGTAGCTAGTAAGGAAGAAGGAATGCTGGCTGACGTGGGTTAAGTAATGTGCGCACATAAGAATATGCTCTCTCTCTGTGTGTGCGTGCGTTTGTGTGTATGTGTGTGCACTACCTGAAGAAGTCCGGAGCAACGTCAAGATCCTCTTCCACAACAATTGTGTACTCAGCTTTCTGAAGCAGAAAGAAGATGAGCACATTATACTTCATTAGAGTGGCAACCTCCATTATAATCACCCTCTTAACAGCCTCAGATGTACACTGGGACACCCTCCAATACATTGCTATATACTTCACTCACAGGGTGCTGTACACTGGGACACCCTCCAATACACTGCTATATACTTCACTCACAGGGTACATGTACACTGGGACACCCTCTAATACACTGCTATATACTTCACTCACAGGGTGCTGTACACTGGGACACCCTCTAATACATTGCTATATACTTCACTCACAGGGTACATGTACATTGGGACACCCTCCAATACACTGCTATATACTTCACTCACAGGGTGCTGTACACTGGGACACCCTCCAATACACTGCTATATACTTCACTCACAGGGTACATGTACACTGGGACACCCTCTAATACACTGCTATATACTTCACTCACAGGGTGCTGTACACTGGGACACCCTCTAATACATTGCTATATACTTCACTCACAGGGTACATGTACACTGGGACACCCTCTAATACATTGCTATATACTTCACTCACAGGGTGCTGTACACTGGGACACCCTCCAATACACTGCTATATACTTCACTCACAGGATACATGTACACTGGGACACCCTCCAATACATTGCTATATACTTCACTCACAGGGTACATGTACACTGGGACACCCTCCAATACATTGCTATATACTTCACTCACAGGGTGCTGTACACTGGGACACCGTCCAATACACTGCTATATACTTCACTCACAGGGTACATGTACACTGGGACACCCTCTAATACATTGCTATATACTTCACTCACAGGATACATGTACACTGGGACACCCTCCAATACATTGCTATATACTTCACTCACAGGGTACATGTACACTGGGACACCCTCCAATACATTGCTATATACTTCACTCACAGGGTGCTGTACACTGGGACACCCTCCAATACACTGCTATATACTTCACTCACAGGGTACATGTACACTGGGACACCCTCTAATACATTGCTATATACTTCACTCACAGGGTGCTGTACACTGGGACACCCTCCAATACATTGCTATATACTTCACTCACAGGGTACATGTACACTGGGACACCCTCCAATACATTGCTATATACTTCACTCACAGGGTACATGTACACTGGGACACCCTCCAATACACTGCTATATACTTCACTCACAGGGTGCTGTACACTGGGACACCCTCTAATACATTGCTATATACTTCACTCACAGGATACATGTACACTGGGACACCCTCTAATACACTGCTATATACTTCACTCACAGGGTGCTGTACACTGGGACACCCTCCAATACACTGCTATATACTTCACTCACAGGGTACATGTACACTGGGACACCCTCCAATACATTGCTATATACTTCACTCACAGGGTACATGTACACTGGGACACCCTCCAATACATTGCTATATACTTCACTCACGGGGTACATGTCAAAGACTGTTGTGAGGCTCATCTTGTAGTGCTGTGTGAACGAGAAGAAGCTAGATACAAATTTGTAAAGAGAAAGGGAAGGCTATATATGAAAAATTGAGCTTCTTTCCATGGTTGATTGTTTGTAGAACTAAAACTAAAAATGTTGATAGAAGGTCTCACTATACAATAACTAAATCAATGTACACAAAATAAATATCGCACAGTGGGATAAATTCACTGTCTTCTTTTACAAAGTATGCATGCCTAAGTATTAATTAACTAATTTAATTATTAATCAATTAATTAAATAATAGTGAAAATAGTATACCAGCAGTGAAAATGGTCTGCTACTAGTTAATAGTGCATGCGACATGGCAGTACAACTGTAGTGTCTACCAAGTACAAAATGGTACTACACCAACGACCAAACACACATGCACGCACGCACGCACGCTCGCACACACACACACAGCAAACCTGGGTGATTCTTCCGTTCCTGGAGCTCTGAGGTTCATGCTGTATGGCCCTCACGCCCAACAGCTCGGCAACAGCTTTAGGCTCCTATAGGTAGGAGGAGGGATGCACAACACAACACAAAAGAGGAGCAGCTGGACCACCACAACTGTTTAACCCGCACTCACCTGCCAAATTATCACTCACTCACTCACTTAATCAATCAATCAACACTGAGCTGCTCAAACTATTCAATGAAAGCACTTGCCAGCTTAACAATTAACAATCAACTACCCAACGGAGCTACCAACCAAGTGCACCTCTCATTTTGTACACCGATAGCGCATTGATGAGCAACGAAGTAAGATGTTTCAGCTTCGAGGCCCTTTGTCAACTAACGCTTACAAGATCTTGTAAGCAATTGACAGAGACCTCTGGATCAAAGCGTCCTCATCATCATCATCATCATCATCATTATCAGCGTCCTACTAGTGAGTATTATTTATTACTAGTGAGTATTATTTATTACTAGTGAGTATTATTAACTGTTGTTGTTCATCATTTCGCTATCGGTATAAGTTCAACACAACTATGAGCGTCTACAAGATCATCATTTTGCATGTTTGCTACGCTTGTTTTGACCGCACACACCTGAAAGAAGCCATCAATGAAGACAACAATCATGGACCGGTTGGCACCATCGGTGGACAGCAGTGTCCGCAACATGCGGAAGAGATAGGGACCCCTGTTGCTAGCCATCACAGACACTGGCACATTAGCAATGTGGTTGGGCGACAGCTGCAAAATGGGACGAGGCACTAGCGTACACCAACGTAATAATATGCTTACTAAGTATGCACACAGGTTGGGGCAAAAACAACTTAGTGAGGCCAGTAACATACAATAGTGAATAGTGTGTACATACGTGCAAGTCTAGCAAGCTAGCTCCTGTCTGCCTATGGGCACTTACACTACAGACACGCCCCTCTTGTAGGCAAGTGGACATGGGGAGGAATTTCAAGGGTAATCTGTACATGGTACAAGGTTCTTTGTTTTGACAACAAGACGTTTTGGCCCCAATAGGGCCTTCTTCAGTTGTTACAAAACAAATTGTGATCTGTTTTGTAACAACTGAAGAAGGCCCTATTGAACTGAAACTTATCCATTTCAGACATGTAATGAAACTCTATTCTATCACGTACACAAGTGTCTGGGGCGGAGAGGGGCTGGTACTATAGACATGCCTAACTCGATACGCACCCAATGCTCTAGCCACCCAAAAGTAGAAGCATGTATAGCCACTGATAACTGTTAGGGAATGCAAACTTCACAGTTAACTGTGGACAAGACTTTACGAGCAACTGAATGCACTTACACTGGGTGCTTGCCCTTTTAGTGGTAGGGGATTGGCACCTGTGGTAGTGGGGAAGGTGGGACCGTGTCAGTTGAGTGAGTGCAAGGACGACCATGCCTACACTATCCTAAGCATGCAATGCATATGTAATTGCATGCATTTGTGTGTGTGTGTGTGTGTGTGTGTGTGTGTGTGTGTGTGTTTGTGTGCGTGTGTGTGTGGGCGTGTAGGTGCATGGATGGCTCTGTGTACATACATAGGTGTGTATGCACATACGTACTGTATGTTGGGCTGCTAACCATACCAGTTCCCAAGTGAAAATCAAACTACAGTGAAACCTGGCTAAGACAACCGCCTGTGGGCCAGTTCTAACTGACCATTATAGAGAGGTGGCTGCTCTACAGAGATAGATTTCAATGCTTTAGTGCTATCTGGGGCCAGGGAGGCTGGCTGTTTCAGAGAGGTGGCTGCCTTATATATACAGTGACCATATTAGACAGGTTCCACTGTATTTAGAATCCCCATAAAGCATTCTAGGTAGAGATTGACAGTCTGTTCGTGTGTGCGTGCGTGTATGTGTGTGTGACACGTACAGTCACAAAGAAGCCCGTATCCCTCATACAATGAGCAAAAGTGTGCTCTCCGCCTGTTTTCCTCTGTCTCAGGCCAGTCACAAGAGACAGCTGCACAGAGAGGAGAAATAGGCCATATTTGTCTTCTACGAACCATGCCACCAATCACATTCAACACCAAAGATCAAATAAAAGTAAGACTCGTTTCACCACTCACCCCCTGCATCACGCATCCCCACGCACACTCTATGCAGGCACTGGGACAAGTCTGTATGTACTTACCGTTGTCGGTTAGAGGGATGGTCACTGAGATGTGCACTTGCCTACCCCAAGAGTTCAGATCAGACGACTTCCCCACATCTTCATCAAATGCAGAACCTGTGTACATCACATTAAGTACATATCAACCATAGCACTATTAATTGCGTGCTATGCTATCAATAATTAATGAATGAAAATGAAACTGTTGTCTTGTTCAAACTCTCGTTCATACAGAAAATACGTGTCACAGTTAGAAGAGGTTGAGTTGAACTTTTCTGATGTCTATGCTATGTCATTACAAAGGTGTCTCCTTTGTATGCATACATACACCTTGAAACGGGTCATGTGGGAGAGAAACCAGCAACAACTGAGGCTCAAACCTAGGACCTGCTGGACGCTGTACAGCAAGGTTGCAGACAATGAGCCATCAGCCTCGGCAGAGGCCAATCATGGACTCATGTGCCAGCTGCAACCTTCGCTTTGCTACTTATTGCGCAATAGCGCAGGATCCTTTGCGATTGCACAATAATAGCAGCGCAGGGGTAAGGGCTCGGACTCTGTCTGTTATCTTGTGTGCCAGCTGCAACAGGTGGTCTGACATCATCATAGACGATCACTGCTATGTTGTTGGTAACCAGCTAACTGATCTTGATAAGCACATATACGTATAGTGGTACATATAGTGGAATCACTCAATAACAACTGACTGTGCAGGGCATTTTGGCTACTTGAGGCTTAGGTCGTTGTCAACTGTGTACAAAACTAAAGATACTGCACCATAGGTATGCAAATGATCAACAAAACCAATTCGCTACTTAACAGGTGGGTGGTGCTGTTGACATAGCAACCTCTTGAACCCACACCCTCAAGGCTGGTGTGGTGTGACTGTGAGCTCAGCAGGCAGGCAGGCATTCAACAACGAGGAAGACAGTTGTAGCCGCCCAAACAAGTGAAATGGCCCTGCTTGTGTTGTCAAAAACACTTGCAATGCCTCTACCCGGTCACTCAGGCCTTCACAACAACTAGCATGTTCTATGTGGATGTCTTCTGACACTCACCTCCTTTCTCTGTTACAAACGCCCATGTGTCGCGCCAGTTGAGAGAACCTTCAGAGGAGAAAAGGATGGCACCCTCAAACAGCCAATGAACACAAAGAACACAAGAAAAGAATGAATGTGTGCATGTGCAAACACACCACACATACACATGCCACAAACACACACAAACACACACACACACACACACACACACACACACACACACACACACACACAAACACACACACACACACACGTACCTGCTAATCGGCTTCCTAAAGCTGTGAGTACACCTCGTCCATTCTCCTTGAGTGAGAAAGAGCCTTCATCCTACAAACGTATGTAACATACGTACACATGGAGGAGAGACGTGCTTCAAATAACAAGTGCATCCTCTCCCACTCACCACTACAAAGTTAGACGTATTTCAGCTACCTCTACCTCTACCCAACCAGGACCTTCATCAGTGAAAACAGACAAACTTGGCTAGTGGTTATACATCCCTAACCGAGTTGGTGTACTGGAAGATACTCTTTGCCCAATACACAATCAAGGGGTATTGACCCCCCCTGAGGGGTATTGACCCCCCCCCCCCCCCCCCCCCAATGAGACGCTACCACTGCTGTGGTGTAACAGTGAAGTAGCCAATGTCAGCACTTGTGAGGTGTCCACCGTCTTACCAGGACTCACCATGATGGCAAAGCATATAATCCTGCCGTCCATGACGGAATTGAGGAATGTGACCAGCACATCCTCAATGCTTCCAACGTAGGTGTCAAATACTCGTGTAGACATCACTGATCCCTGTCGGGTTGCAGCAACCAACAGAACACTAGCACTGATGACAGAGTATGACCTCACTTCATCTAAAAGAGAAGTGCATATCAGAGGCAGAGCACAACAGTGCTCACCGTGGCTTGGTTCAGCACAGCAACATGAATCCCTCTCTGCTTCTGGTCTTCCACCTGGGTGTGTACCTATAACAAGAAGAAGCAGCAGAGAGAGAACAGACAGAGGAAAGGGTAGCTTACGACAAAACACAGTAACGCCTGTCAACGCATATGCATGTCATACCTCCTTGTCATTAACAAATATCTTTGCTTCTTCCCTGCTTGACAAAATCTTTATCTTTAATTTCTTTGCTTCCTTTGCTTCTTTAATTTCCTCCACAATGTGTCGTCCAATGGTGGGGTGACCCCTTTCATTATCACCCAGCCCAATCCCATCAACGGACCCCGCCTCCAGCACCTTGTGATGGGTTACAAGGTCATATATGTACAAAACATTAAAGAATGCCATCGCCATCAACATAAGCACGACTGCGATCTGAAAGGAGGAGAGAAAAACATATATGGGCAGATGTCAGCACAGGGTTTAACTCAGGATTCAAAGTCTAATTGTGTACATGTCAGACTGTTACACAACCACAAATGGTCATAACAGTTTGGGGATGGCAGTAGAGTCCAATGCACGGCACACACACACACCATCCTTGACTTAGTCACATGCGGTTAAATAGTGATAAATTGAACCCATAAAAGCTCCCCAAGGTACAAGTATTTGAAACCCCTGAAAGTATTTAATAAGAAATGCACAAAATGTTGAGACCACCTTTGAAAGAAGTACATAGGTGGACTTGTTTAATATCTGGAGCTTACTCTCGCACTCCAGTCATAACCAATGTTGGTTTGGTAAATGGTAGAATTTCCGACATTTCTTAATGATTTCTTTCTCAGTCCTTTTGTACAAGGCGTGGAGGTGGTAGGTGTGTCAGGTACGTGTACCTGGCACTGCTGCTTAGTAAGGCACTGTACAAGGCCTAAAAGTGACAGACCCATCAATACACATGTCACACATTGAAAATATAGTTTGTAGACGTAACACACACCGAAAATAGTGTAATGTAGATGCATGAGAGTATTTTCAGTGTTAGCCATGGCATGCTTAGTCTCCTGTAGCCAGACCATATTCTCGCAATCGCAACAGCGGAAAGTGTCTGGCCACGTGAGAGTACGGCATGGCTCTGTCCTGGGCTTCTAGGACGAAGAAGTACTGTCAATGAAATAGGAAGGGTAGACTTAAGAAGCCTAGGTTCGACCCTCACTAGAACTGAGAACCTTAAACTAACTGTGTGCAGTAGTGCTAGCCACAGTCAAAGTCAACTGGAGCCCGATACATACGAGTGCGCCTCGTAGTGCACGCTAACGTTGTCGCACATTGTCGCACACACACACACACCAGCTGATTCACTTATGCATACGAGGACTGGGGGTGTCTACGTTTACTGTGACCTACCTTCCATAATCTCCTCAACCGTACGATCATCTTAATGGTTGTATCCGCAGAGCTTCGGCGTCCGTTATAGGAAATGTCGGGTAGCGATAGCCGCCATTTTGTGTAGGCGGAGACCTGAACGCAGAGGAGTGGATTTGACCCAATCCCGCCATTCCTGAACATTTGGCGCGAACACAAATCTTCGGACACAATGCAGTAAGTTCGTGGCTCACTCTAAACATTAGGTTAGGTTAGGCAATGTTTTCAGCTCATTTCTAGCTGGTATAGAAGAACCTTTTACCGTTTATTAGGTTCTCTGTTCTTCAGCTTTGCCTGATCTGTACTGAACATGCGTTTCTCTTCCTCTTGGACAAGGACTAGGGAGCGTGTAGAGGCGGCAGCAGAAGCTGCTGGGCTCAAGTGCCAACTGAACGGAGTGCAGCTCCTCGGGTTTGGAGAGCACCTCAACAGCCAAGACCTCAAACTAATGGAACTGAATGATGACGTCCTTGAAGAACTCAGGCTTGGCAGGAGGTGATGCCGGCATTGGCTGAGTGGTGATGCCTGCCGCAGCCTTAAAATGGCTGAAGGGGGGTCTGGGCCAGGAACGTCAGACTATTCTGACCCCTTCTCTCTATGAAGCTTTGCCTTTTATGCTTAGTGTGTGAATATGGCACAGTGAGGCGTCTGTATAATGGAGCATAGCATTTAATATGAGAAGATGAATTAAATTCTGTGATTATATCAATTGTCTCTGCATGTGATTATGTCAAGGGAGATTCATGGATGAGCATCACATTTGCAGCATGCCAGTTTCTCTCTAGCCCCTTCCTGCGAACATCTTGCTCGGTGGCTGTCATTCGTAGATGCAGAGATCTCTCACACACTGGCCAATTGGGAACTGTCTTTCCAATGTTTCAGTAGTAAACAGCTACCATCATCATCATTGAGTAATGCATGCTGAATAGTAGCTGTCTGCTACTGAAGCGTTGGAAAGACACTTCCCAATTGGCTAATGTGTGCAAAACGTTTGACATGTTGAAGTTACCTAGCCACTAAGGAATTTTCAAGTTATACAGATATGTCCTGTTGCTCATTCTTGTACATTGTCTGTCTCTTCTTTGCAGTGTTGTTATCCGCGGTCAGCCCTCTGATGATGCAGTGGTCTGCACAGAGAAACAAACATATGAACTGAAATTTGTTGAGACGTCCAACACACTCCTGCTTGCTCCTAGTCTGAAGACTCCAAAGGATCCTGGTATGTGCTATGGGAATGAAGCGTGTGTGTGTGTGTATTGTGTGTGTGTGTGTGTGTGTGTGTGTGTGTGTGTGTGTGTGTGTGTGTGTGTGTGTGTGTGTGTGTGTGTGTGTGTGTGTGTGTGTGTGTGTGTGTGTGTGTGTGTGTGTGTGTGTGTGTGTGTGTGTGTGTGTGTGTGTGTGTGTATTGTGTGGAGATTGTCTCTTCCTTCATGCAGAACTCTCCAGTTATCAAGATGATGAACTTGTTCCATCTAAGGTATTGTACAGTACCGATTGTTAACCCAGCTCTGTAGCTCTGGTAGCTGGTCATCCAGTTTTAAACAAAGAACCACTACAATGTTGTCAAATTCTTTATAAATTTTTATGCCTTACACTTACCTCTACCAATGTGAAAACAACAGCTTATTGTAGACCAGACATTGGTTTAAGCTACACATTTCTCCCTCTCCTTCCCTCCTCCCTCTCATCCTCACCTTCCTTGCCATCCTCCCTTCTTTCTGTCTCATCCTCGCCTTTTTCTCCCTCCACTGCCAAGGTGACGAGCTGCTTCTCCCACTACTTGGAACTCCGTCCTTGTCGTCCCAAGCTTGAACGTGTGAAGCATATCCTTCTGGAGAACCCCTTCTGTGGAGCGGAAGGAGAGGAGATCTCTGATGACAGTGGACAAAAAGTGCAGGGTGTAAGTCAAACGTCTCTTACCAGCTGGGCTAGTATACGATTGCAGAGTGGTTGACTTGAGGCCCAAACAAGTGGAGTGCTTGTTCAGTGACAAAACCCCTTGTGGCATACATGTCTCACTTTCTGTTCATTGCTGCCAGGTATCATCTAGTTCAAAATATTTCAAATGTTTACCATAGCATGAACCTATATAAAATTATATATATATATATATATATATACGTTTTTTTTTGTTTTTTTTTTTATGCAAGCAATAAAATTTAATACAGTAAATGACGGCACACTAGCGTGTGCCACATGCTGAATCTAACTGTTACTGAGTGTAGATGAAATCAAATTCCGTTGGAGAAGATGTCCCCAGCACTGCTGCTGCATTTCCCCGTACATATATATATATATGTACGGGGAAATGCAGCAGCCAACGGGGAAGTACATATATATATACATATACAGATGTGTGTGTGGACGATCAGCCCGATCCATCTGTAGGTACGTAGCTAAGCCTGTGGTAGAGGTTAGACAATGATCTCGGGAGGACACAAAGCACACTTTCTCCGAACAGCCAAGCATCAATCATTCCAAAACAATTTACAAAACCCAATTTATTATGGGCATGCACACACAGGGTAAATCATCCATAAATACACGTCGCTCATGTAACCATGCAGCATAACGTCAGGATGCATCATACATGCAGGAAGACACAGTTGCAAACACACTTTGTCACACCATACCACATCCCCGAATGCTACCTGCATGTCATTGTTTGCTCCTTGCTGCAGTACACATATGATGCACTCCTTGACAGAGTTCAGGCCAGCGAGAGCGAGCTACAAGAGGGTCTGGAGAGGCTAGACGCTTGCTGCATGGACGGTACACATTCACATGCAACCATCCCATTCACTTCAACTAGGGGCAAATTCATCGCTATAGGAAACCGTTTCCTAGGAGCCATGTTGTCTCCCTCAAACTGTGGAGATATTGAACTGTTCACTGCACTTACATTACAGAGTACAGTTACATTTACTACAAAGAGACTGTCTACTGTGTGACTGAGCTGCTGTTCTCCTGCCCTCTCTGTGTGTATGGCTCTGTCTGGTGCAGGTGGTGAGTACCGAATCCTTGACCCAGATTATCGCGACCGTGTTCTGCAGCGTCTCTTCTCTCTGTTGGAGGAGGAGGACTGGAGCTTCAAGGCCGTTCCCCTGGAGCGCTGCTGCAGCCTGCTGGCTGAGCTTGAGCCGAGGTAGGGTGCACATTGGGTAGAAGCATGCTATTCTTCATGCAGCCGTGCAGACAGCCTAACAGCTGAAGAAGGCCTGCGCCACTACAGTGTACATACAGTTTTGTTAGTCTACTTACATACAGTAGCTATGCTGTGTCACTTGCTCAAGATGTCCACCCACTGCACGTTGTATGGATCCAGTAGTGAGCATTTCCGTTTGCTGGAATGCCACCCTCGTAGGATGATCGTGGAGCACTGCTTGAAAATGTATGGCTCGTACAGAATTGCAGACGGTGGGTACCATGCTGTTGTTGTGTACTAGTCTCTCACTCATACTTGCTGCACTCTTCTCTCTTCTGTGTGTTGGATGACTGTGTACGCATGTCAGCAGCCTACAATTTGGTATATAGCAGTTGGAGGATTGTACATGCTTTAAAATGATATGGTAGTTTTTGTATTGGTTTTCATCTAATGCACCAAAAATGCAGTGTAACACTCAGCACTCTCCACTGGTTGTCTGTCTGTCTGTTCATAATGCACAGATGGAGATGTTGTGTGTGATTTGTGTGAGGAGAAGGTGTGCCGGTTCTTTGCGGAGCTGCTCCTGCGAGCAGGGAGGAGGTTTGCTTATCAGGACTTCCTTGACACTTGGCAGCAGTCAGTGCCAATTGGGATGATCACCTCATTGGACCATTTGAAAGTTTGTAGTTGGTCGTGTGTGCATTTCTGTCACTTCTACATTTCTCATGTACGTGCATACGTACATTCATTCAATGCTGCTCCTCCCTGGTTGCTCTCCCTTCTTGTAGGGACTAGCCCTTATTAACCAGCAGTCCATGCCACCTGAAATTGCCTACTTCCCAGTGGCTGATCTTCCAGAGGACCCCACTGCAAGGTGAGGCCGACCAATGAGTACGCAGTGAGCATGGTGTGAGGCGGACCTGCTGGACACACCCACTTAGCCGTCATGCGTCCCTCTGTGTCTGTGCCTTCAGCCTACATGTTTGTATGTATTTGTGCACTCCGCCTTTTGTGAGCTGGTCCTTCTTCAATCAATGACATTGCTTGATCAGGTTCAACAAACTTTTCAAGACCAAAGAGAAGTGGAGCTTGGAAGAGATACAACCATACATTAAGTACGTAAGTGTTGGAGGCCTGAAGCTTAATTGCCTTGTTGCCTTTCATTCAGTAAAAGATTTGTATAACATATAATGTGTGTGTTTCTATGTGCCCATGCGTATATATCATGTACAGTATGCGTGTGTATGCATGCAAGTGACTGTATCTTATAGTGTATATGTGCTGCAGATCAAGATCTTTATGTGAGTACATTGCACTACAGGGACCTGGAGACACCTACACAGTCCATCAATGCACTGCTGTTGAAGTTTGCAAGAGTGTCCACAGGACAGAATGGAATGAAGCTATTTAATTCAAAGAGACCACAGCATTGATATAAAATATATGTAGTGGATATACACATACACAATTCTCTACAACACTGCATCTCAGTTTTGTCTTGCTTGCTCAGGCGTCCTGGGCAAACTGCTGGATTGCGAACTTTGTCGGTGTTGCTGCAATTTGGATCCTCTCCTCCAACTCCAGCCTCTGCTTCTTGGCTGTAGTGACGCCGTCTCTAACTTCTCCAACTGCCTACTCACCTCCTTTGCTGTGGGTCTCAGTTGAGGTTCCTTCTGCCAGCAGGCTAGCATTATCCGGTAGACATCGTCGGGGCAGTGTGCTGGTTTGGCAAGGGGCTTTGCTTTCAGTATTCGCTGAATAACCTCCGGATTGGATAGGGTCTTGTAGGGAGTCTGCCCACAGTTGAATATTTCCCACAGTACAACCCCGTAGGCCCACATATCAGTTTCTGGTGAGTAGATGCCTTCCTTCAGTGTTTCAGGAGTCAGCCACCGAACAGGCAGGAGCTTGTCTCTGAGATCCTTCATGTGGTAGTAGTCGGAAGAGCGCACATCACGTGAGAAGCCAAAATTGGCTATCTTGGCTGCCATGCTCTTCCCAACCTGTGCATGTAAATTGAAGCAACATTCATAGCAGTTTGTGAGAGACGGGCGGTGTGGTAATTTCTGCATTATGGCTAGCTACACCCTTTAGCGTGCTATTAGTAGGTCATGCCTCGTTGGGACTGTTTGTTAAAGTAGCATACACACTGCTTCTATTACACAGATGTATGTATTACACAGATGTATATAAGGGTGTTACATGCATAAAGTACATACGTATGTAGCTTTGCATGCATACATACATGGATATTACGTGCCGCCAGGTCTTGGTGCACAAAGCCCTTCTCTCCCAGGTACTGCATGGCAGATGCAATCTGTTTGGCAAAATTGATGAGTACTTCCAACTCCAGGACTGGATGACATTGCAAGGTAGAGGTGCTGTCGTAGTCGGTAAGGGCATCATTAAAGGCACCCAGCGCAGATGCAGTGGACTGCAAGAAGTGCTTTAGCGTGCCGTACTCTAAATACTCATAGATGAGGTACTTTGGCTGGTCGTGGGTGCAGACAGCTAACAGGGGGAGAATGTTCGGATGCTTGAAGTCTACAGCCCAGTTCAGTTCGCTGTTAAACTCTTCTTGCACTGCGGCAGTAGACCCCAACTTTAGGGTCTTAATCAAGACAGTGGTGGATAGTTCGTTCTCATCCAATCCTGTCCCTTCTCCAAGATATACGGGCCCGAATGTAGTCTCACCAAGCTCGCGGAGTATGCAAATGTTGGTCCGAGGGAATTCCATTTGCTGTTCCTTCGCTGCTCCAGTCACAAACGCCGGGTTGTGCACTGAGTTCTCTCCCTGCAGCAACCCACCAACTACACCCATCTCCAACAAAATTGGGTCCACTGGGTTTTTCATCTGCTTCTCCATGAGGCCCAGAGCGCTTTCCGACCTAGGCACTTCGGCCTCGCTCCTCCTAGGCCTTCGCCGCCCACATTTTCTACAACACACGCACGTGCAAATTACGACCGTGAGACAGTACAGGAGGAGGAACAAGAGCAGCCCAAACGCAACGCCTAGGCCAACGAGAAGTTCGAAATACTGCAGATACCATATTCCACCTCCACCTCCACCTGCACCATCGGGAGTCGTGGAGTTGTCCGCCATTTAGTGCCACACCCAGTTGCTATGCAATAACGTTGCCATTTATGTGAAACCAGTATATAGATTACCACAATCTTATACCGCTGCTTTATACGTCAATCTATAGAGAGAAGGCAAATATATGTAACATGTACACGATACACATTAAAGTTACGTAGCTGCATGTGACACAATTTCTGATCTCAGTACTATTGCTGTAGGCTTTCTTGCTCCTTTTGCCGCCAAAATGCATCCATGTATTTTGTGATTTCCGAGTGCGTTCGAGGGTGGTGCAAGCGAGGGTCACTTCTGGGCCCTTCAATCTACATACAGGGAGATGGGAGATAAGTGTGTGTGTGTGTGCGTGTGTGTGTGTGTGTGTGTGTGTGTGTGTGCGTGTGTGGATGTGTGTGTGTGTGTGTGTAGACCCTCCTGCCCAACGTCCCTTAATGGACAATGTGTAGAAGTACGAGTCTATGCACGCATGTGTGTGAACTTGACTATGTGTCTGCTTACCAATGGTTTGGTCATCCACCCAATCTCCTGAGCTTCTGTCTGTGGGTAGTCAAATTTTTCAGTTGGGAGCTGCTGTGATTTCTTGTAAGTAGCCAAATATTGATCTGAAGAGAAGCAAGTGGATGTGATGTGACACTTACACCATACTGAGAGCGTGTTGAAGAAGTTTCACTGGAAGCCACTAGCCAGGGATGATTGATTATCCAAATGTTTGCCAGTTGCTGTCTTCTTCAGTGGTCTCCTACAAAAGATTGCTTGGTCTGTCGCAAACTTGCGTAAGAGCTAACCACCACTGAAGGAGGTCGCAGTTTGCTGCAGAAACACTTGGTCGCTTTGCTAATGACCTCTATCCAAGTGTGATGGGTGAACAGAGAAGTGAACTGTTTTGATGTGCACATGTGTGCGTGTGTGTGTGGCATTTATGTGTGTGTGTGGCACATGTGTGTACATGTGCATTGCGTGCACATTGCTTACCATCCTCTTGTCCTTCAACCGAGTCGTGAGTAGAGTTCGGCTTACCACTGAGGACATGCACTACAGAAAAGACACCCGATCCAAACACTCACAACCAAGTAATAAAGTTGCTGCAGTTGTACATAACACAATATAGCTTTTTATCCCACAACCGCAACACAATTATATATTATACAGTATAAGGGAAAGCACAGCCTACAAGCTATATGTAGTACTTGAAGTTAGATTCAAAGTAAAGGGGATGAGTGTCAATAATTGTGATAGTTATGGTGGATCAGGTCAGTTAGTGGTTGAAGCTCTCACTGGTCACCAATATAGCTATAATACGTAAAAGGCAACTAATGGTGCTTATAACGCAAGCTTTTGAATCACAACTCTAGCAGAGACCTCACCCACGGGCACATACGCGGAGAATCGGTACGCCTTAAGACGCTTAACACGCCTTCGCAGTTCAGTCGTGCGCTCGGAGGACACTTACGTTTCTTGTACGGATTTACGCTGTAATCGGTATACAGCTTTTGTGTCCTCTGTTCCTTTCTGATTGTTTCACAGTGGATGGCATTCTGGTGAACGATGTTCACTGGGTCCTTCTCTTTCGGAGGCTTGCCAGCAGCAGCCATTTGTCTTGATGTCCGGTCGTTATGGCAACCATTTTCAATCGTACAGCACAAGTTATACATAATATATACTCTACCAGACTACACGAACGTTTTGTATTATTATGCTATATAGTAACCACAATAAACAGTTAGTGGCCTTCTAGTGCCTTGACAAGTGCTTCATACACTTCAATAGCTACAGAGGCCTCTGCTTTTGCCCTCTCCGTCCCAGCTGAGGAAAGCTGTGCTTGGGCCTTATCCAGTGCAGAGCGTGCAGCCGCAATGTCAAAGTCAGACAGTGGGGCAGCTTCCTCTGCAAGTATCTGAACACTGGAGTCCTCATTTACAGTCACTGCTCCACTGCTCACTATGAAATACATAAAAAGGGGAGGAAGGACCAATTTGGCACAGAACTACATTACACCATAGTTAATAGTGGCCATGTATCAAACATACCAAAAGCTCATTCTATCTCGACAGTATCAGGTATCATGAATGAAATAATACAGATATGCAATGCTCATTAACTGTTAATTAAGAAGTAATAGGTGATCCACAAAGGAAGTTCTCCATTTTAGTAGGAGTCAAAATTACTATGTAATCAATTGTGAGAGACTCACCGAAAAATTTTTTGATGTCTGATTCTTCAAACACTGTTAGTACTCCAGGCTTCAATGACGCAATGGCAGGCACATGCTTTGGGAGGATACCAAATGACCCTTGTACTGATGGAACATCTACCTGCTTCACTTCCACACTCTGGTAATACGCCTATGGGTTCAATACAAACCATAGGGCAAGATATTGTTAAACATTACCACGTAGACAAAATATTACAGATTACATGACACAAAAGAAAACACCCCCCTGCGACTGTATATCTACTAAGGACATAGCTTAAGGACTGAATCTGTGCATAGATACTCCATACTACGTAGTGTAGACTATCTATGATCTGTGCTAAGACAGAAAGCAGTTTATCACCCGCTAACGCCCGACCTTAGCGGTTGATGCGAATGTCAGAGGCATTCGACCTTCTGTTACAGCCGGTGCTGTAGAAGCACTTGCAAAACCTCTACTCCAGACACGCAAAAAAGTTTGCCAAGATGGAACTGACACACGAGAAAGGTACGCCATTTTGAATCACGTGAGCTTAAACGAAGCAGAGTTGTTTGTTTGTTACCTTTGAACTTGTGAAAATGGCGCGCTAGCGTCTCTTGGTTTGAAACCGTCCCCAGAGCGAGTCCCAGGAAGTGGCCAAGGGCAGGTCGTCTAGTACATTTTCTTCATTGAAATAGGATAGTGTAGGTGAGCTCCGCTTTCAGTTTTCAATCTTTTCAGACAGAGTTATTATATTCGATATTGTCCTGAGTGGCTACGGGTATACTTGCTGTCATCATCTTTTGTGAAATTCACTAGCCAATGAGGGAGTTTACAAAACCAAACGTTTCGGTAGTTGTACCAAAACACCTCACCACTGAAGATGGTAGTTGTACAACCACCGAAACGTTTGGTTTTGTAAACTCCCTCCTGGCTAGTGAATTTCACAAAAGATGATGACAGAGTTATTATATGCTTTAACCTGCGCTCTTTGCCCATTGACACTGGACCCTATAGTGCAATATTATATATATTGTAGAATATATGTTTGGAATATGAATAGTTGCAGCATTCATGAAAATGTAATTTCATCTATTCATCTGTCCATGTAGCGAGTTTGTCAGGATGTCATTTGGCACCGAGCGACTGTCAGACATCATGTGAGTGGTGTGTTGTGCAAATTGCACCCATTCACTGACCTCTCCATTGACAATATGACCAATGTTTCTGCCTTCTAGTGATGGCTTGCCTGACATATCAAGAGGCCCAAGTCTCGATGCATATCTGGCTCCATCGGATGATGATGACTGTGAGTTTATAATGCATGGTGTAGCTATGTATGTATATATAGTGTGAGGCTAGCACTTTGTGTGTTGGTGTTATTTTGTGGTGTTTTTTGCAGCAACGTCACAGTGCACTTGTGTAGAATGTTGGTATAAACGTAGAAATCCTCAAGTGAATGGCCGTTTGTAGAACGTGTTGTACCACTGAAACTGGATCATGTGCTCAGTAGCAATGTCCCGCGTGTGTGCACTGGGTAGCCCTTTTGCTGTCTAACATTTAGCGTTGTCCCGTTGCTTTGTTGCCTCAGCCTCCCATGATGAACTCGATGCTGCCGCTTTTGTTGCCTGGATGAAGCAAAACGTTGAAGCAGCACGACGGGAGAGACAACAGCTCCAAGCCAAAGAGGAGGCAGAAAAGCAGTCAGCTGTTAGAAAGCGGCTTTCCAAACAGACGGGATCAGTGAGTACCCGTTCTGGAAGGTCTGTTAGTCGACAGGAGAGACAGGGAGTGTCGTCGCAGAAGAGCAGATCTACCAGGCGATCCTCAAGAGAGCGACCTTCACGGAAGTCCTTTAACGTTAGCGAGATTGGGGGCAGAAAGATCTCCCTTGAGGTTCAGGAATCTGCTTCCGACACAGAAGTGGGACGTCCCTCACCTTTACCTTCAGACCAGGGTACACCAGAGGAACTCCATAGCACTCAGCTGCTTGAGAGATCAGTCAACCTTGAGGAATCTCCTTCTGCTCATGAACTGGAAGGATCGAGCAACCCAAAGGAATCTCCTGGCACTCAGCTACTAGAGAAATCAAGCATCGCAGAAGGATCTCTAGACACGCAGCTTCTGGAGAAATCCCATACCTCTGAAGGATCTCCTAGGACTCAGCTTCTGGAGAAATCCCATACCTCTGAAGGATCTCCTAGGACTCAGCTTCTGGAGAAATCCCATACCTCTGAAGGATCTCCTAGGA
This sequence comes from Aplysina aerophoba, assembly GCA_949841015.1. NCBI lineage: Eukaryota > Metazoa > Porifera > Demospongiae > Verongiida > Aplysinidae > Aplysina > Aplysina aerophoba. The sequence goes on from OX465044.1 coordinate 4,729,052, forward strand.
CTCAGCTTCTGGAGAAATCCCATACACCAGACGGGTCTCCTGTCACTCAGCTTCTGGAGGGATCAGACATCGCCAGTGGTCAACTGCAGATGGACTCAAGCACCCCAAAAGATTCTCCTGTCACTCACGTGCTGGAATCTGCTGCCTCCCAGCGACAGAAGAGTTTGGACAGCCGAAAGGAATCTTCTGGTAGATGGATGGAGGACTCCAACACTTCAGCCTTTAAGAGACCCCGTCCCTCTTACTTAGAGCCCACTGACCAGGCTACCTCTACATATGTTGAAGTTTCATTCTTGAAGTTTGACAGCACTTCCAGTGATGATCAGGGAACTGGCAGAGAAGCCTCCAGACAAGTCCACAGAAGTGCCTCCAGAGAGGTCGGCGAAGAAGACCCACATGAAGGCTCCATCGATGGAGACCAAAATATGGAGATGGATGCACAAGATGCTACTGCCAAAGAGAGCATGCAGTTTGCCCCTGTGCCCACGGTGTCTGCCAAAAAGCGGCCAACTAACACAACTCCAAAGAAACGCAAAATGTGTGTGAGCATGTACTGGCAGAGGACAGTACATTCTGTGTTAATTACCTGCTGATGTTAAATTTCCTTTGTGTCATTTATCACATGTTACATTACATATCTATAGTTATCTTGTTGGAAGTGGATTTCATACCTTACTGACACCCACTTTACTCTCCCCATCCCCATCTTCAGAAAAAGGATCTGCATGCCCCGGCTAAAGTCCACCACAGCTAAGAAGCCCGGTGTTCGGCATTCTGAGACTGGCAACACTGCAAAGAAGGAGCTACACCTAACCATCAGCCCTCTTGCACAGAAGGAGAAACAGTCTCAAACTGTGAGGAAATCAATGTCCCGTGGCAGTTACAACACACGTACCACAAAGCCAGTTGTCCTCTCGCCTAAATCATCCGCCAAACACAGCCAAAACCAAGGTGAAGCAGATGACGTACTGACCTTCCAGGAAGTGACACGTGATGCGTCACCAGTTGTGTCATTAACCCCACCCATTGCTTCACCGTCAAAAACACGCCCTCGAGAGAGCCCAAGAGTCACACGGAAGGCCTCAGTGTTAGCCAAGAAAAGGCTGGAGTCCTCTTCACTTGTTAGTTCTCCTCAGGACTCCAATAGCCGTTTGAGTGCATCTCCCGCTACTACGACTAGGCACGAAAGCATGAAGAGCATGAGAGAGAATGCCATTAGTATCATTGCATCAATCACTGAGGAGAAAGCTCATGTGGACCACTCAGTGTCTGTTCCTGACCACCAAGATGAACGTGGATCAATTCTTCCCGTTTCAAGACGGAGACAGTCAGACGCATCTGTTTTGAGTGGTTACGGTGTAGAGCAGACACCAAGCAGCACAGTTGTGGTAACACTTGACGAACAGCGCGGCAAAGAAGAATCAGACTACGATGCCACAATGCTGGCGACAGAGAGTGACCCTGGGAGCTCAGATGGTGCCACCATGTCAGCCCAGACCACAGGCAAGAAGAAGAAGAAAAAGAGTACTGCTCTGTGCTACAAGCGTCCTCGCAGGCAGAGGAAACAGTCACTGGAGGATGTATCGGTGGAGGCAAGTCAGTTGAGTGATGATGATCAGAGTGAGGAGGAAGATTCAGGGTCTGAACCAGAGGACGTTGAGTATTCTGCCCTCGCTGACATCTCTGCTGTAGCTAGTAGGCCTGTCAAGTTGGATGGGTTCACCCCAATTGACAAGGGGATTCCCCTAAACCGGAGTCAGTTGCTGAAGACTGTTGGGGGTCACACGTACAAGTACTCCCCTGTGAAAGGAAGGAAGGGTGTCACTCCGGGCAGACGCAGGACCAAACGCACAAGGGTACCTGTTCTTGCTGGCGGTGAGACGTATGCGTACACAGTAGATGAGAATGTACTGCACACTGTGGCAGGACGGGTTCGACCTTTGGAGGAGGAGAAGGAGCGACAGCAGAAGAGGAAGAACAGTAAGGGATTTAGAGTGGGGAGTGTAGTGTGTGTAGTGAAGAGAAGGAGTTTAGTCAGTGTAGTGTGATGGCGAAAGGGAGGCTGTGCTGTCTGTGCATATGGTGAGGGGGAGGGTATAGTGTGTACGTATGGTGAGGGGGAGGGGGGAGGGTGTACGTATGGTGAGGGGGAGGGGGGAGGGTGTACGTATGGTGAGGGGGAGGGGGGAGGGTGTACGTATGGTGAGGGGGAGGGGGGAGGGTGTACGTATGGTGAGGGGGAGGGGGGAGGGTGTACGTATGGTGAGGGGGAGGGTGTAGTGTGTACATATGGTGAGGGGGAGGGTGTAGTGTGTACGTATGGTGAGGGGGAGGGTGTAGTGTGTACGTATGGTGAGGGGGAGGGTGTAGTGAGTACGTATGGTGAGGGGGAGGGTGTAGTGAGTACGTATGGTGAGGGGGAGGGTGTAGTGAGTACGTATGGTGAGGGGGAGGGTGTAGTGTGTATGGATGTTCTCACATCTTCTGTTTCTCTTCCAGAGCCGTCCATTCGTCGCAAACCACTGACCTACTTGGACGTAAGTGATCAATGTGCATTGGTGTGTCATGCCGTGAAAGTTACCCGGGCCTAATATAGCAACGGGGTGCTTGTCGCATTGGTTCCACTTTGTCAAAGTCGGACCCCATTTCTGGCAATAAACATGGCTGGTGTGGTATATAGACAGCACAACAGCTATATCTAACCCTGTTGCAGCCTTGCAGGTACTAGACACTAAATGGCCAGTTCGTATATGTGAGTGTCCAGAAGGGATAGCGCAAGAAAATGAGACGATCTGTTAGGAAGAGAGCAAATAAAATGGGGGGGGGGGGGGGCAGGGTCAATTCAGTGTGACAGATGCAATGGCTGTAGCAGCTTACTTAAACAGTAGCACTTGTATGCTATGAGGTTCCCTCTGTGCTTGTCATCCACCCAGTAGTAGTAGGAGGCAATGTGGTGGTGTGTGGTGGAGTTACTGATTCTTACCCCTTGTGTATGGGTTGCAGATGACGTTCTCAGGGATGCAGAATGAGGAATCCGTTGCAACATTTCCTTTGCAAACTGCTGACGGTGAACAGCTGGAAGTGGGTAAGGAAAACGTACGCATGTGTTCCCCTCCCTGGGTTGCTGTAGTAGCTGGTTGTTCTGTGTGTACGTAAGCCCATTGCACAGTATTTTGTTGTTGTTGATGATGATGATGATGATGATGATGATGATGATGATGATGATGATGATGATGATGATGATGATGATGAAACTTCATTACTCAAGTTGTGATATATGACACTTAACTATAACAGTAATTGTCACAGGCTCGCTAAGTTTATTTTGTGCTAAACTGAGAAATGTGATATAACTTCGTTCACAGTAGCCAGAAAAGCTTTCTGGCTAGTGTGAACGAAGTTATATCACGTCAGACCTACCTAGCCACTCAGGACCTTTCAAACTGAGAAATGTGTACATGTGTTCCTTCAATCTACTCAGAATTCATGAGACATCTGAGTGCTTGCCCCAAGAAGACCCTTATTGGGTCTGACGCTGCCAAGAGTGAACCAGTCATCATCTGTCCGATGTATGCCAACGAGTCATGCAGTATTGGGATGATTTTTGTTAATGCAAAGTGTGAAAAACCGCACCAAGTGACAACTGGAGCTTCTTTGGTGAGTGATGCCCTAGTGGAGTGGGTGCACAGTCACATGCTTGGCCTTGCACTGTGATGTCTCCAGAGCTCCCAGGGTATGTATGTATGTAGAGGCTAGGAGTACACATGTACATACATACATACGTAGGAGGTGCATTTGATGACAGGAGCTTCCTTGCCAAACAAAATTAGATCACTCGTAATCTACTGCTACCCCTATAGTGTCTCAATGTACAGTGTGTGTGTGTGTGTGTGTGTGTGTGTGTGTGTGTGTGTGTGTGTGTGTGTGTGTGTGTGTGTGTGTGTGTGTGTGTGTGTGTGTGTGTGTGTGTGTGTGTGTGTGTTGTGTGTGTGTGTGTGTGTGTGTGTGTGTGTGTGTGTGTGGCTGACCCTATATATTACTATGTCTATTTTACAAGCAGACATCATCGATTCCTGCCAACCAATTCCATCATCAGATTGTAAAATGAAGGCAGGAATAATGTTTGCCACATGAGACTGTGTGTGGTGTGTGTGTGTGTGTGGACACTTGCAGTCACAAAGAAGCCCATACGTATCTACAATAGTAGTGTGGTGCATGAATGTTGTCGTACTGGGCACCTCTGTCATATGTAGGTGTTCCTTTTGCTGTCCGGCAAGATTGAGGTGGAACTGCAGAGTGATGGCCAGAACTATGTCAAAGAAATCGAACCACTTTCGCGATTTTGGATACCAGAAGGTAAGGTAACGGTCCTGTAATTACAGACTCTACTGCTGAAGCGGAGCAGCACTCTAAAAGAGTATCTGTTACTTCAGTTTCTCTCCCTCCCTCCAGATGTTACCTACAGTATTCATAATGTAGACCGAGTACCAGCTGAACTGGTATATTTTCGTCTACGACAGCAATGATGAAAGAGCCTTGGCAGCTGTTTGGTGGTCTAGTTCTGAGTCATGACTCGACAAGTTGTTATTTAGATGCACTACACATTACATGGTCCTGAAAAATAATCAGAATGGATCTAAATTGTTCATGATGTTAGTCTGGCTAGCTAGACCGTTCCTAGAACGAACACCGAGGGCGCGGACGGGAGGGCGTTTGCCTAGATGGTCTACTATAATTATAGCCAGCCAGACTATGATGTGGGCGTGTCCATGGCGACGCGTCTTTTTGAAGCACGAACGCGCACGCCCAAAACTGCGTTACGAGGCAGGTATGGGCCATTCTTGGCAGAAACGCTCCTGATGGCTACCGAACCGAGGCCAAGTGCTACAGATTACCCCGCGTACATCTACGCTGTGAGTGGACTAGGTGGACTGGTGGAGGTAGCAGACCTGCTTGTTGTGCGATGTAGCCTTTCCTCTTCTCTCTCGTCTCCTCGCGTTGAATCACAGACTCCCTCGCGAAACAGGGGAAGATCACACCTTAGCCCTAGTTCACCGTCACCGAGCTGCAAAGAGAGAGGAGACAGGTGCGTGTGTAATGCGTCCAGTGAGTCTTGTGTAACGTCGGCGGTGTATCGTTGGCGGCGTGTCGTGATTTCGCTAGTTACAATTGGACGTTATTCTGGCGTTACGTAGCCAGACCGTTTCCTTCCATCCACTTTTTCTTGGTGGCAGTGATGGCAGGAAGGGGTCTGGCTACGCGGGTGATGGTTGCTGTACGTTTGCGTGTAGCCTGCGCCCATACTTGTCCCGCAGGTTCATTCCCACTAGACGCTTCTCGGGCTCCTTCACAAAGAAGCTGCATTTTGGGAGCGCTCCGGACGCAATCCCTGGCCAACCAGAGAAGTCAGTGGAAAACGAGTGTGCGTATTGTTGCTTTTACTCAATGATTTCATCCTCCTCCTCCTCCTCCTCTTCCTCTGCAGCAATGGGACCACTGGAGAGCCACTAAGAGGTAACACATAGAGAACATACATACGTACGGCAAATGACCACCATTGTGCATTTGTGTGTGTGCAGTCTCACTACATCTAGTCTACCATTCACTGTGGTGAATGCTCCTGCTGTGCTTCTGTAGCACGCTAAGCCACAACCTTGTGATGTGGTGGAGTGTTAGAAGTTAATAGTTGTGTTGACTGATAGCAAGTCTTTGATGGCCAAAAACACAACTGTTGATAGCACTCATGCAGGATCATTTACTGTCACAGTACATACAACCTCGTTGTCACAAACTGTCAACA
>OX465044.1:4744851-4757351 GCA_949841015.1 Aplysina aerophoba
GCATTTCTGTGTGTGTGTGTGTACACGTACGTATGTGTAACCTTTTGTGGTGCTCTGTGCAGGTGTAGGGAATGTGGTGCTGCAGGTGGCAGCGGCCGTGGGTCCCAAGGTATGCTGTGGGGTAGAGAAGGCAGAGAAGCCAAGCAGGTATGCAGAAGAGATGGAGAAACATTTCGCCAAGTGGATGAAGTGGTATGGAAAGTGCTACAGTGACTATGAAGTGAGACACACACACACACACACACACACACACACACACACACACACACACACACACACACACACACACACACACACACACACACACACACACACACACACACACACACACACACACACACACACACACACACACTTGTGAAAGCTACGTATGCCCTTTTACACTCTCAATTGCAGTTAATCAAAGGTGATTTTCTCTCGCCCGAATTCTCTGAAAGAATCAATAGTTCCACGTAAGTGCTACACACACACATGCACACATGTATGGGTGTTCAGTTGCCTGCGAAGCTGTACAGGGAGGTACCCTGGGACCAAGGTGCTGTCACAACACATAGCTGACAGTGGGACTGCAGTAGGGCGTAACCTAATCTTTGCTGCTAATTCGATAAACATGGTAGGAGGGAGACCACAGTAGTAGTCGAAGCCAGGTGGATGTGTGGCTGAGTGGGTCGACACAAGACTCTGGCTGAGTTGGGATGTGCCTATATACATATGAACACACACAGGCACTGCAAATACGTGCATGTAATTTGGCAGTCCAACGTGTGTGTGTGGGGGGGGGGTCTATGTGTGCATTACTGCTTGTGTCTTGCTCAATAGTTGTACTCTCCCCATGACTGCAGGGTCATCTTTGTGAACAACTTTGCATTTGGACCTGCCCTAAACCACCAACTGAAGCTCAAATTCCAGAACCTCCCTGATGGAGTGAGGATCATCTCCTCTGCCGAGTTCTGTCCACTGAATTTCAGAATCAATGATCGCAACTTGGGCGATGTGGGCGCCATGATGAATGTCCACCTGTTCTCACCGTTGAAAGGAAAAGTCTCTTGGACCAACAAGCCAGTCTCCTTCTATCTGCAGATCATTGACAGGACACTGGTGAGTATGAGTGTACCTTGCTACGTACATACATACGCTAGCACGTACGTAGCTAGAGTGTGTTGAGTGAGTTAGAGAGATGTGTCTGCACTGGACCTTCCTACGTACATACGTATCTACAATACAGTGGTCATAGCGATCATAGTACGCCCCTGAAAATCATCTCATAGCTCTGCAGTACTACAGGGGTCGTTCAGTTGACCTGGCTCATCTGTACTCTAAGGAATGCAGTGTTTGAGTGATTTGGTGCTGGTGTCAGTGCACCACGCCATTCAGGGCTGTTGTGGTGTTGAGGTGCCCTCATGATAGTCACAGTTCATTGAGGAGTAATCTGAGCGAGTGTTAGAGCAATCACTGGTCGACCTGGTCAGCAAACCTGTATGCTCTACGCTTGGCTTGGGATTTCTATTAGTATTATAGTACTTAATCTGTGGATTGCATCACAATAGTCGTTGTCTGTGGATTGCATCACAATAGTCGTTGCCTGTCCTCATGTTATGGGTGCAAGTTGTAGTGATCCACTCCAATCCCAGTCAGCCAGTGCTCTCTCTCTCTCTCTCTCTCTCTCTCTCTCTCTCTAGTTGGAGAAGTACTTCTACTACAAGAGTCATCCAGAAGAGGAGCCCCCTGAGGAGCTGAAGCGTAAGCTGTCCCCCAAGGATGCTATGGACCGTCACGGCAGTAGCAGTGAGGACAACGAAGAAGAGGGGAAGGTTGGTGCAGCCTGCGCATGCGCCCGCACACACACACACACATGCAGCAGCTAAAATCACTACCAAACAAGCAGTTTGCCATGCTGGCAGGTGTTTAGCCGTGCATGTAGTTACTCCATGCTGTATCTACAGCTTGTCACCACTGCTGAGTGGTTCCACTGACTCGTGTAACGTTTGCATGTAAAGTGCATCCTCTGTAGTGTGTACATGCATAATGCACTCAACTGGCGCCCTATCACCATGCTGATATCAGAGGTACGATTCGCTCTTCCGCCTTCCATAGTTACGCACTTCTGCTCAGTCCGTGTGCCATGGAGGGAGGAGACACACTGGCAGGGACACGCCCACACACACATGGCCGTCACCAGCTGTGAAGAGCCAGCTGGTTCAAGAGCTGGCAGGTGTGGGATGAGCTATTGCTCGAGTTACAGGGACTTTTGTCTTAATGAAGTGTGTAATGGCAGCATGCATGTGGCTTTTGTATCCTTGGAATGTATGCAGTGGTGCGTGTACAAATTAGTGGGAGTTAGACATGAGACGCCATTTTTCTTCTGACGTTAGGTAAACTTGCGAAGCAAGTTGGAGGCTTCTTATCACAAGGCCACCCAGACCTGAAGAGACAGATCGCTAAGGAAATGGTGTGTGCGCAGGTGCAGTGGTTGTTGTACTGGTAATCCCGGTTCTGTACATTCATCATTGTTGGTGCAGGTGTTAGATTTGAGTGGTTGTTGTACTGGTAATCCCGGTTCTGTACATTCATCATTGTTGGTGCAGGTGTTAGATTTGAGTGGTTGTTGTACTGGTAATCCCGGTTCTGTACATTCATCATTGTTGGTGCAGGTGTTAGATTTGAGTGGTTGTTGTACTGGTAATCCCGGTTCTGTACATTCATCATTGTTGGTGCAGGTGTTAGATTTGAGTGGTTGTTGTACTGGTAATCCCGGTTCTGTACATTCATCATTGTTGGTGCAGGTGTTAGATTTGAGTGGTTGTTGTACTGGTAATCCCGGTTCTGTACATTCATCATTGTTGGTGCAGGTGTTAGATTTGAGTGTTGTACTGGTAATCCCGGTTCTGTACATTCATCATTGTTGGTGCAGGTGTTAGATTTGAGTGGTTGGGTGGTGGTGTCTATGCTAGTATCGTAGAGAAAGGTGTACAGAAGATGACAGGTGCTGTGTTTCAGTGGAAAGTATGCATTGTGCATTCGACAAATAAGGCAACTCTAAACGATAACCAGAATCTGTACTACAGTTAATAGTTAACCATAGGCTTTCACAGTTAACTGTTAAATCGTTAAAGCCATTGCCTGCTGCGTATTCTGTGTGGAATTTATTAACCCTCGGCGGTGCGTAGTGCAGCGAGGCGTTACGGTAATTGGTCTGTCTGTGTGTGTGTGTGTGTGTGTGTGTGTGTGTGTGTGTGTGTGTGTGTGTGTGTGTGTGTGTGTGTGTGTGTGTGCGTGCGTGCGCGCGCGCGCGCGCGCGTGCGTGCGTGCGTGTGTGTGTGTGTGTGTGCGTGTGTGTGTGTGTCCGAGTCTAATCTGGCACTGCAGGCTACGAGGCGACTTATGAGTGATACCAGTGGATTCAGAAGGACAAAGTAGGAAGTTATAAAAAGGCGATTGTCTCGAAATGACTGCGTTCGCGAGATATGGCATGAAAAAAGCGAAAAAGCCAATATGCGGCTTACTCTTTCCGAGAACGACTAAATCGTGCTCAATGGCAGGATGTAATCGAGAGGTGCCGAGTCCAGCGTTCTACTCTGGTGGTGCAAGCCCTCGCTGCGGCGTCTGGTGGTAGCGTGGGGCGGTGTGGGTATATACAAACTTATAATCGTCAAGCTCCACCATAGATACTCTACACTACGTAATCGGATTGGAATCATTTATTATTGCGTACTTTGCGATATTGTGACTACGCCTGCCTTGTGTATAAAATATCCATATGACGTCACTTCCTGTGTAACTATGTAAATAACATTGGAAGAGGACAAGAAAACTGTCCTGTGAATTGACATGCATATGTTGAGCTTCTACACTAGACTCTTATATATATAGTGGATACAAGAATCTGCAACAATGTTAATTTAGCCAGCAAAGTTCGTTGCATAACACTCGCCGAGGGTTCTGCACTTAGTGCTTCATTCACAAGGGAACAATGACCAAAAGACAATGTAGCAATACTGTAGGTTGCTGGGAGGCAAGAAGTCTTTCCATGCTCTTTAGACCTTTTCGTTAAACTTTATACTCAAAAATGGCTAACAGTCGTTGCTAGTTTGGTTAATGTGACGTTTTTATGCTGCTAACTGAATGAAAACGAACAGTGTATTGTGTACTGAGGGGACAAAGTTGGAACTATAGAGATTGATATGGTTAGTTGGTTATACCACACTACATACAGCTTTCTTACTTTTCCTTCCTAGGTGTCAAAATGTGTGTATACGTACTTCAGCTTGCACCACCCAGTTGTGCACACATTGAGTGTAGCACAAGGTGGGGTGAATTCTCGAGCACATAATTAATGCACATGCTATACTGTTCTAAACTTCAACAAAACGTTTCAGTCCGAATTGGGCCTTCTTAAGTTTCCCAAAACGGGTTGACACTCTATCACACTGAGTGAGTATGCACTTTTGGAACCTCCCTGTGCATGCGTCAAATACCTATCCCTCCTCCTCCACTGTTGCCTATTTCCTCTGCCACCTTTCGTCCACTCACACTACTCTCATTTGGGTTGTCACTGTATAGGCCCATCGAGAGAATCTGAGGCTCATCCTCAAATCCTTGGAGGAGGAGGTGACTGGTCTCCAGAAAGAGTCAGCAAACAGAATTGGTGCATGCATGGACATGGTGAGTGCTGGCAGTCCACGAGGAGGTGGGGTGGGGGTGGGGGGTGGGGTGGTTGACGGTTGGACAGATAATTGGAATGTTCCGGTACTGCTCTCATGGTATACAGTCATTTCGTGGTTTCTAGCCTCAATTTGCACTTTGCCTTCTGCAATCACTCATGTGAGTAAAGTATGGATAATGATAGAGTCTCTGGATGTTATCGTAATTCACACGAGGCACCACCCTTCCAATGCTGCAATGACGTGAGTGATTAACTATGCAATGTGTAAACCGGACCAGAAATCCACAAGTGACTGTATATTTATAATCTGGTAGAGGCTCATAGGTATGTTCTAAATGAACAGCAATGTCATTTCAGAGCAACATACGTAGCAATAATTCAATACAATGCAGGGCATTTTGACCCGAAGGTCTTTGTCAACTGCACTGTGTACTCTGCAGTTAAGAAAGACTATCGGGTCGAAATGTCCTGCATCGAATTGAATTATTGCTACATACGCATGTATGTTGCTATGAAACGACTTGCTGTTCATGTAATATATTTATATTGCATATTGTGTATGTACATATATTGGTACTTCTAATGTATTTTGCATACAAGATACATTGCTAACTTTGGCTGGTTCTCTCCCTACCCCCTCAGCTGGGTCTGGTACCTCACACGCCACAATCTTTGCTCAAAGGAGCGAAAGCCATTGAGAACAGGAACAAAATGCTGAAGAAGGAGGTTGGATCAGTTGAAGAGGAGACCATGGCTCTCCAACAACAGTTCTCGCACCTGGTGAGCACTGCAGCACATTTGCCAGTGTGTGTTTGACTGTCTATACCTCATTAATTCACAGCAACCATGCAAACCTACGTTTGCTAGTTATATCACAGCTGTTATGTAGACTCCTTTTGTCTTTTTCATCTACCACTAGCTGCTCACAATGCAAAGACAAGGACTGCCTGTACCTGATGATCTCCACCAGATCAGTGCTGATGGCGCAACTTCTGCAAAGGCACCTTCTCGACCGCTCAAAGAGAGCTCGAGGAAAACGCAATTATCCCAGAAAGCAGGACACCGCCGGACGCCTAGCAATGGTCTGGAGCAGCTTCTTCGCGTATCCGAGATAGAATTCCTGCGGACGGATGTGAGCGAGGATCACAAAGTGGAGAGGAAGGACGTAAATCGTCTAGTGACCGATGTGGCCAAGGCTGGAGCCACTGGGGCTTCATTGGTTCCTCAGTCCAGAGATGAAGTTCTAGCCGCTGAGACTCTGTCAAGCATGGCGACACTAGGAGTTGAGTCTTATGCTCCCAGTAGCTTCCCCAGCACACACGCACAGTCCCAGTCGCTTGCGTCCAATGGTCCTCTGTCAGGGAGGACATCACTGCGAGGAATCGATGTAGCTTCCTCTTCAACGGTGACGCCTTTTGTTGTAGCAGCACCTTCGCACTCCATGGGCAACCACACCAGTGAGTGGAATGGCATAGAAGCAGGCCATCTGACCACACAGCAAGAAGACGACGACATAGAAGACTCCTGCGTCTTTATCATTGAAAGAGTGGACACAGGAAGGCAGGACGGCAGTGTAGTAAATGTAGACATGAGGAAGGACAGCATGCCCAAGGAAGATGTTTCTCTCTCCAAATCTTCAGCAGAGTTGCTAGTAGGTGACGAATCATTTGGCGGGGCACAGAATGGTGGTGCGAAAGAGAAGGTTTGCAGCCAGAATGTTATATTGCCCGAGTCTTATGCAGGGCATCCAGTGCTGTGTAACCAAAGGTCCCTCTCAACAAGCACTATAGCAACTTCTTCCTCAGCCTCCCTCACTGTACCCACACAACTCCCCAAAGCGACTTCACCACCTCATCCCAACTTTGAAGAAAGGCACTCGGTGGTGCCTAGCAGAAGGGTACAGTCGGCTGATGGGTCCCTGGCACCTGAAGCAGTCAGATATGCAGGTGAGGAGGAGGAGGAGGCAGGACCTATTGTTGCAATACCTGCATCAGCCCCAGATCCCATGGTTGGTAGCAAGTTGCCCGACTTAGATGGTGCACCCCTGGCCGCCCAACATAAGCAGAGGCAACACAGCAATCGAAAGAGGAATTCCTCCGACGAGAAACATTTCCTTCCTGGGACAAAGAAGAGCACAGTCCTACATACTGAATCCTCGCTTGAAGAGTGTCACTCTTCCACTACAAGCTCCCCTGCACCGACCAACACTAGCCAAGAAACTCCTCCTGCGGCACCACCATTCAGTCTCCCTCCACTGTGTATGAAACCGGGCGAATTGATGCCGTACTTCCCAATGATGGCATTGGCTGCAGCACAGAAAGGCTCGCCCGTTCCCGTGATACTACCACCTTCCTCCATGGCTCCAGGCTACTTTATGCCCACCGTATCGTCCGTTGGTGGGGCACAACCCACGTGGCCGCCCTTCCCGTACTACTGGCCGGTCACAAACACCCAGGTTGGTCAGCAGCAGCAGCTGAGTAACTCGCAAACGTTTTCAGCTCTCGACTTGCAGCAGCCTGCCCAGAAACAGCCTGGAGCTCAGTTTATACCATTCATGCAATCTACGATTCCTCCAGTTGGTGGGGCTTCCCTTACACCAACTTCAGTTGCTCCACCGTTCTTTCCGAACCATCCATTTCTTCTTCCGGCACAGCTCCCCACTGCCACCGACCCTACCAACAGTGGTGGAATGAGCTCTGGTGGATCCATCTCCTCGTGGAAAGTGCCCACCACTTCCTCGGTCACACCCACTGCTGGCGGGGGCTCTGGTCCAGGTTTCCGCTTCCCTGTGGTGGGAATGATGATGCAGCAGCAGCTTGCCCTGATGAAGGCACGTGGAGGTAGTGCTGGGATGCACCAGCCCACTGTTAGCGTGCCTTCCTCCCCAGGCGGTTTGATGGCCAGTAGCTCCTTCCCTCCCTTACATCCCCCTCCTTCCAATCCGGGCAGGGGAGTTCCAGGGGCCGCCCTTGGCCAAGATGCTGCCCCCTCCAGTAGCACTGCCAGCCCCCTTCCACCAGCCGTCTTCAGCCCCCCCTTCTCCACGGTTCTACCGCAGATGCTACCCAGCATGCTACTGACTGGGGCCATGGCACCGCAGCAGGTGATCGCAGATGTATCATGCGGTGGGGCCGCCGGTGTGGCGAGCGCAAGCAAAGCATCGAGAAAGAACCACTCGAAGCCTAGGTACCAACGACGATCAAACAAGCAGTCTGCTCAAAACGCAGTCAGCATGGAGGGACAGCCAGTTGTTGAGGAGCCGAGCAGTAGCGATGCTAGTGAACCATCGGCTGCATTGCCTCATCCGCAGCCTCCAAAGAGGCACAGAGGAGACAAACCAGCAGCACCACCTAGGAAGTACTCACGAAGGCAAAAGGATGGCACAGCCCTGAAGAAGGCTTCCATCGATGAACAGCGACTACAGAGCCTGCTGAACAGTGTCGTGCGATCTGTTGGGGAGACTTCCACAACTTCCTCACAGTCACTGGCTGTCATTGGAGCTGCTCCAAGTGTGCCACAGGTCAAGAGCGAAGGCACCACCAAGGCCAGCGATCTGAGCAGTGAAGCCTCCTCCAACGTGGTTGACGAAATCAACGTGATTCAGACCAGGACCACAGCTAGTAATGCAGGTGAGAACTGTGTGCAAAACACATAGGCTGTGTACTTGCAGAGACTCTCAATTCCTGTAACTACCCAAATAAACCACCAAAACCTGATCTGGTTTGAAGATGGCACATTTTACGTAAGCTTGGCATCTTATATCAACATCCATTGCGAACACACGGCTGATCTGCGTGCTGTCTCATCTTGTCCCCGGCCTTGAGATACCCAAACAGCTGTGAAGGCTATCTCTGACTTGAGCTTACTTTCACAGGATAAAAATTTCTAGACTAAATTTCATGTTAGAAAGGTCACCTGGGTATATGCATATACACAAGCATTGGGATTCGATTAATTTTCTTTGTATTATATATTGGCACCCACTGTTCATATTCTGTGCACTAGTATGACAGTGTACATGTAACATACCACACCCACCCCTTCATTAAATTACTGCACATTTTATGGAAGGCATATCATTATCCCTGTCCCCTCTGCTGTTCTTGTACGTAGCATATGCTTATTAGGCCGTGTATGCGTACATACATGTTAGTCACTGAGTGTATATTGGCTTTTCTCTTCTTTTTGTTCTTCAGGGCAAGACAGTGAATCTGTATGTCAACCACTGTCTACCGCCACAAGCAGCAAGAGAAGTGGAGCAGTCCCTGCGCCTGCTCTGGCCCAGTTTTCACGAACTCGTTCTCCGAACAGTCTAGCAGAGGCCAGCTCCTTGCTGGCACTAAGCCAGCCAGTTACGTTTATCGGTGAGCCGCAGGGGCCAACCGGGACAGCAGTGGTTGCCCACACGCCAGCACTAGAGGAGATTCAGGGAGTTGATCCAGCATCACAACTGACAGAGGAGGGGACGCAGCCAGAGAGTGCAATGGATTGTGTTGCAGTGGCGGAGGGGAAGGGGAGCAATCAGCCCTGTTTATCATCAAATGAAGCCAGAACTGGGAGGACTCCCAGCTTCTCAGCAGCTGAGGCCATGCTGATGTTAACCTCTGACTTTGGCAAGGTTCCAGACGGTGCTATGGATTTTCCACAGGTGCAGGAAGACACACCAAGCCTGCAGTTGCCCTCAGAAGGCAGGATGTCTAGTTCTAGTTCTAGCGATGTACCATGTGAAGGAAGGAATCCTACAGAGAACACTCAGGAAGGCACACCATTGAATGACAGTGTGACCTGTCATGTTTCCTTTGATGTTGAAGAAGCCAAGGATGGAGTGACAGCTCAGTCTTCTTTGTCTCAGGACAGCTGCCACAGTAGCGTGCTTCAGCCCTCTGGAAGTGCACTAGACAAGCCAGTGGATGTGGGGCATGTCACTCCACTCACCTTGGACACCCGACAAACGATGGCAGAGCAATCGGTGACCATTTCCAAGTTACTGTCTCCTCCAGAAAGCAGTCCTTCTGTGACTGACTGCCCACCTCAAGACATCTGTGATGGACTGGAAGCAGTAAGTTCGGAAGAGGAGCCGGTTGAAAGCCGTATAGGCAGAGATGAGGACGGTAGCCTGAAGGAGGCTGTGGATGTGGTGGATGATGGTAAGGAAAAGAATTCAGTGACTGACCCAGACAGTGGAGGTGTGATGCACCAACATGAGCTTCATCGCGAAGAGGTTTTAGCTATGGGTAAGGATGGTAGCTTGCCTGACAGGCCTCCAGTTTCTTCACTGCGTTTGATCTGTAATGGTCAGGTGCACAGACCTTCCACTCCTATACACCACAATCCTGCAGAGGAGAGTGCCGATGTGCATTGTGGGGCAAACAACCCCCAGGCGATCGAGTCTGAAGTTTCCTCACTTCCACACTCCTTGCCTGAGACAGAAGGGCCAATGGCTGCCCCAGCGCAGCTGTTGACTCCACCACTGGACCGGGACCAGGTCTTCACTTGTGCTCTCCCCGATGACCCTAAGCCTGCTGACACTTACCCTCAGTCCATGCATTTCAAGCACCACGACAGTACCAGGAAGCATCGCAACTATCGGCACTCTGGCCACAAAGAACACCCCTCAAGTAAGTCTTACCACAGGCGTAGTCTATCGCCTGTTGGCCAGAGAAGAGGGAGAGATCAGAGCATTGTTGAGAAAAGTGTTTTCCATCACACAGGGAGCGAACGTAGCTCTTCTCAGCGTCAAGCAGATGCAAAAATGAATCGCGATCGCTCGTCCAGCCGTGACCGAGTGCAAGACAGGCTAGTCAGTGTTCACGTAGGCCAAGACCATCACCAGACTTACCATTCACACAGAGAAGGCCCAAAGCCTGCAAACACTAAACACAGGCATCACGATGGTCAGTGGAGTTCTCGACACCACGAGAAGTATTTGCAGCGGAATGGGCACCACCAGACTCAGCCACGTGGTGAGAGGTGGCGACACCCCAGCACTCACTCTAGCGGTGGATGTGATACTTCTTATGGTGATGGAGCAGGGAACAGTGGCTATGGCCACAAGCGAAGGCATTCCTCCTCCTATGCAGAACATTCAAGCGGTGACCCAGTACCAAAGCCAAAGCGAACTGTCTCCTAACTATAATTGCTGATAAGTACTTTTTATGAGGTATGACACATATTGTAATCACTTGCTTGCAGAGTTCTACTTTTTGAAATTAAATAATTATTATTATGAAAACTACTGTATAAGTTCTATGTTCTGTGTTACGAATATTAATAGACCGTTTTTGGAAGAGAATTGGCGTTATATTATGCATAATTATAGGGTAATAGGGTACGCCAGCCATGTTGTCCATTGCGCAAAAACGGCACACGCGCTCGCGGATTGGACAAATTTAATTGGCGGGAGATTCGAGAAAGGACCCATGTTCGAGCATCTATGGTGAGGACCTGCCTGAGCGTAACGCTGGCTAGCACTATGTCTAAATTACTTTATCTATTCTTGCTCTCTTGCTATCTCAAGAGACGCTCCCTAGCGCCGAGTCAGCTGCTTAAGAATAGGGAGAAAAACGAAACAACCTCTCCAGTGAGTGTATAAACCGCCATTTTATATGGTGTATTTATTATTTGCTAGTTGATTGAAGTTGCTTAAATCATCTTTGTACAAATCCCTTGTACACTGGTTGTAGACTGCCAAACGCTTTTGTGGTGAAGTAGACGTTGGAAGAGATGCTCTGTGTCGGGTACCATTGAGTGATGTACAGCCTTCAACGTCTGGTGTGACATCAACCTCCAATCATGTGAGTGTGTCTGACAATGAACTGGGCGCTAGACACCAGTCTCTGTAAGGACTGGATAGGACATGTGTAAGGTAAAACAGCTTTAGCTACCAGGGTAGTGCCATTAGAAGAATGTAATCTGGCATGTTTGCCTTCACAGGCACTAGACAGCCTGTTTAATTCACTCTCTATCATTATATGGGAGTGATCATGCTCCTCTTCGGTCAGTAAGTTGCAGAAACCCGTTATGGAATTACCTGGTTTGAAAAACTGATGGAATTGTGCCTTGTGCCCTGGGCATGCACTGAACATTGGGCATATGGATGCAGTGGACATGTCTGTGGGAGAACGTAGAGCAGCTTGTGGCTCAGAAACACATGCTGCCAGTGTTTACATACATGCATATACTTGTGTTCCTGTGTCTGTACTTACCGTATGTATTTTATGACTGGACTCAGGATGAACTGATCAAGAACATTATGTCCAAGCCCTTCCGCATTCCCATTCCCAACTACAAGCCCAGTGCCAACTTGGGAAGGGGACTGGGGATGCGAAGGGGAGGGCAGAAGTGTGCCCTACACGATCCCTTTGAGGAAGGTGCCCTGGTGTTGCACTCACCAAAGCAGCTCTCCGCACACGAACAGTTGACTGCTACCAAGTAGGTGAAATGCAGTGTGGTCTGTGACAAGTGTATGTGCCTACATGCATGAATACAGTGACCCTGCAATACTTGCATGGCTCTAAGTTGAAGCGTCTGTGTTTCCAATCACGACCGTCCAACATTTCAATGTGTATTCACTGTTTCTTTGCTTGTGATGTGCCTGTCTTTTGTAGAGATAAGCAGGAGCTGCATGTTGTTGTGGACCCTGTGCTGAGCAGAGTGCTCCGACCTCATCAGAGAGAGGTGCCTCAAATCAGTCCACCACACACACACATCCACACACCACACTCACACACACAAACACACCACACACATGCATACACACACACACACATCGCACACATACACACACAAACACACCACATGCATACACACACACTTCACGCATGCACACACACACACA
>OX465044.1:4759851-4802351 GCA_949841015.1 Aplysina aerophoba
ACACACACACACACACACACTCACCACACACACACTCACCATACACACACTCACCATACACTCACAATACACACACACACTCACCATACACACACATACACACACATACACACACACACACATACACTCACCATACGTATACACACACACACTCACCACACACACACACATTACTGGGTACTAGAGGTTCTATAGAGTTGCTAGTGTATAATCCTCTTGATCCACTGCGCTAGGCACTGCTGCTGAATTTAAGAAGAATTTTGAAGCTCCCATTCTTCGAGGACGCGATGCAACTGCATCAGAAGCCCAAGTTAAGAAGGGTGCAGAGAAGCTACAAGAAGTGAGATGAGACATATATCATCCACCTCCTCTACTGTAGCAGTGAGTGTATCTGTCGGCCTCCTTCCTTGTTATGTAGCTTGCTGGCCTTGTGAACAGGTGCATTATCAGGAGGACTTCAGACATCCTCACACGGTACCTGCCGGTGAAAAGTAAGTAGGGTGACTATAATATTGCAGCTTACACACACACACACACACACACAGACACACACACACACACACACATACACACACACACACACATACACACACACACACACACACACACACACACACACACACACACACACACACACACACACACACACACACACACACACACACCGCAGGGACAAAAACACAAAATACGTACATGCATACAACACATTATTACGTATAGACGTATATACATGTGTGTACATACCCCACATCAGCACCAGCCATACAGTATTGTCCTCCTTCTCCCTTGCCTGCAGCCGAGCATGTGGTGTGCTGCCGGCTCACTCCACTCCAGTACCACCTCTACAGGCAGCTCACATCCTCTCAGGATGTCCAACGACTCCTTGGGGCAGGGTCCAAGAAGGCTAGCCTGTCCTCTCTCGCTGGGATCACCAACCTGAAGAAACTCTGCAACCGTAAGCGATCCAGCCACACAGACTCTGCGATCCTCTGAGCAGGTGCAATAAGGACCGCTGAAGATCCTCTCCCTCACACACTTACATAGCTGCTCCATTGTATTGTACGTACGTACGTATGTGCTGTGTACACGCGTCTGGCTTGTATGCACACGTACAGTGACATCTCTTCTCCGCATGTCGCTCTTGTGTTGGTAGTCTGTAAATGCTGCCTTTATATGGACCGGTGGTCTTGTACAAGGACATCCCCATCTGTAATCGTACTACATACTACATATGTGTGGTCAAATATTCCCATCTCTATGTTTAGTATCGTGAAACGTCCCCCATTTGTATTTTCACCATTCTTAAATCTTCCACATTTGCATTTTCAGTTTACAATCCACTCCCATATTCCCCATCAACAGTGTTTGCCCTCCTCAAATGCCCCCATTAACTGTCCTACTTCTATGCTGTGTAATATCATGTACATATGTCATAGCAGTAGTACTTGTGTATGTATGTATGTATGTATTTATTTCATGTAGCGCATTTCAACACAGTCTTGGTTGTTTGGTGCTACAAGTCTGCCCTGACACTCTATAAGCTGTTCTCTCTGTCTCCTTTAGATCCACAACTCGTCTACGATAAGGCTCTGATGTGTGAGCAGGGATTTGAAGGCACGCTGGCTTTGTACCCTCCTTCCTTTGATGCCAAGCGACTCCAGGCAGAACTCTCTGGCAAGATGCTAGTCCTTGACTGCCTGCTTGCCATCACAAGGTCCACGACAAACGACAAGGTTGTGCTGGTGTCAAACTACACTCAGACACTGGACCTCTTTGAGCAGTTGTGCAGACTGAGAAAGTGAGTCGTGTCACGGCAGCATGCAAAAGGTGTGCATGCCATTGGAGAAAAGAGACAGCTAGGGTAGCACCCTAGTGGCAAGTGTGGGCGAGAGACTCAATGGTGACACTTTCTGGTTTTCAAGTGCCCGTCTGCCTGTGTTATCTTGTACCAGCTATGTAAGTAAGTGAAAAGAAAAGACTCCCTTGTGGCTGGTGGGGACGTGCTGAATCTATCAGTGGACTCCACTAGCCATTACGTGACTGACAATGCCAAACATTTTGACAACCATGGGGTTGTCTTTGTCCGTGGCTGGTACGAAACAGTAGGTGACTCGCCTTATAAAGACTACAATGCCGCTAATAGCGTGCGTGCATACGTAGGTATTGCCAACATGATGTGAGTGAGAAGTGCCTGCCTGTGTGTACTGCCTCAGTGTCCTGTGGTTATACATATTGGAGGCATGTACGTACGTATGTGTGTGTACAGTAGTCGACTAGCAATGCTACAAGTACACCCTTTTGTGTATGTGCGTAGGTTTCTTGTGTCCATGTTACCGCCGGCCGTGTGCCTGGTACTAGAGTATCATCTTACGTGATTGTGGGTATCAGCCTTCACCCCCTTATGGGGCTTGGGCAACCCCCATGACGCCCTTCACCCTAGTGTCGGACAGTACACAGTCAGCATAGCATTCCTTTTTGGTAAGGGAAGTACTGCCAACCCCCTGTTGTCCTTGCTGCCAGCTCTGTGCCTGCTCGGATGAAGCCCAATAACAGAAGGGTGCCATATGCAGTGGCTGTTGACAGGAAATGCCTGCTTGATCTCTCAATTGGGGCTCTTCATTCCTTCCATGAACGTGTGAGACATGTGTGGAATGGCTGGGGATTAAGTTGTCTTCTTGCACAAGCTTATTTTCTTTGTTTCCCTTCCTTCTCTTGCCGCAGGCATCCTTATGTTAGACTGGATGGCACCATGTCAATCAAGAAGCGGCAGAAAGTAGTGGACCGATTCAATGATCCGTCAGTGAGTAATGTGTGTGTGTGTGTGTGTGTGTGTGTGTGTGTGTGTGTGTGTGTGTGTGTGTGTGTGTGTGTGTGTGTGTGTGTGTGTGTGTGTGTGTGTGTGTGTGTGTGTGTGTGTGTGTCTTAGACCCACCCCCTGCTATCCCATCGCTCTCCAGAGCAATGACTTTGTGTTCATGCTGAGCAGCAAGGCGGGTGGGTGTGGTCTCAACCTCATCGGAGCCAATCGTCTGGTCATGTTTGATCCCGACTGGAATCCAGCCAACGACGACCAAGCCATGGCGAGGGTGTGGAGGGACGGACAGAAGAAGCACTGCTTCATCTACAGACTACTGGCGGTAGGCTCAGACCAAGCTCAGCATTGCTCTGTGTGTGGGGGGGCTACTCTCAGTACGTAAACACTGACACCTGACTGGAGGCCTACAGTATGCACACTCAAGTCACCTGACTGGAGGTCTGTGCACACTCAAGTTACATGACTGGAAGTCTGTGCACACTCCAGTTACATGACTGGAAGTCTGTGCACACTCAAGTTACATGACTGGAGGCCTACAGTATGCACACTCAAGTCACCTGACTGGAGGTCTGTGCACACTCAAGTTACATGACTGGAGGTCTGTGCACACTCACGTCACATAGCTGGAGGTCTGTGCACACTCACGTCACATAGCTGGAGGTCTGTGCACACTCAAGTCACATGGCTGCTGGTGTACATGTGCAGTGTTTGCACAAACGCATTAAACTGTGATGACAAATGTGCTACCTGCTGCTTGAGTTGATTCTTTTTTCAGAAGGTGTTTAGATTTGATCCAAATCCATCAGTCAAACCTCTAGTGGTCTTTCTCCTTTCCTCCAAGAAGTCGGAGCAAAGTTGCTTCACCTCCATTCTCCCATGTGCCTGGGAGTAGTAATGGTATTGCCTATCTGTGAGCAAAGAGGAGTGGTGCTTTGTGTAAGACTGCTGAGGAGACCAGGTGTGAGAGAATATTCTCTCCATCTTGCTCCTCGCCTTGGACTACACCCACTGAGTTGTGAACTGTAATCTGAGCACATGCACCCAGTGACGTATGACTTGTATTCAGAATGCACCCAGTGACGTATGACTTGTATTCAGAATGCACCCAGTGACTTATGACTTATCCCGGTGACTTGTATCTTGTGGTTGAACTCTCTCCAACTGGCCACCCCTGCCTGTTTGGCTCCTCCACATGTATGCCCCCATGATATAACCAGTTGTGAACAGCATGACCCATGACCCATCATTCCCTGACTTCATTCTGAAAATGCCAGTGGTTTTCTAGTGAATTCGTTGACTGTGCAACTTCCTACACATAGGCATTGGTGGAGAATTGTTACAGACTACAAAGCCTTTGTAGTCACCCTGTGTCCGGTCTGAGAAAGCTGTTTGCCATGCCTTCTTCAATGCTCTTCTCTCCTCCTTGCACACAGACTGGCACAATTGAGGAGAAAATCTTCCAAAGGCAGGCCCACAAGAAAGCCCTCAGTAGTTGTGTGGTGGATAATGAGGATGATGTGGAGAGACACTTTTCGCTTGAGGATCTGAGGAAGCTGTTTGAATTGAATGAGGAAACTGATTCAGACACTCATGACAGGTTAACTGTGGGAAGAAGTAGTGAATGCATGATGTGTGTGAACTGTGAGGTGGAGGGGTGAGGGTGTGCTGTGTGAGCTGTGAGGTTGAGGGGTGAGGGTGTGCTGTGTAAGCTGAGGGGTGAGGGTGTGCTGTGTGAGCTGAGGGGTGAGGGTGTGCTGTGTGAGCTGTGAGGTGGAGGGGTGAGGGTGTGCTGTGTGAGCAGTGAGGTTGAGGGGTGAGGGTGTGTTGTGTGAGCTGTGAGGTTGAGGGGTGAGGGTGTGCTGGGTGAGCTGTGAGGTTGAGGGGTGAGGGTGCGCTGTGTGAGCTGTGAGGTTGAGGGGTGAGGGTGTGCTGTGTGAGCTGTGAGGTGGAGGGGTGAGGGTGTGCTGTGTGAGGTTGAGGGGTGAGGGTGTGCTGTGTGAGCTGTGAGGTTGAGGGGTGAGAGTGTGCTATGTGAGCTGTGAGGTTGAGGGGTGAGAGTGTGCTATGTGAGCTGTGAGGTTGAGGGTGAACTCCAATGCAAGACTGCTCCACACAGCACACATGCTGTTTACCATACACAGCTGTGATCAGACTACCAGGTCCACTCCTGTTATTGCTAAGTGTACCTTGGCCCTGTGTACAGCACACCAAGTGCAGATTATCTATATAATTTTTTTTTTTTTTATATATGATATCCGACAGCAAGTTAGTGCTGTCATGTAGGGATGGTAGTGGTTGCCATAATACAATGGAAAATCAATAGATGATCTAGCTGCGATGAATATGATTATGCAGTTGTGTACTAGGTGCAGGGCATGTACCTTGACATCTGACCTAAGGCACTCCCCCTTGCTATTTTTATGGTGTGGGGTGCACTAATGAAATGCACTCTGTTACACTCTTTATGCCTTCCTTCAGGGCAGTGCAGACAATGGGTGTTTTAATTGTGTTCAGACCATGTGTTTTGTGTATACATACATACTGCAGATATTGAAACTGGGGGCAATGCATTGAACCGACAGGGTATTGTCACCCGTTACAGGTAGAATGCAACATGTCATATCAGCCCAGGGGACTGGGCACTTTCATTTTACTCCATGATAACTCAAAGCAAAGGCCCTTTGAGGTGTGGAGTCCAAACACTACTTTCAGTAGCACCCATAGTTGAGGACAACAGGGTGTACCCTGATCTAGCCCCTGTATCCTTATCTGGTCTGGGTGTGCATATAAGGGGATTGGACTCACTGTATGAACTTCCATGCTAGCTGTTGTTTGTCTGATGCTTGCTATACACACAGAGGGATGGAGGGTGTCCCTATTTAGACTGTGGTGCAGGTGTGGTGGCTGTACTGGTGAGGTCAGACCCAACAGTGGACAGATTGACTGTGTGCACCAAATGCATTTTGAGTACAGCTTTGATGTGTCATCCTTGTTAGGAAACATTGACTGTTACTTTATCTAATGGTCATGTGTGGATGGGTTGGTGAAGCCCTCCACTGAAGTCAGGCTGTGTGTGTATGTGTGTGTACCTGATGTGTGAGTGCATTCATTGGTCAGTCAGCAGGAGTCACAGTACATTTCTGTGTACATAATTGTGTTATAGTATTCACATGGACATAGTAACCTGGGTTCAACCCCCAGGTCCCCAAACCAGGGTTGAACCCCCAGTTAAGTGGTCCGTGTGAAGGCGTTAACCTGGGTTCAGCCCAGTTTGATGCCTTGTGAAAGGGGGGTATGCCTATATTATATGCATACCTGCTGTAACCACAGCCAGCTGCCTGTTATGTGTACAAGGCGTGTACACTATCCAGTGCAACTCTTGCACAACAGGAAGTGCATAATTATGAGTACCTGGCTAATTAGCTACTGACCTCGGTGGACTACAGACTTCTTCACACTGGTTAAGGGATTCTCACACGAGACTGATTCAGCAGTAGGACTTCATCCACTGTGAGGGCATTGATCCATTATATTTAGACTTTGACTGCTGTAATGGTGTACATAACCAGGTAGCTACCACAGCAAGCTCATTAGCTCATGGGTACAGTAATGAGCAGGTAAGGGCAAGTGGTGAGCTGGGATGCCACACTATGAGCTGTGATAGCTTGTTGCTTGTTGCTTTGCACAAATAGTGAGCAGGGATGCCACACTATGAGCTGTGATAGCTTGTTGCTTGTTGCTTTGGACAAATGATGAGCAGGGATGCCACACTATGAGCTGTGATAGCTTGTTGCTTGTTGCTTTGCACAAATAGTGAGCAGGGATGCCACACTATGAGCTGTGATAGCTTGTTGCTTGTTGCTTTGGACAAATGATGAGCAGGGATGCCACACTATGAGCTGTGATAGCTTGTTGCTTGTTGCTTTTGCCATGCACAGGTTCAATTGCCGACGGTGTGTCCTAGGGAAGCAGGTTCGTTCCCCTCCACCTGACTCAGACTGTACATGTGACCTCTCCCAGTGGAACCACAGCAGTGACAAGAAAGGACTGGAGGACCTTACACTGAAGTCAGTGTGGGATGCTGCACAGTGTATCAGCTTTGTCTTTCACCACAGGTCCCACGAGGAACAGCGCCAGACTGCGTAGTGCACACACGTCCACACGTCACTGTTAATGCATTTGTGATTTCTTGTAACAATCTTTTACTTTGAAGTATGTGATTGACCTGTATGTTGCAGTCTCTTTGTGATTGAAAGGAATCATTTTAAATTACATCGAACTTTAAACTGTGAGCAATTTGTCTAATTAAGGAAATACAATTATACAATATTATCTTTAAAATATAAGTTTTAACAACACTCGATCACCACCTTTGACACCAGTGCTGAAAATTATAATAATTATATGGCTGTGTCCAATAACCTCTCTATATATATATTACTTTGCAAGCCATGTATATAATGTATATAACTTGCACTGTATATTACATATATTGACCATATACAGAGGTGCAAATAACTATATACATGAACATTAACCTGCATGATTCTACGTAGCTAGTGCTCCCCCGGCCCACAGCAATCCCTATATGTATGTACATTAGGCCTTTATGTGTATGCATGTATAATTTTAGTGTGTCTGGCAAGGTGGGCTGAAAAGCATGTGCATGAGTGGGGTGAACAACTGGTATGGTCATGCCACCTCATGAATAACGTTGCATGCATAAACTCAAAAACGTGTCTTATAAACAACCAGCTGGTCTCAGCATACAATTAACAAGTATATATATACACACAATGTATCAAATCAAAGATGTATGTTAGTACTGTAATAATAATAACTAACGTTCATATAATATATACACAAAAAAGTAACACACATGCAGACGGGGGATGGAGGTGTACATTGTACAATGGAATGAGGGAGGGGCAGTTAGTAGTACTTAGTACACAAACAGTACAAACAACAAAACAGTACAGAGCATTAGAATTGAAGCACTGGTTCGCATGCACATGCAAAGTTCATTTTAACAGCGAGATAAGTAGCCTGTGCGGGTAGGTACATGTGTCAGAAGGAGGAGGTCATGACGGGACCTCATACGCCACCACAGACGCATGATCAAGCTTCCCTGGTGCCAGGCACAACTTCCTGTACAGTTCTGGGTTAACCTCAGCTAGACACTTCCGTGTGAGGCCAACCCTCAACATTTCCTCTCGAATGCCCCTCAAGTTGTGAGTTAGCAACTGAGCGTGTCGAGCCAAGCAAGCTACCAAATCCTGAGCTGTAAAATGGTAGTCAGCAATTGTTCCTAGCTGTCCATGCACTTCTTCCAAGCGTTCCCGCAGATTCTCAACCATGTTGTCATCGTCTCCTTTGCGAGATGGCTTCATGCAGCCAGTGCGAAAGTTATCAGCAATCCCATCGGTAGCTGCAAACACAATATCACCAGGAGAAATGTAGGTGAAAGAAAAGTTGAGATTTGAGAGGTCGGGATGGTCGCCTTTGCAGGGACCGAGACAGCCGCCACAGTCAGTGAGGACCTTGGCGCCATGGACTGGCTCATGACTGACTTGCATGAGGTGGTTCTGGGAAGGTCGATACACAAAAACAGGGCTGTCACCAACAGACATTGTGCACAGACCCCACTGCGAAGAACCTTTTAGTTGGACCACAACGGCAACGCTCAAAGTTGTCATGGTGCCTTCGTTCTTCAGAATAAGCCTCTGTGCGTTCCAGAGTGCAGTATCCATTTCCTCAAACACTTCGTTGACTTCGGTAACGCCCTTCAGGTTGCTGCTCAGCGTGTCCATCACTGCTCGGACTGCGCACTTTGCTGCCAGACGGGGCTTGTATCCCCACGAAGAACCATCAGCCACGGCTAGGATAGCGCTGTTGCGATACGCCAGTATTGCATACACGTCAGCAATTGGATCTCCGCTCAGTCCCTCGGCCTCCAACACGTTCCGCTCGTATAGGGAGACGGCCAGCCCATATGCGAAATCTCTCTTCAAGCTCCAGTTGTCACAACCGGCTATCTTACCAGCATACCCCTGACCGGGGGAGCCGGTTGCCGGCAATTTAGGTACATCGGTGATCCCGAGATCTGGACCAGAGCACGAAGCTACTACCGGACCGGTCGGGGGGAACAACTTCTTTCTGATGTTCAAAGAGGTAGCCTGCGAGGCCGACTGGAGAACTCCTTGCGACATGGGTGCAACCCGGTCGCCACTGAGAGCACGGAAGGGAGGAGGCAATGGGTAAAGATGAAGAAACTGCATGGAGAGCATCCTGAACCGTGCGTGGTTGCTACAGCAGCATCTAGGCTACGACCATGGAATGCATACAGATGGATCTCATTGCTAGTATATAGAGGTCTCTGTGCAACGGCAACCTGCACACATCTACAGGGACTTTCAGTGGAGCCACTAATCTACTACCTGCAGCGATTAATCTTCTTACCTGTTTATCGATAGAAGCCGCTGGATTGTCTGCATCCTTTCCTTCTGGAGACAGCTCACACTCTAACTATATAGAAAAGATTTGGCGTGGAAGCACTTACAGTGCCCTTTTGTAACCGACGGGTGACGTCATTGCGGCGTCATTGAGCCAAATTTGGTGCGCCACCTAAACGCCCGAGTCTGTTAATTTGTAAAAATGGCCGCCAGCGCAAAGGCATTAGGGACTTTCAAAAAACGAAGAACAGAGTCGGACCTCTGGCTCCAAAGAGTTATCTCATCACCTGAAAAGTATGGTGTTATGGAAATGTGCGAGGATGACAGTGCGAGAGAGTCAGAGAGAAAACCAGACGAACAGAGCTACTCAGCTTGGAAAGCCTCGCGTGACATTCACAGGGTCGCTCATCCTTTAAGAATGAGGCGCAGGAATCTCGTTTTGCAGCCAATTATTTATTCGTCGGGCAATACTGCCACGGATGGGGTTGAGGATGGTCTAGACCCGTGTGTATTGGTGCTGCTACGGGATTTCTGTGCTGCCTTCTTCATGGGCATGGATGTGATGGTTGCAGATCCGGTTCATATTGGTGTCAAAAATGTGCGCTCCAGGATCCATCCATCCACGAATTCCCCGCAACTGTTAGCTACAGACGTGTTCAGACACATTCTCAGACTCAGACATATCAAGGCTTTTGCAACACTGGGTGTAATGAACGTAGACCTGTATCCGTCTGAAGACTGGAACTTCTCCCTGGGCCATGCCTCCACAACGGAAGGGTGCGGTGTATTTAGTATAGGCCACTACCACGATCAACAGCAATCTGTAGAGACAATACAGCGAGGGGATGTCCACTATCAAAGGTGCAAAGTTTGGAGGATGCTAAAGGTAAGTGTGTGCATGTGGACTAGTATGCTGTTGTGATCATATGAGGTATGCTGTTGTGATCATATGAGGTATGCTGTTGTGATCATATGAGGTATGCTGTTGTGATCATATGAGGTATGCTGTTGTGATCATATGAGGTATGCTGTTGTGATCATATGAGGTATGCTGTATGTTGTGATCATATGAGGTATGCTGTATGTTGTGATATTGTAGAGGCCCATTGCTACATGCATTGTGACAACTGGCGAATACGTCTTCATGAGTACATACGTAGCAGAATCAATCAATAGCAACTGATTGCAGGACGTTTTGGCCACGTAGGCCTTCGTCAACTGCGTACAAAACTGACGATACTCATCTGACACTGCAGTATCCTCAGGCCTACGTGGCAGAAATGTCCTGCAATGAAATGGAATTGATTGATTGATTCTGCTATATATACTCATATACGTGTATATCGTATATGCTCATCAAGATCTATTTGCCAGTTGTATGCTGCATTTGCTGTGTGCTATTATTACCAGTGTAACTTTAACAAAATAGAGAAGCGCTGTGATTCAAAGTGCATTCTGGGATTTTGTACGAGTGGCTACGAACCACTGCACTTGCTCTTGTTGGTGTTGTGCTAATTGTTGCAAAACATGTTGTGTTATCTTTACTATTGCTTATATAGCCAACCTATATTAGTGCAAAATATATATTTATAAAGTTTTTCATTTTGTCTTCTCACATGCTATATCATTTTTTTAAATTTGCAAAACATATAAAGTGAACACAAGTGGTATGGGGTGCCATTTGTAAAAATATTCAATTAAAAGTGGACGTATCATAGATCACCTGATGCATCCATAAGTCACGCGATGTATGCATAGATCACGCGATGTATGCATAGATCACGCGATGCATGCATAGATCACGCGATGTATGCATAGATCACGCGATGTATACATAGATCATGCGATGTATGCATAGATCACACAAAGTTCTCCTATAATTATAGCTACCTTTCTGAAATGGCTGAACTCCTAACATTTCAGCGAGTTTGCTTTTGGAAAACCCTTTGGACAAGAGAAATTCAACGTCATCTGAGTCCATTTCAATAGAGGGCCTTCCTCTTTGTCTCCTCTCCAAACAATCTTCACCTTCAGCCATTTCAGAAAGGTACCTACATAGGAGAACTTTAGATCAAGATTTGCATGAGTATAAGACGTCTGCTCCTTCAGACCATGTGGTCGTTAGCTCTGTACACTTATGTCATGCTGCTTGTCACATGGACATCACATTGTGACCATGTGACCATGGATGGCATCATGGTCCACAAGCATCTTTGTTGCATTATCTGATCTATGTATACATCGCGTGATCTATGCATACATCGCGTGATCTATGCATACATCAAGTAACTAATACATCGTGATCTATGATACATCCACTTTTAATTGAATATTTTTATAAACGGCACCCCATACCTAGGAGGTATGCTACACTCTGGACATGGATATGGAGTGATGACGGAGAGGGTCTGTAGTCCACTCCACTCTCACATGACACTGTGCTACACTCTGGACATATGGTGCGATCACTGCCATTTGTTGAAGAGGGTCTGTAGTCCACTCCACTGTCACATGACACTGTGCTACACTCTGGACATATGGTGCGATCACTGCCATTTGTTGAAGAGGGTCTGTAGTCCACTCCACTGTCACATGACACTGTGCTACACTCTGGACATATGGTGTGATCACTGCCATTTGTTGAAGAGGGTCTGTAGTCCACTCCACTGTCACATGACACTGTTGTCTGTGCAGTGAAGTACTGTGGGCCCTCTCCCAATCCAGGCACATAGCAGCTAGAACACTGAGCTGTGGTGTGTGTAGCTATATATGAACTGTGGTGTGTATGTGATGACTATATAATGGAGAGCACTTTCAACTCACCTTATATGGTGATACTTCCCTTGTGTTTACCAAATATGGTGTGTGGGCACTCTAGTCAGAAGCCATGGGAACTTGTCCAGTCAGTATACATTGTGCCACACAGTCCGGCGTGCTAGCCCCTCAGTGCCCGGATGAGGAGAGGGTGTACAGAACCAACCTTCCTTTGTCTGTCCAGTGTACGTTGTGTCCAGTAGTTTTCTCATTGTGTGTTACCACCGAAGGGGGCAGACAACAAGAGGTACAGTGGATTGTGCATTTTCAACAAAGTGTATCACTGACGTTGCATTGCCATGGTCTATGCGACCAATATTTATTGCACTGTCATTGTGTGGTTTATTGCATTGTCACTGTTCATCTCGTGGGAGCCAGCCCCAAATCTACATCACTTGTGTACCACTAGTTGTGTCCACGCCAAGCTCTTGAGAAAGGGTAGTTCTCGTATACCAGCTTCAAACAGGGTTGAAAACCTTGCCGACGTTTCGACCAGATGCTCTGGCCTTCTTCAGGGCGAAGATAAGCTAGCGCGAGCACCTATCATATTTATAGCCTAGCATCTCATCATGCGCTGTCACCGGAAGTCGAATCAGGCGGTGTCACCGGAAGTTGCGGGTTGCCTCCGGTCGACCCTGGCTGCCAAGCTCTTGGCGTGACCAATCAGATTCGTCAATCATCTAATGACATGCAAAATGGCAGCTTGCGGCTTGCAAGAAATTGCTGCAGAAGTAATGGATTCCATAATGAGTTGAGTGCTGGGGTCCCTACAAAGTGCCTTTCTCTTGCCGCAATCCTTTTCCACTCACAAAGCCATTGAAGGCTTCTATTCCATTGGCCATGAGTCCATTCATCTGCAACTGGTATTGCACAAGTGCACCGCACCCTTCCACTGGTGAGGGGCTGACTTGCAAGACTATGTCACTGCATGGTCTAATATGGTAGTGGCTCTTTACAGTGGTTTTAGGGTTTCTGGTGCAGTTGCACGCTTGATCAGGTGATTGAAGTACAAGGACCACAGAACTCACGTGAAGCACGTAAGCCTAAGCCTCTGCAGTACCTCCAGTCTATGATCACATGAGTGATTGCAGGGTGCAAGGGGCAAAGGTGCCCAGAAACCGTAAAACCGCTGTATATGTGCACATGAACTTGTGTGATAGCTGAGATTATTGCAACAGTGAACGGTTGTATGATGTTTTATCCACAATGGTCTTCGTCAGTTACAAATCAGGTTTGTAACTGATTAAGACCTTTGTTGTCGGAACATCTTACAACTGTTTATATCTATCTTTGCTATGTTTAATCAAGGCAATGTAACACAGTCCTCAACTTGATTAATTGATTGTATGTTCTATTCAGTGCATGTCATGATCACTGACCTCTCTAGCCACTCTCCGCGCCCACAGTGCCCTTTGCAGCTCTCATGTGACCTTTCAATGACCTCGACCTCCTTCTCCCCCTGCCATCTGTATTACACAAACATTCCCCACCATTTCTGTGTACATAAACAACTCTAGTCAGCACACTGCTTGAGAGCTCTGGAGTGCAGCTCTGGCCAAAGTGTTCAGGTAGTGTTTGTGGCCTCAGCATGGAAAAGCAACCATATGTGGTCTCTTTTGACCTATCACAGATGATTGATTATGTCAACTTGTCACAAAAAGGTTTCTAAGGTCACTTATTTCAGACTGCATGACTGTTCTGTCCTGTGCCAGCCTGTATACAGAAGATAAGTGTCATGTGAGGTGAAGACCTGCAGCCAAGCAACCACGCCCACTTTCACCTGTCAGCATATAATTGGAACAAACACAGCGGTTCCTACTTATGGGCTATGAATACAGTTGTTTCAGGGTTGGTTTGTTTGCACAGCAGTGGAAACTGCTATCACCCAGGTGGCTAATTTATAGAACTGTAGAGCCTCACTTGAGTTCTGACTGGAATGTTCTCTGTTCCAATACTTTGATCACATGAATGGAACTAGAAAGCCTTGAAACAACTGTATCACACCATGTGACTCGGAACATGCAATAACACCGACCACACGTGACATGTAGTGAGACTTGTTGCGTGTATGGGGAACCCCCCACGAGACCGGTTACACCACTCTGTGACTTAAGCCAAGGGGCATACTCTAGAGGCGTAGCCTCTGTGACTGTGTTCTCTCTTAATATTGCCTACGATAGAGTACATGCTTTACGCCAGGTTTGATACCAAAATAGGGCGAATATTTATCAGACAGTGTATATTTGTTTGGTTATGTACATAGGGATGGGGTGATGCTTGTGCAAGAGAGGGCAGATGAAGTGAAGTACACACACACATAGGGTCACCCAAGAAAGTCCAAAGGTCACATGAGGCCTGCAAAGGGCACTGTGGCTCTGGAGAACGGTTGGAAAGGCCATTGATTGGGGCATCCAATTGGCCACATCAAATGCATCACAGTCCAGCGTGCTAGCCCCTCAGTGCCCGGATGAGGAGAGGGTGTACAGAACCAACCTTCCTTTGTCTGTCCAGTGTACGTTGTGTCCAGTAGTTTTCTCATTGTGTGTTACCACCGAAGGGGGCAGACAACAAGAGGTACAGTGGATTGTGCATTTTCAACATAGTGTATCACTGACGTTGCATTGCCATGGTCTATGCGACCAATATTTATTGCACTGTCATTGTGTGGTTTATTGCATTGTCACTGTTCATCTCGTGGGAGCCAGCCCCAAATCTACATCACTTGTGTACCACTAGTTGTGTCCACGCCAAGATCTTGGCGTGACCAATCAGATTCGTCAATCATCTAATGACATGCAAAATGGCAGCTTGCAGCTTGCAAGAAATTGCTGCAGAAGTAATGGATTCCATAATGCGTTGAGTGCTGGGCTCCCTACAAAGTGCCTTTCTCTTGCCACAATCCTTTTCCACTCACAAAGCAATTGAAGGCTTCTATTCCATTGGCCATGAATCCATGGTTGTGTATTGATTGCATTATGAAAATATTGTGCAATAATTACATTCATCTGCAACTGGTATTGCGCAAGTGCACCGCACCCTTCCACTGGTGAGGGGCTGGCTTGCAAGACTATGTATGTCACTGTATGGTCTAATGTGGTAGTGGCTCTTTACAGTGGTTTTAGGGTTTCTGGTGCAGTTGCACCCTTGATCAGGTGATTAAAGTATGGGGACCACAGAACTCACGTGAATTCCAATGGCAATTAGCACAATGGCATGTGAGCCTCTGCAGTTCCTGTTTATGATCACATGAGAGATTGCAGTGTCCAGTGGGCAATCGGGACCACAAAACGTAAAACCTCTGTATATGTGCATATGAACTCGTGTGATAACTGAGATTATTGCAACAGTGAATGGTTGTATGATGTCTTTATCCACAATGGTCTTGAACATGTGACATGTGACATGAAGACTTATAGAAAAGCAACCACAGTCATGTGGTGTGTAGACATGTGATGAGAACCAACATGTAATGAGAACCAACACAGTGTTCCTACATGTGGAATATGAAACAATGAATTCAGTTGTTTTAGGGTTGCTTGTTTGTTTGCACAGAGGACCCTGCTATCACCCAGGTGGCTAATTTATAGAACTGTAGAGCCTCACTTGAATTCTGACGGAATGTTCACTGTTCCAATATTTTGATCACATGAATGGAACTAGAAAGCCTTGAAACAACTGTATCACACCATGTGACTCGGAACAAGCAGTAGCACCGACCACACGTGACATGTAGCGAGTCTTGTGTGTATGGGGAACTCCCCACGAGACCAGTTACATCATTCTGTGGCTTAGGCCAAGGGGCATACTATGGAGGTGGAACCTCTGTGAATGTGTTTCCTTGTATTGGCTACGATAGAGTGCATTCTTTATACCGGTATATTATACCAACATGAAGGCAAATTTTAATCACACAGTACATCTTTGTTATGTTAGGTTGTTTTACTGCAGTGTTAACCCTTGCACGGTAGCTGCCATTTGCCGCTCCAAGTAGCTGTGTCCAACACTGTGTCTGATTGATGTCTTTAATGAATTAGTGCTATATTATTGCTTCTCTCGCTTGTTGTACGTAGGTGGTTGCACATGAGACTTGCCACATGTTTGGACTAGCCCACTGTTCATACTTCCACTGCCTCATGAACGAGAGCAGCTCCGTTCCAGAGGCTGAACGGCAACCTCTCTTCCTCTGCCCCGTCTGTCTGAGGAAGATGTGCAAGGCACTCAAGTTTGATATAATGACACGTTACAGAGTGATGTTGGAACAACTGAGGAGTTTAAGCGCAGAACTTCATGACACTTGTAGCTGTGGTATGAAGGAGGCGAGAGGAGGCAAGGTGGAGACGTGCGACCCAGAAAGGAAGCAGCGTTTTTCTTCAAAGGACTGTGATTGTGATTGTGATTGTGTGGTTGGCTTGGAAGGTAATCATTCAACTAAAGAAGAAGAGATCAGGGAAGAGTTGACAGCTGACTGTGAGCAGCAGGTAACTGAGACTCCACGTCCACTTCATGGTACCATGCAAGAAGGTGGTTGCTCAAGGAGTGACTGTCAACTGCAGCACTTGAGAAATGCGACCCAATGGTTGAAAATGCAACTTGATGCATGTGCCGTGTGATAAGTGACCTTTGTACTGCTGGCGCGGCATGGTGTGGAACACCCATTGGTCAATGCATTTTTATACTATTCATGTGCTCAGCTTTGATATAATACTTTAGCTCAGACCGCGTGCAAAAGGTCACACCATTTGAGAGCGCCGTAGCCTTGAGAGAACACTGTACGCTGTTCAAGCTTAGAGCCAAGACATGGACGTAAGAATGTAGCAAATTCTTGTCACGCATACCTGTAAATTGACAGCTTGCCAACCGTCGTTCGCGCGTCTCTAGTTTCACTAGCACTTCGCCTTCCCCCCTTATGTTTCCTCCCTTTTCCCCGTGCTCGTATGCCTATACAGGAATTCATAGATAAGTTGGCCCACTTGATGAACACATACCCTCCTCTGTGGATGATCTATGGTTTTGTGCTTGTTCTACCCTTTGTCCTGATGGCCTGCTGTTTTATCAAACCCAAGAGTAAGGTACGTACGTGTGTGTGCGTGTGTCCGTCACGGTGTGCACGCAGTGCCGCGCGGGTGTACGTGTATATAGGTAGACCAGGGCGTAGTCTCGTGTCTTAGGAGGAGTAAGCCATGGTCTCTGAAAACTGTTGCTTGTTGTAAATTGCTCAGCAATTTGATACCTGTTATGATGTGAAGTGTTGGGCCATATTCTGCATCAGTAGGGTGTGTGTTGTGTCTCTTGTCAGCGGTTAAGATGAGTGTGTGTTAAACAGTGTGTCTCTGTTATTGGGTGAATGTCGAGCTGAAAGTGAGACAAGCAACGTGCAGAGCACTGTCATCCACTTTGTGTATTACGAATTCATCTCCTTAAATTAAATGTCACACATCAAGGACCCGTGGGTCAAAACATCTTCATGTCTCCTTCCCGAAGCTACAAGACCTGCTTCGAAATTGTTCTGCTGTCTATTCATAGCCAATACTCTTGTACAAGCCCGTGAGGTTGTCCAGTCCAATTCACCTCTGGAGTTGAACAATTACTCTGAAGGTTCAAATTTACGGGCACCGTCCATCATGGTTGAATGAGAACAAGGAAGTGACCGCAGAATTAAGAAAGCAGGTAGCGAGAATGTCCATCTAAGGATACGCCAGTACTGACTAGTGAATAGAGTATTTCCTAAATAGTGCATGCACATGGCTTAAGCTGATAAGCAGTGCATAGCTGCATGTTGCGCCCATGCAGAAGGGTGCGATTTCAGGTGCACACACTCAGCATGCACAGTGTTGCATGTTGCATACTGGCCCATGCAGAAGGGTGTGATTTCAGGTGCACACACTCAGCATGCACAGTGTTGCATGTTGCATACTGGCCCATGCAGAAGGGTGTGATTTCAGGTGCACTTGGCGTGGACAGTGTTACAGTTTTACACAAACGGATGAAATTACACACCAAGGAGAGTGTCAGTTGTCCATTGTCTTATCAGCCTTCATGCACAACCAACAGTGACACCTACAGTGCAAACAGGTAAACCTGTGTAATTCAGGTATCTAGTGGTGGTCCAGTTATAAATTGCCTTTTGTGGAGAGCACTATTTAGGAATGACAAGGCTAACTAATCGCAGACAGTGGAGGGGTCCCTCAATCCGTGGCTAGAGAGGTGGCTGCCATCATGCAGTGCAGGCTCCACTGTATGGTAAGGCCCCAGTCACACTACGGCGAAAACCACGGCGACAGTGACAGTAACGTTTACGGCGACGGCAAAAAACGTGGTGAATCGGCCACACTCAAAACTTCGTTCAGTTAAAAACTTGTTACTCACTTCCTCCTCGGTGTATTTTTCAGGCCTGTTGAGCTCCTCAGAGACGTATGCGTTCAGGCGAGTGGTCGCTATGACCTCTTTTTTCTTCCTCGTCATCATTATCCCAATGGATTCTTCAGGATGTTGGCCCAGACATCAATTAGCTTTCTTTCAGTGTCAGAATCCAACCTTGCTCTAGGTTTCTTGCCCTTGGTCGCCATCGCTTACACTTCGCTTGCGCAGGTCTGAGAAGACACCTACCTACGGCTGCTGTCGCCGTGGGATCCATTTTCACATCACGTTAAGTTCGCGTTACGGAACGTGTAGTGTGACCGATAAAACGTCGCCGTCGCCGTCATTTCTGCCGTAGTGTGACCGGGGCCTAAACTGTGTAATATGCTAGAATATTCCTGTGTTGTTCATCACTATGGTACACAAGCTGTGTGCCTCCACCCGATTAACACCTGAAGACAATGTGTTGGTTAACAGGTTAACAGGTCAAGGTGAAATCCAACCACCTTTTCTAGCACCTATTCGCATCTCTGTAATTTCCTTGTAACTTCACAAAACCAGCTTAGGCATGATGTACATTTATTCGCATTTTCGGTAGGCCTTGCATTTTATATGTATGCCCTAGTCTATGAAATAGCAGTAAAGGTGGATACAGTGAGGCTTACTTCACTGTACAGCATTACACCACTATATTGCTTCCCTGGAACCACTGACGAGAGCATTTGTATGGTGAGTGCAGACTTGTCCAATCAAAACCTGCCAAAAAACACATGTTCACTACGAATTTGTTTGTGCCCATTGCAGACTTTAGTGTTTCTTGTCCAGACAGAGCATTACACAGTGTGCGTAATTGGTTGAACTCCACCTGAATGGGAAATGCTGGTCTTCTGTTTTCTGGCTGATGTCACGCACTGTTTGAAGATTATGCTGATTCAGACAATAAACGTAGTTGTGAAACAATTGCGTGTCGGTGTAAAACTCCGAGTGATTGTGCCTCGGCGTCCGCTTCACATAGAACTACAGAGGAGTGGTAGGCGGCTGTGTACAGTTCACTGACCTCGCACAATCCTTCTGCTGTTGTTATGGTTATGTACCTAGCCCTAACTGCCACAAAATGGCTGCCATGGGAAATGGAAGTGGGGCTGGGAACGAGACTAGGTATGAGGCTGCATCCACATGTGGTGACTCATGATCAGTGAGTGAGTGTTGCGGTGTGTTGATAGGCACACCTGTGTTGTGTGTGAATAGGAACTCACCCTTGATAACTACCACCTGAGGCTTCTGTTGAGTGTCTGTCCTTGTATGGTAGTGGTGTTGCATTGTGTGGAGTGTGTGTCAGTGTGTGGTGTCTGTGCAGTGTCAAACAGCATGCAGGAATGGCATTCCACTCTGAAGAAGCTATGTTGCATCAGAACACACAGTATGCATCCTACACGTGCCTGTGCAGGCACACATGTACACATAACAATGCAAGGGTATTGACTGTAAATGCAGTGTGTATGTACATACGTACGTATGTATGCATATGTGCAAGCCTATTGGAAACCATTTAGGGAAAGTGGGTCATGTTCTCCATTTATAATTAGAAGTCTCCAAATATGTGAGTAAGTGACATTGTCACACAATGTCTCCCCATAAGATGAATATGAGTGGGATTTTCATCTCCTATGCTGAATGTCTTACTGATTCATTTTGTTTCAGTGATTTCAGAAGTGAGCTGATCATAGACTTGTGTGCAACTGTGCTGTGTAGTCCTTTGTGTGACTACGTATGACTGTAAATCCTTGTAGGATGACGATGCAAGGAGGAAGAAAACGGATGAGCCTTCTCCTGACAGTAATCCATCAGTGAAAAAAGAGCCGAAGAAAGCTGGTCTGTAGTGCTAGTGTTACTTATGGAACTTGTGCATGATCTGAGAGGGACAGTAATATTTATGTACACTTTTCACAGGTAGCACGCTTGTGTTAGGAGCCCAATTTTGTAATGTGTGTGTCACAGTGTCACTAAGGAATAGAATCTAGTCTGTATAGAAATACCAAGGTGGAAGAATCATCTTCTCGAGCCTTATTGATGTACATTCCTGTATTGGTTTGACTTCCTGAGGAGTCTTTGAAGCCCTCTACATGTTTGTCATCAGCAAGCACCATTACAGAGCGGTTTGGTATGACACAGGCCTCTATTTAGATCTTGAATGCCTGCCATTGAAGCAGTTGTGTAGTCATAGTGGGAAGTGGTCTGTGAGAGTAGTAGGATTCGCTTCTGTGGGCACCGTCAGAGGTAGTACAGAGTGTAATGGTTGAGTATGGCCCAGGGAAGCACTCTGTGGGCTCTCAGTGTCACACAGTGTGGCAGAACAGGTAAC
The DNA here is from genome assembly GCA_949841015.1 of Aplysina aerophoba. Lineage (NCBI taxonomy): Eukaryota > Metazoa > Porifera > Demospongiae > Verongiida > Aplysinidae > Aplysina > Aplysina aerophoba. The sequence goes on from OX465044.1 coordinate 4,780,652, forward strand.
AGTGTGTGTGTGTGGAGTGTTGTTGGTGTGGGAGAAGAGTTTCTCCAGGGTATAGAACTGGTTCTGGTGTTGGTGAAGCTTATATTTTAGGTAGTGGTGCTTTCTGCTCTTTTCGCTTTCTTACAATTAATTTCCGTGCTAAGTACGTACGTATATGCACTTACTACCTAGCTGTGTGTGTGTGTGCGTGCGTGTGCGTGTGTGTGTGTGTGTGCGTGTGTGTGTGTGTGTGTGTGTGTGTGTGTGCGTGCGTGTGTGTGTTGTGGATGGGTGTGTACTACGCTGGAAGGCTATATGCAGTGTTTAGGTGTATGGAGTAGCTCGAGACAGGACTGCATACACGTAGGTGAGTGGACAAGGTCTTTAGCACAGCTTTCCGCAACCACCCACATGCGCAGATGGAGCAACTGTAGGCAGCAACCAAATACCAGCAGAGAAGAGAGCAGCACCCACTTCGTCTGCCTCACCACCGAAGACCTCAGAATCGCAGGAGAGTGGTGAAATCAGGCAGAGAAGTGGCGGAAAGGATAATCGTCATAGCGGGAAGGAGAAGGCACAATCCAAACACACTGTGCTCGTCACTGAAACCCCTTCTAAGCCTTCTGCTAGTGTCGTGGTGGATAGTGAGGAGTGTACGATAGAGGAAGAGGTCGTCGGGTCAGTTGTGGTCGTGTCAAAGACAGAGAACACCCAGGTCAGTGTGCGAGACACTGAAGAGGAGGCTGATGAGAAGCAGACTCACACAACAACTCAGTTGATTCAGCAGGCAGTGAAGGAAGCGGAGGTGGCAGAGACCTCTGGTAGCTCTGAAGCTAAGGCTTCTGGATCAGTTCAACCAGCTGTGTCAGAGGTGGAGAAGGTGAAGGAGGAGGAACCAGTATCTGGAAAGAAACCTTCCTTTCCTCCCACTTTGGATGACTTTGACCTGATTGAGTGTGAGGCTGACCCCACTGTGGTGGAAGAGTACCTAGCGGATCCAAGGTGAGGGAGGTTGCAGGAACATCCCTTCTGTTTAGGCTTAGACGGCTTTCCATCCATGCCTTTGAGCAGGCCGCGCACACACACATGCATGGACATACATAGGAAAACAGATGCCACTGTAAGGGTAGATACGAATAAGCACATTTGTGCACACTTGGCACGCCAGCTGCACACATGCTGTACGATATATTGTGATGCACAACTGTACTCAAGCTGTGTACTTAGTATTTGATTGAATTGTGTAGCCCCGCTTCAGTGAATGCCTTCCAAATGAGCTTCTACCTACACTGTTTGAAGCTGCTCATGAATGAATGAGTGCTATTTACATATTCACGCTTGCACCACTCTTCTCCCTTATCCGTCCCATTTTAGGCTCAAGGAGATCTCACTGACACTGAGTGACGAGGAACAGCTAGGTCTCGTCATTGTTGGAGGTGTGGATTCACCCAATGGAAGCCTGCCTATCTACATCAAGAAGGTGCTCCCAGGAGGCGTAGCTAGCAAAGATGACCGTCTAAGTGAAGGCGATCAGCTGTTAGCTGTCAATGACAAGATCCTTCTCGAGTGTAGCAACAATTATGCCGTGGAAGTAATGCGCAAAGCCAAGGGCAAAACCCGTCTGCTTGTCATCCAGGACTACTAGGGCGTAGACCGTCACTTCACAATCACAGCTTCATCAATTTGTATTCCAGTGTTCAACAACTGCTCAAGCTTCATTGATTGTACTATAGCTATCTTCAAGCTGAGTGTGTGCCCTTCCCTTCTTTCATAGACTACGCTTGCATGCTTTGTGTGTGTTGACTTGTAATGTTGTGTGTTTAAACAAGAAGCTTCTGTTACAAATTCCCGTCATTGCCGCCCGAATGGGCTGGGTGTGGCGGGGTCAGGCTATCGGTGAAGTGGGCGGGGGTGAGTTGCATTACTACGCGGTGTAACTGTACTAACATACATATAGTGCCTGAGGCGACACGCGTGCATGATGAAGTATAATTGCTACTGATTGGTGATGTCATATAGTATTCAAGATGGCGGCCGAAAGAAGCTGGACTTTGGACTGATACTATTGTCCCCAAGTAAGTACGCTTGTACTCGCTCTAGTAACGTACTTACCATATGCAATCTCGTTCAAGGTTTAGTATTTGTATTTGGGATGTTTGTTAGGGGTAATCATGGCACATTTGAGGGTTCTGAGGTGTGCGGGTCTACACGTGGCGTTCTCTAACAATGGTAAGTTGGAGGCCACGCTTCTGATTTACATACACTGGATCGAACTTCTCTGTAAAGGACACTCTGAGTGAGGTACACCTCTCTAATGAGGACGCTGTCTGCAGTCCTGGCCACAAGAGCCGTGTACAAATCTACCTCTGAATTAAGGACACCTCTCCATACAGGACAGCCAGCTGGGTCCCAGCGGTGTCCTCTATAGAGAGGTTCCACTGTGCAAGTGGAGGACAAGCTGATAAATATGGTTGTGAGACCACGTCGTTGACAGTGGAACCAGTTTTTTGGGCCAAACTTCACTCACACTTCATTAATATCAATGAGTACTGAAGTGACTGAAGCAGAGATGGGGACCAGAGGCTGCTCAGCCAGGGTTGGCTTACCAGTTACTAACAATTTGCTGTACACTTTATGCACCCAATATAATGTGTCAGTAGAGTATGCTGCATGTTGGTGGTATAGCATTGTGCGTGAGGGGCAGGCGCGTGTTGTGAGTGTGGGTACGTACTTGCCACTTGGTCTGGTGGCTGAATCTGACTGTATAAAATATCGCATGTGTTGGTGATTGTGTGTATGGGTGTGTCTGTGTGGCCATCTGTGGGTGGGTAGGCGTGTCCATGTGGGTGTGTTCTCGTGGGTGTATGTATGTATGTTTGCACAGATTGTGCAAGGTGAGGCATATGTGCATTCACCCCATGAACTACTAGCTTCCCTTCCTTCCACTTAAAGAATAAAAGATTCTTATTTTAACTGGGCAGCCTTCAGCCTGAAGGCTACTCTTCCAGGCGCCCAGTGATTATGTACACACACACACACACACACACACACACACACACACACACACACACACACACACACACACACACACACACACACACACACACACACACACACACACACACACACACACACACACACACACACACACACACACACAAACACACAATCAGTTAGGCAGTGGCGTTGTTAAGAGGGTGTCGCCTCTTCCCCACTGCCTTGGAGGTGGTCCCTGGCTATCCCATTGCTTTGCTCTGCAATTTTTGCTTTGACTTTCAGGCCACCACCTTGGTAACAGCAATGACCACTTTTTGGGACCATGCCAATACAATCTGTGCTTTTGGCTAGAAGATTTTTTCCTGTAGAAGCTATTAATGTAGTACTCTCAGCAAACAAGGAGAGAGAACAAGCCTTAGTTCTGCACTCATCTCAGGTTACTTAGCACTTAACACTCAATTGATGTGTGGTTTATCTATTCAGTGCTTGCCAATTCATTTCCTTGTTTTGTTATCTCAAAGACTTTGGTTGTGTGCCTGCGTCAATGGCGACACAAGTCCCCAGAGACTGCATGTGCTGCGTTATCATTTAACAGATGTGCCTCCCCAGCCAAACTCCCCATCCGACAAATTGGTATATAGGGGTTCATTGGTGTGTGAAGTAGAATGTACAACAAGATTAATGAGCTTGAAACACAGTAGTCACTTCATTAGGTTACAGAATGTTTCAATCTGTGGATCTACTTCAGCTGTTTGAACAGTTAAACAGCTCAAGAAGATCAATGGATCAAAACGTTTTGTAACTTGATAAAGTGGTGGCTGTGTTTCAAGCTCGGTAATCTTGTTATCCCTGACCTGACCATTCTTTAACTCGGATCGGCCCACGTGGAGCCTTCCTGGCAGTGGTGTGGCATCACTAGCTTGGTGAAGGCGATGCTGCTACTCCTTGGCACTTCTGAAGCACTGTAGCCAGCTAACTCACTACACTGTATGTAATTACTCCTTCATGATTTTTGTCTGGGTTAGTTTCTTCTCCACAGCGAAGGCGTCAGCTCACTGGAGAGCACTTTGAGAGCGCATAATGTAACCCATAATACAGACTGCATGTGCCTCCGCTAGTGCTCTCGTCCTTAATGTAATAGTGTGGTGTTCGTAGTATAGGCCTTCGTTGGCTTTTCGAACACGCAAGCGCCCCACCCCATTCACCCCTCCCACCCCCATTTCATTCATCTTCCACCCCTTGTGTGAAATCACCAATATGCTTTGAGCATGGATAGTATCATAGTATAAAATGGAGAGGGATGGATTGGAAGCTCAATTGTCACATGACTTGTCACATGACTTGTCACATGACTTGTCATGTGTAGAACGTATATTGCCCGGAATACATCTGCATCTCTGCTTCCTGTATTCATGCTCACACTTCAGCCTCAATACAGGCTTCAGCCGTCTATCGTACATGAGGGTTTAGCATTCGATAACACAGGGTAAGATGTCAATGGTGACAGCATTGAGAGTAGAAGCATCATATCACATACCCTCCTAGTGAGACTGTCCTTACAATGATGTCTGTAACCACTTGATTGGCAGCTGTGTGTGTTGCATGTATGTGCATTTGGGAGTGGAAATTGTGTACTACTGTATGGCTATGTAATCTGGTGTTGGGGGTGTGGTGTGGTGCTGCGGGTGTGGTGTGGTGCTGGGGGTGTGCTGCGGGTGTGGTGCAGTGCTGGGGGTGTGGTGTGGTGCTGGGGGTGTGGTGCGGTGCGGTGCTGGAGGTGTGGTGCGGTGCTGTGCTGGGGGTGTGATGTGGTGCTGGGGGTGTGGTGTGATGTTGGGGATGTGGTGTGGTTCTGGGGGTGTGAGGCGGTGCTGGGGGTGTGGTGTGGTGTTGGGGGTGTGGTGTGGTGCTGCGGGTGTGGTGTGGTGCTGGGGGTGTGGTGCGGTGCTGGGGGTGTGGTGTGGTGTTGGGGTTGTGGTGCGGTGCTGGGGGTGTGGTGTGGTGCTGGGGGTGTGGTGTGGTGCTGGGGGTGTGGTGTGGTGTTGGGGGTGTGGTGTGGTGCTGGGGGTGTGGTGTGGTGTTGGGGGTGTGGTGTGGTGCTGGGGGTGTGGTGTGGTGCTGGGGGTGTGGTGTGGTGTTGGGGGTGTGGTGTGGTGCTGGGGGTGTGAGGCGGTGCTGGGGGTGTGGTGTGGTGTTGGGGGTGTAGTGCGGTGCTGGGAGTGGGGTTTGGTGCTGGGGGTGTGGTGTGGTGTTGAGGGTGTGGTGCGGTGCTGGGGGTGTGGTGTGGTGCTGGGGGTGTGGTGTGGTGCTGGGGTGTGGTACGGTGCTGGGGGTGAGGTGTGGTGCTGGGGGTATGGTGCGGTGCTGCGGGTGTGGTGCAGTGCTGGGGGTGTGGTGTGGTGCAGTGCGGTGCTGGAGGTGTGGTGCGGTGCTGTGCTGGGGGTGTGATGTGGTGCTGGGGGTGTGGTGTGGTGCTGTGGGTGTGAGGCGGTGCTGGGGGTGTGGTGCGGTGCTGTGGGTGTGGTGTGGTGTTGGGGGTGTGGTGCGGTGTTGGGGGTGTGGTGTGGTGCTGGGGGTGTGATGTGGTGCTGGGGGTGTGGTGTGGTGCTGGGGTGTGGTGCGGTGCTGAGGGTGAGGTGCGGTGCTGGGGATGTGATGCGGTGCTGGGGGTGTGGTGAGATGCTGTGCTGGGGGTGTGGTGTGGTGCTGGGGATGTGGTGTGGTGAGGTGCTGTGCTGGGGATGTGGTGTGGTGAGGTGCTGTGCTGGGGATGTGATGTGGTGCTGGGGGGTGGTGGTTTGGTGCTGGGGGTGTGGTGAGGTGCTGTGCTGGGGATGTGATGTGTTGCTGGGGTGGTGGTGGTGTAGTGCTGGGGGTGTGATGTGGTGCTGGGGTGGTGGTGATGTAGTGTTGGGGGTGTGGTGTAGTGCTGGGGGTGTGATGTGGTGCTGGGGTGGTGGTGATGTAGTGTTGGGGGTGTGGTGTAGTGCTGGGGGTGTGATGTGGTGCTGGGGTGGTGGTGGTGTAGTGCTGGGGGTGTGGTGCAGTGCTGGGGATATGATGTGGTGCTGGGGGTGTGGTGGTGTAGTGCTGGGGGTGTGGTGCAGTGCTGGGGGTGTGATGTGGTGCTGGGGTGGTGGTGATGTAGTGCTGGGTGTGTGGTGTAGTGCTGGGAGTGTGATGTAGTGCTGGGGGGTGGTGGTGGTGTAGTGCTGGGGGTGTGGTGCAGTGCTGGGGGGGAGGGGGTGGTGTATTGTAATGGTGTTGTGTAGCAAGTATGTCTACTCCTGTACTCAGAATGTGTCATGTGACGATCATGTGATTGAGAACCATGGGAAGCAAAGTGAAAGGTGAGTAGCTCTCACTGTGTGCATGTGACTGTGTCATTTCTGGGTTGTGGGTGTATCATTTGTGGGTGTGGGTGTTGTGTGCATGTCTTCCTGTGTGGGTGTGCTGGCTCTAATGTCTGCTTGTAACCAGCAGTACAAGTTTGGAATGACCCTAAGCATGAAGAACACACCCACCCTGGCCACTCTGGTGACAGTCATGCCATCATACTAATGGAGTGCAGTGTGGGTATGGCAAGTGGTATTTATTGACACATTCCGGGTGTGTGCTAGCCCCACCTCACTGTACGGTTTAGGCGCGGGTTTGCTAATCACAGTATGATCATGCAGACGGCCTGTCACTTTGTGTGTGTATTGGTTACACATAGGATGTTCAGCCAGCATTGTAACGTATATACGTACTAGAGTCCTGTCAATGTGCATATAATTATATATACACATAAAAACAGCCACCTGCGTAAAGAGACCAGTTGGCCTTAGTGGACAGGTTCACCTAAATTAATACAGTTGCAGTATAGGGCTTGCCATTTTAATGGTATATGCATACCTTAGATGTCCTGGGAATACTTTCATGTGCCCAAGTACTTGTATGGCACCAGTCATGGCTAGAGCGGGTGTACTCCAAGCATTGGTGTAGAAGGGCAGTTCCTTGTTGGAGGGTGAAAGCATGGAGGTGCCCAAACCTGTAAGTGGGCTTATGACTGGGTGCCATGTGTGGAATGGTGTCCCATAATTCCAAACATGCCATTCATCCTTTGGCATGTACTTCAGAACAGGAGTATTTCATTGCGAGCATTCTTACTTCCTCCTGTCCCCCTTAACAGATACTGTAGGAGCTCTCCGTCTTATTCAAAGGTATAAGAGCAGGCTGAAGGCTCAGAATGAGGAGGGCCACTTGAAGGAATTGGAGTACATTAAGCACATCCTGGACAGCCCAGCCTTTCAGAGTCAGCTCAAGGAACAGCCCTCCTACTTCAGAGAGGACAGGGAAAGAGTGGTGGAAAGGAGAAGTGTCTCAGAGGAGATGGGAGTTAATGGTGTCTCTTCCCCAGTTAATAAGCAGACAGGAGGAAAGCGCTGGAGGTATTCCCATTCCCATTCTCCCCCTGACGGGCGGTACAGTTCTGGAAGCGAAAGTGGCTCGGTGGGGGGACACAACACTTGGAGGAGAGTGAAACGGAAAAACGAGAAGCAGGCGTCTGCCATTCCTGGAGAAGACTTGATCGTGGAAGACACAGAAGAAGCATTTGAGCAGCCGCCACACCACCTGCATGCCACACCACAGAGGCGCTCTCTCGAGCCTGAGAGAAGGAAGGAAGGTCTTACCTTCAAGTCAGGCACTGCCTTGCCAGCTGCTGGTGGGGACATGAAGAAGTCCCACTTCTCACGAAAAGCCAAGTCAGAGCCAAATATCTTGGACTCGGTTGACAGCGAGTGTCAGTCCACTTACTCTGCCACTCCCACCAGCCAACCAGGGAGGTGGAGTCCCACAACTAGGGGAGACCCCACTCGTTATGAGTCAGTCAACGCTGATAGTGAGAAGGAGATAGTCACGGTGTCCCTACATAAGCCCAAGTCAGGCGGCCTAGGGTTCAGTGTGGTTGGTCTTAAGAGTGACAATCGTGGGGAACTAGGGACCTTCATACAGGACATACAGCCTGGCAGCATGACAGACAGGTGGGTGGGGGCTTGGGCGGGGCTGGGGGAGGGGCTTGTAAGGGAGTAAGGAGAGGGGATAAGTGAGGTTGTAGGCTGAGTTGTCGTGATTGTTTGGAATGGGGTTGGGTTCTCTTTATTCGGAGTGGGAATGTAGTTAGCAATTTTGGATTGGGAGTGAGAGTGGGTTCACATTTGGAATTTAAATGGGCTCTCAGATGGTAGTGAATTTGGAGCACGGAAGTGAAAGGAGACCTGCAGTAATGAGGATCTCCAGTAAACATAAGAATGAAGGACATATAACATCATCACATTGTAAGTCATATAGTGCACTCCCCTCCACACACACACACACACACACACACAGAGATGGCCGTTTACGCTGTGATGATGAAATTCTTAGCATCAATGGCAAGTCCTTGAGTGGGATGACCCAGGAACGAGCCATCAGTTTGCTGCGGTCGACCAAGGGCAGGGTGGACCTGGTGGTGGCGAGGGTGAGAGACAAGACCAGCTCCAAGGTCCTGGTGCCCTCAAAGTCCTCCAAGGTGTGCAGCAGCATACAGTTGTTTGACATCACAGAGACTCATTCTAAAGTATACACAGAACTAGAGTGATGTTGTTGAGCTTACAGGTAGCAACAATTTCAGTGAGGGTAAGACGTTTTGACAGTGAAGGTCTTCGTCTGTTACAAGACGTACTAACAAAGCATACATTTGTAACAGTCAAAGATCTGCACAGTCAAATCGTCGTACTTGCACTGAAATTGTTGCTAAGCGTGACCTCAGTCACTCTGTGTCGTCTTGTACTGGTCCTGGACCTTCTGCTGCCATGTTGCTGCTTAAATTGCTGCCTTTTCAGGCTCAGCGCCACTACAACATTGAGACTATTGAGCTACATGGAAGAGGGAAGGGCTATGGATTTGGGATCATCGACAGCAAGCTGGGTGGAGTTGAAGTGTACGACATCAAGGAAGGAAGCGTGGCAGAAAGGAACGGGCGATTGAGACCGGGAGATCGCCTACTGCAGATCAACGAGCAGAATGCGGAGCACATGACCTGCTACCAAGCAGCCCTGCAGCTGCAGGCCTCCAAGAGCTCTGTGCGGCTGGTGATTGCGCGAGTAGCGTCGGACATGCAGGAGGAAAAGCTCCCGTACTTCTCTGTGGTGGGTCTGGGTTTCATTGACTGACTAGATTCAAGTGAAACGGGGCTTCTCAGCTGGCTGGTGCATGAACGGTAAAGGGTTCTTCTGTACCAGCTAGAAATGGGCTGAAAACCTTGCCGACGTGTTCTCCGTGAAGAAGACCAGAACATTCTGGTCGAAACACAAGGCATTCAGCCCGTTTGTAGCTAGTACAGAAGAACCCTTTACCGTTTACACTAGATTCAGTTGCAAAGCTGATATACGACCCCTGTTTGCTATAGGACCCTACATCTACCGCGGTGACTGGTGGAGGGTGTCAGATAGCTGAGAACACTAATTGAGTAGTCTTAGTCTAAAGTCATTAAAGCATACTTCAATCTGTGATGTGAACTTGGAGTCAATGTTGAATGTTCATAGAATTTATTATGTCCTATTATACTGATTGCCATGTACTGTCATTTCTAACCCACTTGAAGGGGAGAATGGCCATTTCATGTATGGCTGTAGCACTGAGTTTAGAGGTAGATAACAATTCTTCACATTACATTACAGATGTCTAAGAGTACTGTTATTCTTTGACATTCTCCTCTCCTCCCTTCCTTCTCTGCGTGCACAGAGCTACCACCACACAGAGGTGTACGATGTTGAGTTGAAGAAGGATGCAAGTGGACTGGGGATCACAATCGCTGGGGCAGAACAGCATGGGCTACAGGGCATCGTGGTTACCTCCATTACTCCCAGGGGCCCAGCGGACTGCAGTGGGAAGATGAAGACAGGCGACCAAATCTTGACAGTGAGCACAGCACATGCACATTGCAACCCACCACAGCACACTACACCACACCACACCACACTACACCACACCACACCACACCACACTAAACTACACCACTCCACACCACACCACACCACTCCACACCACACCACAGCACACCACAGCACACCACACTACACCACACCACAGCACACCACACTACACCACACCACACCACACTAAACTACACCACTCCACACCACACCACTCCACACCACACCACAGCACACCACACTACACCACACCACACCACAGCACACCACACCACACTACACCACACCACACCACACCAAACTACACCACTCCACACCACTCCACACCACACCACACCACACTAAACTACACCACACCACACCACTGCACACCACACTACACCACACCACACCACACCACACTAAACTACACCACTCCACACCACACCACTCCACACCACACCACACCACATCACACTAAACTACACCACAGCACACCACACCACACCACAGCACACCACACCACACTAAACTACACCACTCCACACCACTCCACACCACACCACACCACACTAAACTACACCACACCACACCACTCCACACCACACCACACCACACCACACTGAACTACACCACACTACACCACACCACAGCACACCACACCACACCATGTGTGTGTCCCCTGTGCACCTTCGCAGGTAGATGGACGTTCTCTTCTTGGCATGGAGAACAAGGCAGCTGCTGCCATCATTCGCAACTCGGGTGAGAGGGTCAAGCTGACTCTTGGTCGTACCCAACCACCTCCTGAGCTCCACAAGCCAAGGGAGGCCACCAATGGTCGTCCCAATCACTCGCCAGCTAGAAGAAGTGAGTGCCAGGAGCGAAATGGGCATTTGTAGGGCTGTGTGTGTAGCTGTACAAGTAACCACCTCGGAATCACTCACTGCGTACTGTGAGTGCATAACACGCAATGGCAATTGGTGAGATACGTGAATCTATGGGTATCTCTGTCAGTTATGAGACGAAAATCAACTGATCTGTTGTCGTGCAGGGCTGTTTTGGTATAATGTAGATGCCTACTTGTTCTCTGTCGCCCCTAGGTTCTGACACCATCAGGGCGTACTGGAAGACACATCTCAATAACGAGTTCTTAGAGGTTAAGGTGGTGACTGTTGAAAAGTCGCCAACCGATGGAGGCCTTGGTATTCGCTTGGATGGGATCCAGGAGCACGACAAGCAGGGTGACCCCGTCGGATCCATCCACCACGTGGTGCAGTCGGTGAAGCCAGATGGTCCCATTGGGCGGCAGAAAGCCCTGGAGATACAGGACGAGCTGCTGGAGGTGAATGGGGTCTCCCTTGTTAACATGAGCCATGACGAGGCTGTCCAGGTGATCAAGACTGCCCCACAGCGAGTACAGATTGTGGCTGTGCCTTACATCGGCGCTACCGACTCCCCCTCCCCCAACACACTTAGGGAGATGATCAGCAAAGGTGAGTGATCAGTCAGTACGGTGTGCATTCCTTATATGGTGTACATTCCATATATGGTGTGCATTCCTTATATGGTGTACATCCCTTATGTGGTGGACATTCCATATATGGTGTGCATTCCTTATGTGGTGGACATTCCATATATGGTGTGCATTCCTTATATGGTGTATATCCCTTATGTGGTGGACATTCCATATATGGTGTGCATTCCTTATATGGCGGAGTAGGAAACTGTCTGCAATGTTAAATGCCATCTCTGACAATGGTCAGGCGGAGATGTGTGCACCATCTTATTATGTAATTCTTCCCCCCCCCCCTGCCTTCACATTTTCATCTCTGTCCTTTGTGTAAGTATATCATAGTGAACTTTGATTCTCCCTCCCCTCTTCTCCTTCCCCTCCCCTCCCCTCCCCTCCCTCCCCTCCCTCCCCTCAACTCCCCTTCCTCCCATCTTCTCCTCTCCCCTCCCCTCCCCTCCCCTCCTCTCCTTCCCCTCCCTCCCCTCCCCTCCCCTCAACTCCCCTTCCTCCCATCTTCTCCTCTCCCCTCCCCTCCCCTCCCCTCCTCTCCTCCCCTCCCTCCCCTCCTCTCCTTCCCCTCCCTCCCCTCCCCTCTATCAGGCCCTCCGGTCTATCACTCCCAAGACGATACAACCAGCGTAGAGGGGCAGCCCACCTCTGAGTCCGAGGATGACAAGCAGAAGACAACCACCAGTAGCTCGTGGAGGGAACAACTGGACAAGCTGCAGACAAACGATGAGTGGAAGCCTACACTGGAGAGGATTAGGGCAGAGAGGGAGTCGCTCAGGCAGAAGTATGAGTTGGAGAAAGAGAAATTGAGGCTGAAGATTGAACAGAACAAGAAGGTATTTCACTGGTTTGCCTGCTCACCTTCCATACCTCTCTACACCTCCCATCTTCACCTGCCCTCCCCTGCCCCTCTCCTCCCCTCCCCTGCCCCTCTCCTCCCCTCCCCTGCCCCTCTCCTCCCCTCCCCTGCCCCTCTCCTGCCCTCCCCTGTCCCCCTGTCCTTCCCCTGCCCCTCCCCTGCCCCTCCCCTGCCCCTCTCCTGCCCTCCCCTGTCCCCCTGTCCTTACCCTCCCCCTCTCCTGCCCTTCCCCTGCCCCTCTCCTGCCCCTGCCCTGTCCTTCCCCTGTCCTTACCCTCCCCCTCTCCTGTCCCTCTCCCACCCCTCCCTCCCTCTCCCCGGCCCCTCCCTTGCCCCTCCCCACCCCTTTCTCTCAGGAGTACGAACAGGAACTAGCAGAGCAAGAAATGATGCTAAAGGAACACGAGAAGAATGTCCAAATATGGAAGAAACAGATGGAGATGGAGGAGGAGGAGGAACGCATAAGGAGGGAGAAGCGGAGGGAAGAGATGGCTGCGAAGGAGAAGGCTAACGAGATTCCACCGTGGCCCAAGGTTAGTTTTGGGTAGCTCTCCCACCAGCCACCTGCTACTGACTCCCAGCAACAGATGTTAAGGCCATCACACGGACACATTTACGTTAAAGATACCTGAGTGGCTAGGAACGGATGCAGTTACTTATATCTTGACATGCACACACATGTACAAGTTGACACAGTTGACCTCTTTAAAGATACCTGAGTGGCTAGGAATGGACATAGTTGCTGATTCTTGGACTGCACTAGCCTGGGGGTTTGACAGATGGCAGTTGTCCTTGAATTATGCCGTCATCACATGGACACACTGGTAGCCACTTGCTGAAAGAAGACTCAGTTCAACTGTCCTCCTGTCTCATTGTTTGTGCTCTCCGTCACGCAGTTCCTGGAGGAGATGCGCCGAGGTGCGACAGTGAAGATGCCGCCGTATCCCTCGATGAGCTCACCTGAGGTGTGCACAGGGACGGACGTGGATGACAAGGCCTCCGTGTCCAGCCACGAAGGGGATAGCCCTCAAAAGATTACGGGGGAGTGGTCTGATGAAATAGAAACAATCTGCCTACATAAAGGTCCAGAGGGACTGGGCTTCAGTTTGATGCACTACAAGGTATGCTACTATTTATAGAAGTGGCTGTAACTGATAATGCTACTATTTATAGAAGTGGATGATTATGCTACTATTATTAGACTGCTACTGCAGTTTAGCTCAGTTTTGGCTCAGTGTTGTGTGGCTGCAATTATCACAAAGTGCACTTTCATTAAATAAAGAAATTTGCAGATCAATTTTGCTGAATCTTGAATCGAGAACTGTTGAGGAAGGGACTTGAGTCCAAGATGTCCAGTTTAACCAATCCACTTGTCTGCTATATACTTTCACTTGCTTCGTGGCAGCCCACTCGTGATCTTTAGGAATGTCTTTTTGTTCCTGTTCATTATCACAGCTCGTGGGTCACATGAGCACGTCCACTGTCGTTCTTGTGTGTGACCTTGTGGGCGGGAGTATAGCACAGCAAGATGGCCGCCTGAGGAAGGCCGATCAGCTGGTGTTCATTGGGGAGGCGAATGTAATTGGTCAGCCTGTCTCTGTTGTGGTGGACATCCTCAAAGCAACAAGGAGCGGCCCGGTAGTACTGAAGGTCAGACACGCCAAGCACTGCAGCCTCCTGGAGGAGGAGGAGGAGGAGATAGAGGTGAGGTTCTCTCTTCATTGGGTGTTGATCCCGCCAGTGCACCAACTGTGCAGTGACACACAGCTGCTGTGTGGGCGAAGTGCAGTACTGTCTAACTCCTAATGTGCTGCTAGCCCCCTCTTCCTCTCCTTTGTAGGATACCTTTGTACACTCTTTTTCATCCAATGATGCACGGATGTTTGAAAGCCCATCTAAAGATTTGCCAGCACATGTGGCCACTGAGAGGACAGCCATGACTGGGTCACCATTAGCTGGCAACTTTCAACCCAGTCCCCAGTCGGCCTTTCATCCAGTCATCCAGCCAGTTCCGCAGGCAGCCATTGTTGTTCCTGACTCCACCCACCAGCACACATGGTCCCTCAGCGAGCCTGCCCCAATGTCAGCGATTTCTTCCGCATCAAGTGACCTCAACTCAAAGACCAGGCGTAAGACAGGGACTAGTCCCATGGTTGAAAATGATGTGCAGGGAAGGAAAGACGATTCAACCGCCCACCGGCTGCGCCAGGCAAAGAAAGCAGTGTCTCGTTCGGTGGCTGATATCCTTCTGGATGGCATGGACGAAGCGGAGCCGCGCACATGTCACATCCATGTAGGTAGCAGGGAGGTGGGACTTGGGCTGGCTTCTGATGAAGTGCGAGGTGTGATTGTCGTAAAGCACATATTGAAGGGAGGGGCGGTGGAGAGAGATGGGAGGATCAGAGAAGGGGACAGAATTGTGGCCATCAACAGCAGGAAGCTGGACGGCATTACTTTAAAGAAAGCACGGTGTGTGTATGTGCATGCGTGTGTGTGGTGTGTGTGTGTGGGTGTGTGTGGGTGGGATGATGTCACTAAAATGGAAGCGTGGAGGCCACAAGCTCACTGGTTGACAGCAATTTTGGGGCGATTTCGAATAAGAAGTGGCACATTTGCAGCTGATAGGTTGAGCTTTGAGCATACAGGGCACACTCTGGAGCCACCGATGTAGCTCTCCGTCAGCAACATGCATTGCTTTTGTTCGAATTCGGGTCCGTGCCCGTTTCCACCGAAGTCTAGCAACGTTTGCGCTCTGTTGGACTCCACCTGTCAACACCACCCTTTCACCACACCCCTTGGGGTCTCTTGAGCTGGCAGCTGGACCGTACCGCCATCACGGCCACCAGTGGCTACGGCGTACCGTGCGGTCTACCTGGCATGCCCTTGACGGCTACTTCTATGGCCAAGGTGCCCAGCAGCCACTCACCTCAGGGCTGTCTGGCGTGGGCCTGGCCAGCCAACCCATTTGACAGTCTGTCGGCCTCAGAAACAGGACCCAGGCAGTAGCCTGGGTCCTGCCCTGTGCCCTTTAGGGCAAGGAGACCAGAAGAAGTGTGTGTGTGTGTATGTGTGCTCATCGTGCTGTCAGATGCTCCTGCATGCATGCCTATGTGTACCCAAGCGGCACATCCAGTCCTTCATCAGCACACACATCGGTGCCCTCTTGTCATGTAGGGCGCTGCTGAAGAAGGCTGCAGGGAGGCAGCCGAAGGAGATCAGTCTGCAGTACATTCCCTGCCCACAAGGGTACATCCCGAGGGTGATGGCTGCCCTGTCAGAGAATGCCACAGTCTCTGAACGTGGTGAGCAATGGACATCCTTACACCACAATAATATTGTAGAGGCTCATAAAGCATGTGATATTGTAGAGGCTCATTGCTACGTGTAACAACTGGTGAATAGATCTTGATGAGCACATACATAGCAGAATCAATCAATCAATAGCAACTGATTGCAGGATGTTTCAGCCACGTGGGCCTTTGTCAACTGCGTATAAGTTGACAAAGGCCTACGTGGCCAAAACATCCTGCAATCAGTTGCTATTGATTGATTGATTCTGCTATGTTTATGCTTAACAAGATCTATTTGCCATCCTTACAACACCTGTGTGTATAAATGTGTGTGATGGTGAAGCTCTGCATTGAGACAGCTCACGGCATGTGTAAGCATTTCAGTTCACATGGCTGCACTGTTTCCTCCTCTCTCTTGTCTTTTGTGACCAGATGCCTCACTTTCAGGGGGAGTGCTCTTACAGCCCAGTACCCGAGTTGGCCATGCACATCACGATGACAGGGTACTTCTGATGAGCAGAGGACAAGGAGAAGTGGTGACTGATGGACACGCCTCCAAGCAGCGACCCAAGCTGGCACGAGCGGATCGCATCTCCAGTACTAGCACCGTCATTGAACATGGGACCTCCACAACGGATGAAGACACCTCAGGATCATGGGAGAACATAGCCACCAATGATGACAGGAATGGACCGAGTTCGGCGTTCCAGCTGTTGGACCTGATCCATGACCCTCCCTCCAAGAATGCGATGCTGATGGCTTCAGCTGAGGAGGGACCCACACAGAGGGCGGCTAGGGCTCTGACGCATGAGAAGAAGAAATTTCCCATTCCTGACACGCCAGTGTCACAAGAGGGATCCAGGGATGAGTCGGGTAGTACACCTGATGGTCTCTCTCCGGAATTTGAAGCAGGCGACAGAGAGATGAACCTTGTCCCCTTCACCAGTAAGTTCTCCCCTCATCAGTACTCACGCAGCACTGACGCTGTCAAGCTGAAACCAGAGAGAAACAGACGTAAAGGAGGGTACAGTAGGAATAGCTGTGATGCTATTCACATGATCGAGTCCAGCAGCTCGGAGAGTGACGGAGAGCTCCATCCGCAGCATAGGCGCTCGGGGCACCGCAGACGAAATGGTCCCGCCAGCGCAAAACTATTGCACCAGTACCCCCATTTGCACCCACATGACCACAAGCGGCAAAGCTCCCAACCGCAAGAATCGACGTCTCCTACACATGCCAGCCCTACAGATGGTGAAGGCAGGGGTGCGCACCTAAAGGAGGGAAGTGGTGGGAAGTTGGTTCAAGTTCGACAGGTCCAGCTCCATCGCGACTCGTCTGGCTCACTCGGAATTGGCATAGTGGGTGGGGAGCAGTCGCCCGACAGCAAGGGAAAGAGGAGGGGCATCTTTGTGAGCTCCATTTCCACCGCCATTGCGGGACACGTCAGGGGACTGCTGAGACCTGGTGACCAGATCTTGGAGGTGAGAACTGAAAGGGTTGTGTCAGTTGGAGTGTGGGAGGTGTGCAGGTGACGGTGTGAGGGAAGTGTGCAGGTAACGGTGTGGGGGAAGTGTGCAGGTGACGGTGAGGGGGAAGTGTGCAGGTGACGGTGAGGGGGAAGTGTGCAGGTGACGGTGTGAGGGAAGTGTGCAGGTGACGATGTGGGGAGAGGTGACTGATGTAGTGTAAAGATAGTGCGAGAGAGCTACTGCCCTACCCCCTACGAGGGGTGGCCTGGCTCTAGCTAGGACTCGGGGCTACATGAAGGGCTGTGAATGTCACGACTGCAGCCCAGTGTAGGTGGCATGCTCTAGACAGTGGAAATGGGGTCAACTACCCTGTGTGTACATGAATTGGGAAGCACTACGTATATGGGATACCTTCCAAAGTGTAATTTAAATTGATGTAAGCACATACGTACATGCAACGTATGTGCTAAGCCAATCTTCTCACAGTGTGATACGGTCCAACTCCCATCCACATATGTGTGTTCTGGTACGTCCAGTGTGATGTTAACCTATCAACTCCTTCCCCTGCCCCTCCCCCTCCCCCTCCCATGTCTACTTAAGGTGAATGGACGTGACTTGACAAGTTGCTCCCACCACGAGGCAGTCCAGACCATAAAAATGGCCGCCAGCCCCGTGGTGCTTGTGGTGCGGTGCCGCTTGGAGTCGGGTAAGCAAGGAAGGAAGAGCAGCCAGGCACAGCCTCAGCACCAGCAGGTGGGTGGGGCAGGTGGGTGGGGCATGTGGGTGGACTGGTGGGTGGAATAGGTGGAGGGACTGGTGGTTAGGGCAGGTGGGTGGGGTAGGTGGGTGTGTCCATGGGCACAGAGGAGTAGATTAGATTGGGAGCAGCCACCCCACTTAGTAGGATATGAGGGAGCGGTGAAAGGGCACCAGTCAAATGTGTCTTCTCTCCTTTCTCTCTTTCCTTCTTCCGATGCAGCACAATTCCTGGGCATTCGATGAAGATGAAGGTTAGTGCTTGTCACTACCAGTTCTCTCTAGTTTGTCTGCATTGAAGAGGTAGTGATCTCCATTTAATCACTCATTCTCCACACTTTCCTATTGTACCAATAGTTTAATGTGATTGGGTATCTATTTTAAGTAACACCCATTGCGCAATCACTGTCAGGTGTTGCATCACTATCTCCCCCCCCGCACCAACAGACAAATCACTTCGAAGTGAGTTTCCAAGTGCTGACGGTCACCTTTACAAAGTGTCTCTGGAGCGTGGACAGCAGGGGCTAGGCATGAGCATCTTCAGCAACACGTCAGGAAGAGGCGTCATGGTTACGTCGGTTGTGACCAATGGAGTTGCTGACGAAACAGGAAAGATTAAGGAAGGGGATGAAATTGTCAAGGTATCCCCAACGTACTGCATGTATTCTTCATGTTGTTCTTAAGGGAGAACCACTTTTCTGTCTTGATCTCAGTCCACTTTCTAGCCCCCCTCCTTCTCTTTTTATCTCCCTTTTCCTCCCCTTTCCTCTCCCTCCTCCCCCTCTCTCCCTTTCCCTCTCTCCCTCCTCCCTCTTCCCCTCCCTGCCACCCCCTCTCTCCTCCCTCCCCCTCACTTTCTCTCCTCACACTTCACCTCAGGTAAATAACATTGTCACATTGGGCATGACTGACGTGGAAGTCAGTCGCATACTCCGAGAGGCTCCATCCACAATCAACCTTGTCATGCTCAGGTGAGTGTGGACAACTGTGGCTGAGCAATGGCCAACTTGGTCATCTTTGGTGCGATCACAAAGCAGTTCTCCTCTGCACAGTCTGCCTTGCTTGCTTGCTTCTCCCTCTCCCCTGCACTTGTCCTCTGTACACTCTCTCCACTTCTCTTTGCCCCTGCACCTCTCCACTGTGCCTCTGTACTGTTGCCCTGCCTGTTCCCTCAGCCTCTGAGCGTTCCTTCCACTTCTCTCTGCCAGTGTCCTTGTGTTGTTCTTGTGTCCACGTCACTGATTGCGTGATCTTCTCAATGGCCTCCTCTCTCCACAGACCATCAGCACACATCCCCAAACCTGTCACCGCCACAAGCCACGATACTGCAGGAGGAGGCAAAGGGACAAAGCCGTTTAAAGTTGTCCACTTGCCAAAGGTGGGGAGGGAGAGGGGGGATGAGAGTAGGAGGGGAAGGGAGGAATGAGGTGGGAGGAGGAGGGGAAGGGAGGAGGGAGGGGGAGGGGAAGGGAGGAGGGAGGTGGGAGGAGGAGGGGAAGGGAGGAGGGAGGTAGGAGGAGGAGGGGAAGGGAGGAGGGAGGTGGGAGGGGGAGGGGAAGGGAGGAGGGAGGTGGGAGGGGGAGGGGAAGGGAGGAGGGAGGTGGGAGGGGGAGGGGAAGGGAGGAGGAAGGTGGGAGGGGGAGGGGAAGGGAGGAGGGAGGTAGGAGGAGGGGAAGGGAGGAGGAAGGAGGGGAAGGAAGGAGTGAGGTGGGAGGAGGAGGGGAAGGGAGGAGGGAGGTGGGAGGAGGAAGGAGGGGAAGGAAGGAGTGAGGTGGGAGGAGGAGGGGAAGGGAGGAGGGAGGTAGGAGGAGGAGGGGAAGGAAGGAGGGAGGTGGGAGGAGGAGGGGAAGGAAGGAGGGAAAGGAAGGAGTGAGGTGGGAGGAGGAAGGAGGGGAGGGAAGGAGTGAGGTGGGAGAGGAGGGGAAGGAAGGAGGGAGGTGGGAGGAGGAGGGGAAGGAAGGAGTGATGTGGAAGGAGGAAGGAAGGAAGGAGGTGGGAGGAGTGGTGAGGATTGAAGTGAATACTGTAGGTGGTTTACACGTTCATTTGGGTAGAGATACATTTTTCTAGTGCACTCTGTAAGGCTGTGGCCATGCTGACCTGGCCCTCTCCCTCCTCGCGTCCCTTCCTGCCTCCCGTGCCACAGGATAACCAGTGTGGGTTTGGTGTCACGCTGGACGAAGTGCGCCTGCCGACAGGAAAGACCATCATTGCTATCATGTCGATCACTGCAGGAGGACCAGCAGAGAGGGTAAGCGAGGAGGCCTTGCTGCATTGATCCTCTGCAGTGTCTTTCAGCAGTACTGATTTGTAGTCTAGCACGCTAGACCCTCTTCACCGCCGGGGCGCTTGCACCACGGAATGACAGAGTCTGCGGTGTGAGTGCCCCGTGGCATAGAGGGTCTAGCGTGCTAGACTATACTGATTAAGGACCGATGCAACTATTAGTGTTGTAGGTACCTCATACACTGCAATATAGTCATATACGTATCATATAATAGTCACTATAGTATCAATAGTACTAATAGTATAGTTTAGTATAGTATAGTATAGCATAGCATAGCATAGCATAGCATAGCATAGCATAGTATAGCATAGTATAGCATAGCATAGCATAGCATAGCATAGCATAGCATAGCATAGTATAGCATAGTATAGCATAGCATAGCATAGCATAGGATAGCATAGCATAGCATAGCATAGCATAGCATAGCATAGCTTAGCATAGCATAGCATAGCATAGCATAGCATAGGATAGCATAGCATAGCATAGCATAGCATAGCATAGCATAGCATAGCATAGCATAGCATAGCATAGCATAGCATAGCATAGCATAGCATAGCATAGCATAGCATAGCATAGCATAGCATAGCATAGCATAGCATAGCATAGCATAGCATAGCATAGCATAGCATAGCATAGCATAGCATAGCATAGCATAGCATAGGATAGCATAGCATAGTATAGTATAGTACAGTAGTAGGAGTAGAGTAGAGTATAGTAGTATAGTATAGTATAGCATAGCATAGCATAGCATAGCATAGCATAGCATAGCATAGGATAGCATAGGATAGTATAGCATAGCATAGCATAGCATAGTATAGCATAGCATAGCATAGCATAGCATAGCATAGCATAGCATAGCATAGCATAGCATAGGATAGCATAGCATAGCATAGGATAGCATAGGATAGCATAGCATAGGATAGCATAGCATAGCATAGCATAGCATAGCATAGCATAGCATAGCATAGCATAGCATAGCATAGCATAGCATAGCATAGCATAGGATAGCATAGCATAGCATAGGATAGGATAGTCTAGTCTAGTCTAGTATTGCATAATATTCACAAATATATTTCATATGAGAAGTTTTTTGAGAAAGTCTGTGAAATCCACAAGGCTGTCTGTTAATGTTTACCTTTCTACTGTTTACCCCTCTCTTCTGTGGTCACCTTGTACAGGAAGGACAGCTGAGTGTTGGCGATCATATCCTCTCAATCGATGGCGAATCTGTTGTTGGCCCAGGAGTGGCCCTTCAACAGGTGAGGGGCTGTGAGGGGCTGCGAGGTGCTGTGTGGGCTGTGAGGGGCTGCGAGGGGCTGTGAGGGGCTGTGAGGGGCTGTGAGGTGCTGTGTGGGCTGTGAGGGGCTGTGTGTGGTTGTGAGGTGCTGTGTGGGCTGTGAGGGGCTGTGAGGGGCTGTGAGGGGCTGTGTTGGCTGTGAAGGGCTGTGGGCTGTGAGGGGCTGTGAGGGGCTGTGAGGGGCTGTGTTGGCTGTGAGGGGCTGTGGGCTGTGAGGGGTTGCGAGGTGCTGTGAGGTCGAGGCATGAAGGAGCGGGATTGAGAGAGGAAGACCTGGTGTGTGCCACAGTGAACACTGGCTGATACTGT
>OX465044.1:4807351-4852351 GCA_949841015.1 Aplysina aerophoba
GTACACAGTGCAGCCAGTGCATTGACAGTGTGAGTGAACACATGGGTTACACATTTGAGTCACTTATGCATTTGGAGACCTTTGTTGAGCCACTTTGCGAGTATGCATGCAGGACAAATTTAAAAGCAGCCGGACTGTGGAATTAATGCAGTTTGCACAGCTAGCTAGGTCACATGCACCACGTTTTGGGTGACTGTAATGATAATATATAATAAATATGTAATGAGTGTGTTGTGTACAGTATAGCTATGATATTATAGCCCACAGTTTGTATGTTTCTGATGTGCATATACACTCTAATGTACGCATAATGTCTTTAGTACAGTACCGGTACCGTTACGTATAAGCATACTACGACTTGCTCGCATACTTGAGCTTCAAGCCAGTGACGTGTACATACAAAGATGCACTGCTTATGATGCCGCATGCTGGGCATTCCCATTTCAGACACCAGTTTTCAAACAACTTGCTCCCATTAGCATTCCAGAAAACAGACAAACTTGTCTCAATACTCAATAAGTTGTACAAGACATTCTAGACATTCTGGGACTCGTAACACAAGAAGACAACGGCTGACAATGCTTAAATGAAGTCAATTCTCATCGTAATCTTCTTGCTTCACGCTCTGTCTCCAGAAGGAACATGATGTCCCCCTCTCTCACAGGGCCTTTGACATTCCTCACAATGTAACGGTTGCTGTTGTCTAAGATCTCCACACGAACCTGAGAGGTGCAAGGAATGCAATTGAGGCACATTACAGGCACATTGTGTGCACGTGTGTGCGTGTGTGTATGCAACAATGGCCCACACTGATCAAAGTGATAACAGTGCGCCATACATCTACGTAATATGCCTTACCAGGGCACAGACCCAGCCCAACACAATCCTTCACTGCAAGAACTGTACTGCATACAAAGACAGTTTTTTTGTACGCAGTTGACAAAGGCCTACGTGGCTGAAACATCCTGCAATTAGTTGCTATTGATTGATTGATTCTGCTACGTATGTGCTCATCAAGATCAATACACCAGTTGTCACAACGTAGCAATGAGCCTCTACAATATCACACGCTTTATGCAGTTACAGTACACAGGAATATGTTTGTGTACAGTAGACAGTGCCCTCGTTAGAGAGGCATCCTCTATTCACGGTGCCTCTGTTGAGGGTCCCAGTACATCATACTTCGTCACACACTATCACTGTTACAAGCTAGAACCATGTCCTACACGTGTTACTGATCCCAGCACAACACACTACAGTGCGCAAAAACGATACACTACTTCAGAAATTGACTGCCTTTCTCTGCCTCTCCCACCACCACTCGCACACACGCCACCAGCTCACACACGCACAGCCGACACGGATACACAAACTATATGAATGGACATAAAACTGAGAAAAACAGCGCTACGACTTACTTGTGTGCACTGGCCGGTTGATCCTGTACGACCCAGCACCTTAATAACCTGAGAGAGCACACACAGCGTAAAGATGGGGACCAGCGGGCGGCTACACGTAGCCTCGCGCGCCAGCCCACCTTCGCTTTGTGAAATAATAGCAAGGCGAAGGTAGGGGTGGCGCGAGACAAAGCTACGTGTTCGATTTGGAAGATGGGCATCGTAATGATAAAAACAGTCAGATTACATTTAATTTACTGTGTGTATTCCCCTTGCAGGAGTACCCTCCACACCCATTCACATGCTACGCCGTAAGAACGCACCTTCGCCAGCTTCGCCGCTTGATCCATTATCCTCTCCAACACGTGTAGGAACGGCGTTTCACCGAGCATGCGCAGTAGGACGGATACGCCCGTACAGATTCTCATACCGGTTTCAAATTTGCTTGCATTATTAACACAACGCACCGCATCTCCTTACACACAACATGCTGGCGACGAATATAAAGAAGGTATACTGTTAAGGTCGAATGACTGTCAGAGTACCCTCTACAAACTTATCTTCTTGGGGAACATAGGAATATCTGTTGCTATCCTGCACACATAGAGGCCTCTTCTTGATGTTCTGGTCAGCGTCGGATTCAGAAAAGACAGGAAACACTGGGGTCTTCACCTACATACATATACAGCAACCAAGCAGATGCCATCTGTTTATGCTGTTCTATACACACATGCTCACACACACACACACATACATATCACACACATCACACATCGCACACACACACACACACACACACACACACAGACACACACACACACACACACACACACACACACACACACACGTACACACATCACACGCACACACATCACACACACACACACACACACACATCACACACACACACACACACACACACACACACACACACACGCACACATCACATGCACGCACACACACATACACACTTAGCCCCCTCACCATGTGCATGTCTGTTGTGTTTCTGAGTCTGCGTGCTGAGCACAAGTCAACGAGGCCAAGGACGAGCAAGACAATGACAAACACAATGAACACGTCCAGCAGGGTCCTCCAGTTGGCACTGGACAAGTGACAGTCCCACTCATAGCCCTCAACATACTCCAGGTCAACTGGAGGATTAGCCGAGAGACATCTTTGAAGGTGAGTGCATTAGATTGTGTGTGTGTGTGTGTGTGTGTGTGTGTGTGTGTGTGTGTGTGTGTGTGTGTGTGTGTGTGTGTGTGTGTGTGTGTGTGTGTGTGTGTGTGTGTGTGTGTGTGTGTGTGTGTGTGTGTGTGTGTGGTAAAGCTCTTTCGCTGTCCAGTGTGCCGTTAGAATGATGCTGGTGTGTTCACGGAGCAAGAGGTACATGCATGACTCCTAGAACCTGGTACTTTTTGTACTCCATTCACACGGTGCACTCACCTTCTTTTGTTGGCTCCTCCTCTTTCTTCTCAGCCCCACTGCTACTGGACCACAAGGTACCCAAGTATGCCACATAGGTGTGCCAAGAGGTCACAGATGCAGTATCCCCATCTACACCAATCGCAAAACTGTTGCCCGAGTAGCTGTTGTTTGCTTCCTTCTTCACGGTGTCTGGAACACCTCCATCTCCTCCTGTGTACTGGGGCACAGACAGGCACACACAATCAACGCCGCAGTAGGCACTCTCTCACACTTAGGTAAACCGTCACATTAGGAAAATATAGCAGTGTGGGTGGGTTAGGTGGTCTCTGACAGTCAATTTGACTGAGACATAACACCCAGCCACACTTTTATATGCTCCATGCATGGTGGCACTCCATACATATGTATATGTACACTCATACACACACTCACAAACTTGCAATGCTTCGTATTAATGATGAATTCGAATATTAACTTATGCATTACTGAAAGACAATCCGTTTAAATAATCCATGTTGAACTTGATTGTTGATGCAGTCCTTACAAGTCAACACACCTGAGGCTACACCAGCACCCTAACAGCCGCTGCCAATGTCATTAACTGTGTATACCCTGAATGCTGTACACAAACCACCTGCTCCGCCCCCCTGCCGCCACACACTTGGCATCCATGGCAACTTACCATAAACACCACAAGCTGTTCAGTAATGACGCCATCTTTGTGCTGTGAAGCCAGCTCATCAGCCTGCCAGTCCAGCCGCTCCAGGGCCTGCTTCAGGAAGACCATCTCGTACAGAGTGCTCAAAACCCACACATCCTCTGAAGGCTGGGAGTACGGTAGGCGCAGAACATTGGATCACTGAACAAGTTGTCACAACCCATAACCTAAGCTCTGATACTGTATGGGTGCAGCTGTAATGCGGCAATAACTATGCAATTTCTGACCGTAACACAATATTAGTTAAATGCAGAACATTGTAATTCAAGGAGTCTGCCAATAGATTACAGAAATTGCTTAACTTCTGCCAATTGATTACAGGAATTCATAACTTTTGGATTGCTTCATCCACTGTGGGCTATAATTATAATTATGATGTGATTCTTGAACTATGTGTGAAGGTTTGTCTGGTGAGCAGATCCACACCTGCAGCACGGAACTGTTTGTCAATGTTGGCACATTCACTGCATTCCTGCTAATGTATTCAATGCTCACAACTTGGCTTCTGTACAAACACACACACACACACACACACACACACACACACACACACACACACACACACACACACACACACACACACACACACACACACACCACACACACACACACCAGGGATACAGCCGCTCCAAACTTACAGATGCCTGGGGTTCAAACACTGACAGAGAAGGTCCTCTACATCCAAATTGACACGCAAATCGGCTGTAGCTGTCAGAGTATGCCTTTGCGCATGCTAAGGGGAAGCCACACACAAGAGTTCAGTCACAACACAGTAATGTACATGAGTGGGTTGGCTGGACAAAGGGGTGGTGTGTGGGTGATGGTGCATGTGTATGTGTGTGTGTGTGTAGACTCACTGTTTTTGCATGCTGTGTCAGTGCTGGAGAGACGACTGGGGTACACGAGGTACGCCTCCAACTGTTGCAAACGACATCCTCTGGCACAGGCAGCATGCCCACTCGGCTGATGGGGAAGAAAATAGGAAAGGGATTAGCACACATAAAACAGGATTCGCCGTGCAGTACATAGCTACCGCCAATCCCGAAATTGACGCGGATAAAGCCGAAGCATGAGCACGCATACAGATTCTAGGCTGGTTCGCGCCAAAGGCGGTGCGAAGCATATAATAAAACCTGAGCTAGAGTCAGGAACCATGCTATGAAGGTTCACCTCGGGATAGGTGTGCTTGGGATAGCTTCCCGAGCAGTATTGTTCGCATTCTCCCGGAGCCTGAGTCGGCGACTCGGTCTCCGTGACGGCAGTAGGAACAGTCGAGGCGGCTACACAGAACAAGGCGCCAGCTAATGCCACTAGGGCATAAGGGCTTCGTTTAATCGCCATACTCCATCCACTGGCAAGATGAACGGCGGGTCGCTTTCTTCGGGAAAAGCTGTCTCAATGTCTCTCTCTCTCTGCGTCAACAACACGGTCCGACATGAATCAGGCGATAATTGCGGAGTGGTTTCACTTGCAATTCCTATCAAATTTGGAATTGGAATCGTGCCGTGAAGAAAATGGACGCCGCAACAATGACTCACGGACTGCTAGAATGGGTTTGTTACGCGCAGTGGCTCGTTGCTGTTTACCCTGTGTTAGCCCTTCACAAGATAAATACTGGATATGTTATACAGATAGAATTAATGCGCTTAGAATGTTCCGTTTTTGCCGTTTATATGCGTGTCACCATGTACCAGTCTGTCGGATGCTGCGCTATTTCTGACTGTTCTACTGCCTGTCCTTGCGCATATGCAGGTGGCCACCTTTCATTTGTCCAAGCCCCACTCAACATCTGAGGAGCTAAGTGATGGCACAGCCATAGCTGAGTGTCTGTGTCAAATGTGCGTGGGTGAATCGCACCCGCACTCACATACAGTACCCTTGCTCACATGCCTTATATTGCACGTGTGTACGTACGTATAGACGTACGTACCTCCTATCTGTGGTATGGTACACATTCCTGGCTACCCAGGGTGTTCCTTACCTTGAGTAAAGGAGGCAGTGCATTGCCCAATGTCTTATGGCTTCCTCCTCACAGTGATCCGGTGTTCTTTTCTGAACCATGGCTATCATGTCTGGTTCAAGACTGTGAAGGAAATGCAATGTTGAAGGTGAGGCTTCATCCATGGTGATGGGTGCATAAGTGAGACGGTGTAGGCGGGTATAAGCGTGACCTGTGCATTTGATTCTCATGTGGACGCACACACACACACACACACACACACACGCACGCACACACACACACACACACACACACGGACATACACACACACACACACACACACACACACAGACCAACAACCTAAAGAAAATCCTCAAGCGAATGGTTGAATACTTTGATGAGGTGAGCACAGCATCCTGCATGCTCCTAAAGGCATGCGACCACCGCTTCTCCCCCTGCTTTCTTCCTTAGGTCCACTGCATACAGCTGTCAGAGTTTCCACAGCCAGATGTCAGTGCTATTGGTACGTACGTGTTACGGGAGGGAGAGATACAGTTTATGTGAACACCAAATACACCAGCTTGCGTTTATGTTGTGTTGTGCTGTGTTAGTGTTCAAAATTTGTCCTCTCACTCTTTATCTCTCCCCCCTCCCCCCAGCCAAGGTGGAAAGCGATATTGACCTGGCAAGGATGTTGCAGGTTATGCTTGGCATTGCCATTCACTGCGAGAAGAAGCAAGGTGTGAGGCATACATCATTGTGTGTATGTGCGTGTGTGTGCGCGTGCATGTGTGTGTGCGTGTGTGTGTGCGCGTGCATGCATGTGTGTATGTGTGTGTGTGTGTGTGCGCATGCATGTGTGTATGTGTGTGCATGTGTGTGTGTATGCGCGTGTGTGTGTCCGTGTGTACAGTGGTCAGCACCATCTTTCTGTTCCTCCCTGCCCACTTCCAGTGTATGTCCAGGCTATTAGGAACATGAACGAGTCTGTCCAGATGGTTGTCATGGCAGCTTTGCAAGAGGTACAGTGGTGTCTGCACAGGCTTTCACTTCAACGTGTGTATAGTCCGGCTAGCTAGACCGTCCCTAAAACAAACGCCGGGTGTGTGGCTGTTTTAGGGAACGGTCTAGCTAGCCGGACTATTCAGTTTCACATTCCACTTTGCCACGTACACACACTTGGGGGGAGATGGTGCCTCAACCCAGGGAGAGGATACGTATAGTGAAATCAGTGTCAATAGCCCATTTAGTTAATGCTTTGAGACACGCCTACGTGCCTCCATACATAGGTTGCTTGCTTATCCAGTCAATGCATTTGTGTGTGAAAGTATCCTTGGATGTGGTATAGGCCCATGCTACATTTAGCGACTGGTGAAGACCCTCGAGGTTGAAAATGTCTCACTGCAATTTATCCCTTGCTATGGTGATTGCTCAACAACGTCCCCCCACCGTTCGGTCAAATTTCACTTTGTGTGTGCGTATGTGTATCCATTCTGTTCAGTTACTGAATGGCTGTCAGCAGAAGTCCAAATCTGTGTCTGGGGAAGAGTTTTCAGAAATCGAAGAGAGGCTGAGGGACACCATGTCCAGATTGTCTGCCATGGAACAAGAGAGGGACGAGCTCGCTCAGCAGAATTACGAGCTAAAGCAGCAGGTGCATGTGGGTAGCAGAAGCTTGGGGTCACGGTGCATACGTACGTACGTACATACACGGTGTATCCAACGATGAATCTCATTCCACAGCATGGACTGTGTGGATTAGTGTTGAGGTAGGATAGATTGTTTGGTTGTAGGGTGGATTTTATAGTGCAGAGTGTACGTAGCTCCCTCTTATACAGTATGTGTCAGGAGCCCATTCCTGGCAGTCTGCACACAGCGCCTGGTTCTATGTAGTGGGTGGAGCTGGTCCTCTTCAACTTGTAGGAGCTAAGAGGACAAGGGGATAGTGGGTGGAGTGCCTTGTCATGTCACCATCATGTGACTGTCAGGTGTTTGTCATGTCACCATCATGTGACTGTCAGGTGTTGTCATGTCACCATCATGTGACTGTCGGGTGCTTGTCATGTCACCATCATTTGACTGTCAGGTGTTTGTCATGTCACCATTATGTGACTGTCAGGTATTTGTCATGTCACCATCATGTGACTGTCAGGTGCTGGTTGAATGGTGTGGTCCCATTTCAGGTGCAAGAAAGAATGGAGGAGATTTCGGAACTGAAAGAAGAAGCAAGAAGCAAAGTATTTGAGCCTGGGTATGTGTGTACGTATGTCAGTGGCAAATGGTTATGAACGTCACCACTAGTGCTAGTCAGCTGTCTGTCTGTCTGTCTGTCTGTTTTGTGCACTCAAGTACACCTTTAGATGTGCGTCGTGAGCTGCACCATCGTGAGCTGGATCAGGTGAGGCGAGAGAAGATGGAGGAGGAAGCATTGAAGGAGGAGTATCGAATGAGAGCAGAGGAGAGCGAACAACACATCCAGGATCTGCTGGAGAAGGTGTGTGTGTGTGTGTGTGTGTGTGTGTGTGCGTGCGTGTGTGTGTGTGTGTGTGTGTGTGTGTGTGTGTGTGTGTGTGTGTGTGTGTGTGTGTGTGTGTGTGTGCATGCGCATGTGTACACACTGTCCATGGCTGTTGGCTGCAGACGCGGGAGCAGGCAGCGCAACTGGAGGGGCTGTCAATGATGGAAGATCAGCTAGAGGAGATGAAGCATTTGGAGGAGAAGGTGGTAAGTGCAGGGGGGGGGTAGATAGATAGATTCGAGCCTATGTTCTTCTGCGTGTGAGAACTGGGGGTGTTCTGTGTGAGTGTGTTGTAAGTGACTCTGAGAGTTGTTAGGTGCTCTCTTGTTCCCTTCTTCTCCAGCATCGATATGAGCAACAAGTCAGTGTGTACAAGGTTAAACTTGGTGAGTGGTGTGTTGTGTGCTGGGACAGAGGAGGAGACGGTGGAGTGGAAACAAGTTCCGTCCCTCTTCCCCTTGCAGAGGATGTCCATGAGCTCAGGAAACAAATCCGCTCGCTGGAAGAGAAGAACGCTGTATACATGCAGCAGAACCTTGACTTAGAGGAGGAGCTCAGACGTACCAGCTCAGTGAAAGTGCAGCTCAACTCTCACAAGCAGCGGGTATGACCTAGGATGCCACACACACACACGCACGCACACACACACACATGGAGAGACAGATTTGATCCTAAAGTGCTGTTCGTCCTGGCCACTCACGTCTCCTTGTGTTGATGGTCTCAGATACACGAGCTGCAGAGGAGTCTCTTGGAGTCGCAGACACAGCAGCAGGTGCTTGTTCAGGAGGCAGAGTTGAAAGAAGAGCAGATCAAAGCCCTTCAAGAAGAAGTCATGGTATGTGTGTGCGTATGTGCGTGCATATGTGCATGCATATGTGTGCAAGACACAGGAAAGCAATGATACGGTGCAGATGCATGTGAAGCCAGGGATCTGTGAATGTGTGGTGAATGTGTCTCAATACCTGCTTTCCCCAATAGCATGCCAATGACCAGCTGAAGAGTGGACACGTTGGTCGCCCAGGTCAGATCAGGGGTGATGGGTGGGGCACATCTCACTGAACACTTGTGTTCACACCTTACACTTTGTTCAAGGTGGACATTGCAACTTACAGAATGTTTCTGTGAATGAATGTGTGTGTGTGTGTGTGTGTGTGTGTGCAGAGATTGTGGCGGCAGAACCACTCAGAAGCCTTGAGGCAGAACAGGTGGACTTCCCTGGAGTTGGACTTCTGACTGAGGCGTATACACCAGAGTTGAGGTACTGCATGCTTTTGGGTGTGGTTGTGTGACTGGGGGGTGGGGGGAGTGTGGGGTGGGGGGGAGGTGGGGTGTCACCACATGTGCCTTCTTAACAGAGAGAGGATGCTCCGTTTGGAGAAGGAGAACCAGATCATGCGAAAGCGCTTGGAGAGCCCTTCTGGTGAATCAGGGCAAGAAGTGAGCACACCTCACAACCTACACTAGTCTAGCCCGCTAGACCCAACTTCGCATTGTGACTTAGGCCACAAATGGGAAGTCGGGTCTAGCGGACCGGACTAAATGTGCACAGGTACTGATCAGTGCTGTCGTTACGCCTGACCAGTAGCAGCGCCAATCTCCGTTTCATCTCTCAGGTCATTGAACTGCAGACGGCATTGGAAATGGCCCAACTGAAGATCACCGAGTTGGAGTCTATGCTAGCGACACGACCAATGGCTGCAGGCAGAGCGTCTGAACTGAAGATGGCACAAGATGTGGCAGCCAAGAGAATCAAGGACCTTGAGGCTAATGTTGAGTCAAAGGAAGCCGAGATTGAGAAGCTGAAGAAGTACTTGAATAAGGCCAAGAAGATTATTGAGGGATTTGGCCCCAAACCCAACCTTGCAGAAGAGACTGGTGAAATCCACACACTCAAACAGCAGCTGGGAGACAAGGAAGCGTACATTCAACGGCTGGAGAAGAAGCTGGAAGAGAACCGAGAGCTGAAGGAGAGAGAGGAGAAGCTTGTCACGACGGCCTGGTATGACCTTGGTATGCAAATGCTTCAGAAGAACTCAGAACAGCGACTGACCTACGCTATGCCATTTCTGGCTCAGCAGCGCCAAGCACTATTAAGTCGCAAGGAAGTGACCAGCCCACGATCACCACATCTCAGGTCTTAGTGCACTCTTCTGCTACAATTGCCCTCTTCACCTCCCCGTCCCTTCATACATGTAACACACACATGCAGTTCCAGAAAGATATACTGTCTTCATATATAACCTATATATTATATTACGTCTATGTATGGGATGTCCCTGGCTTAATTACTAAGTAGAATATAAGGTATACACATTCATGAGATTATGCATTAGAGCTATATATTATATGGGATACATACATACATATGCATGCACTATTTTATAACCCACTGAGTGCATTGGGTATGGTGCAATTATTGGATAATACAGACTGAGTGATGATGAAACATCAACTCCACCACGCGTTGTTTGAAGGTCTAGCTATATAGTGGTGGTGATGTAATGAAGAATGAATCAGAGTTATAATTGATGTGCCTCTGACTGTGGGCGGTGCCAAGTGTCATGAAAGTATGTTCACACTGCAATTGTCACTGTCAGCATCAGAGACATACGTAGGAAGTTCAATTGTCCCTCTCACATGCATCAATCCAATCGCTGTACACATCCACTGCCTCTGACAAGTCTGCGCAGATGAGCATATGTGCACTCAGTGGGTGACCCATAGATATGATGAACACACGCATACAACCAACAACACGTGCTTACACATAACTTCCATGTCTACAAACACGTATCAAGCAGGCCTCACAGTTTATCGGCGTCTGAAAGTCCTCCAAACAAACGGTGCACTGTATAGTCCCCACATTCTTATCTCTGTCTCTGAATGAAACACAGAAGGTCACCAAAGAAGAGACAGTAAGAGAGGGTTACTAACTTATCTGATGTGAGGGAAGAACACCAATCAGACGCGCACTGACGCCATGGAGGCAAGTGCGCTCGATCAGTTGTAGCATAGTATATCTATGGCTGTACGCATACGCATACTTACAGTTTCACTTCACAGGATTTCTCATGATTGCAGAACGGACAGCTAAACACACTGTCGAGGGCCCCGGTGAACCTCTTTTTAGGCGGAGCCTTCCTCTTTGATTTTCTTCTCCCCATCACCAATCAACAGTTGCGCAATTTTTGTGTACATTTCATAATGGATAGGTACAAAATTTTTGCCCACCCGCCATCGAAGCCTGTAGTAAACGCCCTTTTCTTCTCTGTACAGAATAACTCCTTCCCCCTCCTGAAGATGACGGGCCGGGCGTATATAGCTGATTGCATTGTGTCAGCTTCACCCGGCTGCATGCAATACAACACAGCAATGAAAATGAACTATATGTAACATACGTACAACCAAACTCTGAAAACAGGGGATTGTTACAATTGAGGATGGATCATTTAGATTTGAAATAGCCAATGCCAATTAAATTATTAATGTTTCATAGTAAATAATGTCATTTGTAGTCAGGGTCATCGTCCATGCCGTCAGGATCACTGTCAGAGCCCAGTCGAGTCAGCTAACAAGAGCAGTTAAGGAAGCAAAAGAGGACACAACTGCAGCAACAACAGAGTCAGCCTGACGTACATACGTACACCTATTGCAACCCAACCAATGCTGATAGCTATGAGGTGCCTGCATGTTGATATGAATGCGTGCAGTGGGTGTTGGATACTTTTTTTCTCTTCCGCACCACATTCAAGCCAGATTTTACACTGCCACTGTCTGAGGAGCTCTTCCTCGACCTGCTACTCCTTCGAGAACCGTTGCTCTCATTGCTGCCAACAGAAGACAACCGAGGGCGTGTTCCCCCTTTAAGGACAGGCTCTGCCACAACTCCCTCAGCAGGGGGATCGACTGCAGGCTGGCCAACTCCTCCAGCAGTGTCAGAGGTCTGCACATACATGAGCAATGAGTACACACCTCTACCTCTCACATTCAAGGCTACTACAAGGGCTAGTTAAAGTGTGGACAATGGACAGCTAGTGACTCTACGTTAGGACTTTTAGTTAGCATTCCATCTACCAAACCCACCTACATATGTAGCTAGCTATATTACCCATCTCTTCCATGTTACGTTTATACTGCTCTCCTCCACTTCTCTGACCTGTGGGCGTGTGATCTCCTCAGCGGGTGGAGAGGAAGAGCGAAGGGTGGTCGCCGTATCCACTGGCTCTGGACTGAGAATGTCTTCAAAGGGATCCATACTGTTCATCAGTTTCTTAAACTGCATGGTTTAGCACAGACCACAAGGTAGTCACCGCCCATTCTTGCCATTCCCTCTCCCCCCCCACACACCTCACATCCCCCTCCCCCCACCCCCACACACCTGCATGTATAACTGCAGCAAGTCCTCCTTTGCCTTGCCTGCTGCCCTGCCGCTGGTCGCCCGCTCGCCTCGGAGGTGCTCCAGCACAGTGGTGGGACTGAAGAGGACAGCCTGCTTCCTCACTACAGTCTTGTCGAACTGCTTGGTGGACTCATTGGGGTTGTACTTGGAGCATTTGCTGCAGTTGACAAGGGTAACACACATACACTCACTCAACACAAGACGTTCTTATCAACAACAACCACAACAACCCTAGGACACACGTACATTCAATAGCAATAACTCTAGCTATCATACGCAGGTTTTGTTAGTTACATAAATACATATCTTTAACTTTAATCAGGGTCATATGTGTACATACTGTACCTGTCGTTTAGGTTGTAGCCCAGCTTTAGGTGGAGGCTGAGAGTGAGGAGGAGGAAGCAGCTTTGGCTGTCATTGCAGCACTGGCTCAGTTTCTCCATGTCGCACGGCCTTTGACCTACGTACATACAGTACATAGGAGGGAGGTGTGCGTGTGGCAAAGATCATGCTTCAAATAGCATATTGCAACAGACAATGCCTTCCAGTGCACTCTGTAGGGATTTGCGTGATTATGTCTTATAAGGCTAATGACTCACATAGAGCCTCGAACCTCTCACTGTCTTCATCTTCTTCACTTCCCAGTTGTAGGGCCTGTGACATAAACCGTGCGTAATGATATCTTACACGCCAAAGAGGCAACAACAAGTTAAGGACTGCAATTAGCTGTAATTATGTATGTACTGTGTAAATATACATTTTCACAGTCTGCATCATGATCAAATTAACAAAATACAGTATGCACAAAATTAACAAAAATCAGCCAGGTCCATAGTTACGTTCCTACTGTACGTACGATAGACCTGTAGCCCTTGACCCTTGACACACCCTCACCTCTCTAAACCCCTGGTACACTGCTGCCCCATGCACAGCCATTGCCATGTCTGTCTCATGGATCACAAACAGAGGCTCCTCTAGTGTGTTGTACGGGAAGTATGCCAGGTTGTCAGCCAAGTATAGCAAGTAGTGGACACTGTTCCTCTGCAGGGGAGGAGGGGGAGGAGGGGGAGGAGGGGGAGGAGGGGAAGGAGGGGGAGGGAGCAGAGGTACACATACATAGCTTAGCCTCGTGTGCCAGACTACATACATGCAGCTCTGCCAACTTCAACTGTATGTGTGTGTGTGTGTGTGTGTGTGTGTGTGTGTGTGTGTGTGTGTGTGTGTGTGTGTGCGTGTATGCACGTGTGCAAGCACTTACTCTGTCAGTGAATTGGTTGATGATGGTTCTGAGGAAGGGCCTGCGCTTCTGCTTGCTGCTCCTCAGCAGAGTGTACACGTGAGCAAACATGCTCTCCGGATCACTCATGTCCTCAGAGCACCCCCGCACAATGCCCTGCACACCAACCATCCAAACAAGGAAGCAGTGTTTGCTCTGACACATACGTACATACATACAAACACATGCTTGTGTATGAGACACATAACATTCCTCGCAGCTCCTAGCTAGGGACACTCACCGGTGAAAGGAGACACTGGAAGTCATAGGAATACTTCAGTCCAGCCAAAAGCTGGTTCTGTGTGAAGCCCCCATAGCGGCTGTCCAAGTCAGAGACCCACTGACAGGCTTTTGCAGAAATGGATGGTTCACAGTCAGTTGTCATGGCCATTAGCCATGGTGCACACTACACATGGGGGGGGGGGGGGGGAGGGCAAGAGAACAGTTCACACAGCCATCACAAATTCACAAACCATTACTGTAGATTGTGTTGTGTATTACAACATTGATACAGTAATAACACATAATTATACAGCAATACAGCGAAGTGTATTGTATGTTCGCTTGTACACATGTTGGTATTAAGGGTGCACACCTGAGCAGGAGGGACAAGTCCCAGTTTGAGGACCATGGAGACCACTTGCATCACAGCAGAGCGGACTTCTGCTTTGTGGTGGAAGTAGCAAGCAAACACCTCACTGGCATACGCTTGTGCAATGCGGCTGTTGACACTGGTGAATTGGAGGAAGAAGGAAGGGGGGGGAGAACTAGCATAGGCTGAGCTCTGAGTGTGCAAGTGCAACTGTACAGGGGCTCACAGAGACAGCTGGTCTCCCATATCAGCTAGGGTTTCTGAATCACTGTCAGAAGCATCTGCTGCTGAAGCTGGACAGTCAGTGCAACAACAACAACAACAGTTACACACACCACAACAAAACATACCGTAAAACCTTAAGGAACAGCACAAGTCCAGAAAAGACACTAAACTCATGCTCCTCCCCCAGGACACACACACACACACACACACACACACACACACACACACACACACACACACACACACACACACACCTTTTCTGTGCTGGTGCTTTTCCTTCCATCGCACTTCATCTTCACTGAAGTGGTAGAGGAGGTTCCTCAAAAGCTGCATCTTCTGCTTCACAGAGGCCTTGTTCCCCAGCCAAGCAAGGTACACACTGTGTGTCCTCTTCTCCAACATGCAGTCAGGATAGCGAATGCAGAAAAACCCTACAAATGTATGAAGACACTATAGACTTGGTGCAACTGAAGTGAATTACAGAAAAACACAGCACACTACAGTGTGGAATACAATGCCCCTCACACTGTGATGACTGCACTCCCCCTACCCTTTCTCTGTGCGTGCGTGTGTGTGTGTGCACACCTACATATGTACGTACATACCAAGGCCACTGACTGCCTTCAGACGAACTTCCTCATCACAGTACTCAGTGAAATATGTGAGCTGGGCCAGCACCTTCTCCTTCACAGGCAACATCTACACACAGACGGGGCATAACAATACCACTACATACATACAGACATACACACAGACATACATACGTACACACATGGCACAACCCCACAGCAAGCCGTGTCAAATACTCCCTAGAGCATGCAGCAGCCAGCAATGAGCAACAGACAACATCCACAGCCTCTGCACCACATACGTAGCTACGTACATACAATTGGCTTCACGGCAATACAGCTTCATACATACAATCTTACACATGAATACACTCGTGTAGTTGTTGATGCTGACCCTCTGCACATCCACTCACCAGGTCCGGCAGGGGCACCTCAGTGGACACTTGGTCAAAGTCAAAGTGCCTGCACATGAGACTGACCACAAAGAGGGAGCGGAGGAGGAGGGAGCGCTGGGAGGCCAGCTGAGGGCTCTGTTGGTCGCGTGAATGGAGAAGGCGGACCCTCTCAAGGAACACTGGATAGAGCAAGACAGCATGTGGGTACATACAATAGTGAGTACAGGCCCTTTGCATGTTCTGATAGACACACATGCATGAGTATGAAGATACAGCTTGTCCTGAAGTTACTGCAAATTTGAAAGAAACACACTTACCATAAAACTTTTGGAAGCAATCTGCCACTAGTTTGTAGTTGTGTGTCACTTTGTTCGCCACTGCATCCATACAGCCTACACAGGCTTGGAGCACCTTTGGGCAGCACGCAGCAAGCAAGGAAGGACACACAGCACACATAACACACACTCACATGCACACATGCACACAACAGCACAAAAGGTCTTAGTGCCATGGGTTGCAATGCATATGTACGTTAGGTCCTTGCTTCAGAATGAGTTTGACCATTTCCTCCTCCACGCTACTCAGGAATGATGCGTCAGGATGAGCCACCAGGGGAATCACCTTCTCCAAGATGCGTGTGACGTACACAATAACTGCAACGTCATTCTCGCCCTACATGCATGGGCGGGGTGGCAGGAGGGGCTACTGCATTCCCACCAAGCTGGCAACAGCACACAAGTACGTACACATGCGTAGGGTGATGTGCATGTCCATGTGTGTGTGTGTGTGCACTCATACTCACCGTGCACTTGATGCTGAGGTACGGCTGCAGGGTGGTGGTGTGCCTTACTAGCAGAGCGGGGTGCACCTTGCAGAAGAGGTAGAGCGTGGTGACTGATGCCAGCAAGCTTCCCCCCACTCCGTTACTGTCCGGTTGGGCTCCTAGCAGCAAAGGGGGATAGGACCATTCATGCTGGACCATTCACTCAAGCTCTGTACAACAAGTTAAGTCAGTCACCTTCCTTCTCATCCAGTGTCAGGAGCATTCTCACTACCGTGTCCACCATCTGCTGCCACACATCTAACAGCACTCTAGGCTGTACCCCCTTGTCACTGGTCACAAGCTGGAGGGATAGGGCAAGAGGGAGCGGAGGGGAGCGGAGGGGGGGAGGGGAGGTGCCTGATGTATACCACCTATACCGTAAGTACGTAACATGCACTACTACACGCATACACACGTACACACCTGATGTAGTAGCTGCTCAAAGAACTCATGGACTACATCGTCCACAGAAAGCTGCAAGTCAGAGCAAGCACACAGACAGACAGACACACAAGACACACACACACATCTTACATACCCCAAACAGAATACACATATTCACTTTAGCATACGTACGTACATACTGTAGTGGTAGCATACAAACAGACCACAAATGCAGCATGCTACGCATGCATTTTGCCCCCCCCCCACACACACCACTGCAAGCAGGACGCACCACATCCATTATGTCAAGGACTCTCTTCTGCAGCTCCTTCTCCAAGTCGAGGCCACTGGCTTGGGGCAGGGTGAACCACAGTGACTGGAAGACACTGGTGACCAGGTTCTGTACAAAGAAAAGGCCAGCAGCATACAACACAACCTCATCCCAGTTCCACCACCAGCATTCCTAAGTGTACCCCACTACCTGAACTGCCTCTTCATCACTGATTCTACGCAGAATCTTGCCATAAACATCGGATCGCCTTGGAAAGTTCTCCAGCTGCAAGCATATGTCTCTGAAGATCTTGATGACACGCTTGCGCACGCTGACAGAAGTGTCCTGCAGAGATGGTACGTACATGTGAACACACTAAGCTCTACACCCAACTAAGGCATTAAACTGTAGCTCAGAGGGTTACATATACTGTAAGTATGGCTCACCAACATTCTGACAATCAACATGTCGTAGTACTGAGTGACAAGGTCTGGTTTTGTGAGGACAAACTTGCCCAGCAGCTCCACTGCTGCTTCCCTCACAAGAGCAGATCCGTCTGCAATGTGGTACTGGATGCTGTGACAGACCTCACTCTGAGAGGAGAGGAGGAATGGAATGAATACTATTAACACACGCACACACCGCAATATGCACATGCACACGCACACATACACATACACACACACACATACACATACACACACACACATACACATACACACACACATTAGACTCACTCTTGAAAGAATTGATGGATCAATGGCTACCACAGCTGAGAGAGACTTCATAGCTTTTGTTCGCACGTGGACAGACGAATCCTTCAGCACCATTAACAACTTCATACATGGAAACACACAAAACTGAGGTCAACAGTACACCCCTTCCTCATGTGTACACCACAAGCCATGCGCATACAGTGCAGGGCAGTGAGTTGTGTACATACAGTACATACGTACGTACCTGTCTCAAGAGGTAGTCAAAGCTCTTGCTCAGAGACCGGAAAGAGGCCAGAAACCTAGTTACAATCACAGCCTTCTCATCATCCAAAACATCTTCAAGTCTTCTGCAAGAGTGTTGAACACAAATCAAAGCATGAGAAAGTATAAGAGTACGCACACACACACGCATGCACACACGCACGCACACCATTATGGCACAATAACATATACGTACATACATAATATATGTACACTCCCCCATAATGCACACCTGGACTTAGAGCTCTTGTGGAGTAGAGTCCTCAGGAACTCCTTCTTCTGCTGTGCATCTTCCTGGAGCTGTGCAGCGTTGGCGGCAGGCCTGTCCTCGTCGCCCTGTCGCGCCCTCCCACTCCGCTCCAGCTCTGAGTACAAGTCCGACACCCACTGACCAACGCTGAAGTCCACAGCATACTACAGGGGACAGAACACACGTACGCGTACAACACACATAGCAGGAATGCCAGGGCATAGTGCATACACATACGTACACACCCAAGTTCCCCTTTATTGATGCAAGTTCATATGTACATACAAGCATAGGTTACAACTCCCACCAGCCCCACAGCTGAAGGCCCACTGCAGTGCTGTGTGTGTGTGTGTGTGTGTGTGTGTGTGTGTGTGTGTGTGTGTGTGTGTGTGTGTGTGTGTGTGTGTGTGTGTATGTGTGTGTGTGTGTGTGTGTGTGTGTATGTGTGTGTGTGTGTGTGTGTGTGCAGCTTACAGAGCACGCCGGGTCCAGCTGTGTACGTCTGTTCAGGTAGGCTATTAGTGCCCGCTGGAGGTGCTGTGTGTTTTCTGAGAAGGCATCCTGAATGACGGCAATGGAGGGTGGAGGCAGGGAAGGGGTTGTGCCACATGTGAGGGCAACAACAGGACCACTCCCACAGCTCACCAATTTGCCAATTCCCGTTGGGGAGGGGGACTTGGAATCAACTTTGCATTGTAATACCTACAGACAAGGGTTGGTGTACATCTGTACTGTACGTGCATGTGCAAACACAGCATTCATATGTACACTCGTCCTTGCAGGAAGAACAGTATCAGTGTGTGCTACATTCAGTATCCCTAACAGGCACACAAGGCCAGCCCATACTCCCTCCCCCCCCAGAGAATGCCCACTGTGTCACCCACCTGTGAAATGACGTCAATGATGACCTCGTTGTCATCATCAGTAGTGACCATGGCATCTCTCCTTAGCCTTCCTGCAATGCTGCCTATGTGTTCCAAAGCCAGCAACCGAAGGTGAGAGTCATTCGACTTGTTCATGAAGGTTTGTGTCTGGGTGGACAGGAGTGCCACCACTGGGTTAACATAGGCACATACACAACCTAATGCAGGAGATGTGTGTGGATGAACCTACATGCACACAAGTACACACAATACACAATACACACACACACACACACACACTCACCAGTAGCCCTCCCATGAGCATCAGGAGCAGCTCGGCAGCAGGCCATTCCGGGAGGTGCAAGGTGACCAGCAAGTCTTGAACAAAGTTGTCAAACAGAGGTCTGAAATCCTCCTCATCCTTGCTCCCACTGCAACATCTACAGCATGTGACAGTGAGAAGACATGGAAGCATCTCTCCCTCCCTCTGTGGGTGTATAGTGTGAAGGTTACAAATTAGCTCCGCAGGGCTCACTTCTTCATGAATGTGGAGAGGAATGTTTTGGCAAACGTTGAGGCAGTGTTGAAGCTCATCAGAAGTTCCTTGTCCATTTGCTCCTTCAACAAGACAGTGCAACAAGGCATGTGTACAAGACACAAACATTACTAGCACCGGAGTAGATCTTGCTAGTACAGATGACTATGAAACAGCAGCACACTCATGTGTGTACATACGTCTGTACATATACACACGTGTGTACACACAGGACTCTCCTATCTGCATGCCTGCATGCTAACCTGCTTTGCTCCTGCACTCATTTCCTTCCCGTTCTCAGCCACTACCTTCTGCAGTGGGTCCTCGTTGGCTGGGTTGACCACGATGCACTGCGCCATCTGCAGGATGAGGGCTGTCACCATCTGTATGGTCTGCCCACCAGCCAACCTGTGTATGTACGTACGTACGTACATCAGCACACAAAGAGAGCAAGGACGAGTGCGTACATACAATGGATGGACACTGTGCTTGCTTGTCTTGGTGGTGTACTGTAATAGCAATGTACGGTACTTGTCACAAGTTACTTACGTGATTCCGACGTATTCTGCAGTATCCCGTTGAAATTTCCGTGAATGTCGGCGAAGGCTGCTGCAGATCGGCTGTGCCCCTTCCGTGTACTACCGCGCGGGTTCCGCAAATTCCTTGAACGACGGAATTACGCAACACACCTTCGAATGGTGAAGGCGTCGTTTCGAGGGCGAAGCGCAAGCTGAGACGATTAGAGCGAAGCTCTGGACGATTTCATAGGTATACGTATACGTGACGTTATTCTGAACGACCTTGCAGCCCCGCACGGAATATGCGATCTACTGCGCGGAAGTCCACGCGCAGCCTTCGAGCGGTCCGCGGTCTGCTGAAAAAAGTC
The DNA here is from genome assembly GCA_949841015.1 of Aplysina aerophoba. NCBI lineage: Eukaryota > Metazoa > Porifera > Demospongiae > Verongiida > Aplysinidae > Aplysina > Aplysina aerophoba. Next base: position 4,827,797 of record OX465044.1, read on the forward strand.
GCCATTCTACCGCGCGGCGTTCTCCAGAATGCCTACTCGGCAATCCGCATAAAAACGTAAGTAACTTGTGACAAGTACCGTATGTATATACACAGTGGTATTTATGTATGCACACATGTACATATGTATGGATTAGTGTGCTGACAACAGGAAGTATGGACATGGTGGTGGTGGTGTGTGTGTGTGCGCACGTGCGCGTGTGTGTGAGTATAGTCACTCACTTGTATGCTCTGACATTCTTCTTGCTGGTTGGTAACCGTGCCAGGGAGGCAAAAATGTCCTCTAATATCAGGTCTCTGTGTTTCTCGTACTTGGAGAATATCTACACAACACATGCACACAGACAAATTAACAGACTATGAAGAGTGACAGCTGACTAGAAGTTGATGTGTGGATCACTTCAATCAACGTACTGTTCTGACGAGCTTCATGGCACTAAGCTGCAGAACACTGACGTTCTCAACAAAGAAAGGCATCATCCCCATGCCTGAGACCTGCCACATCAAAGCACAGAATTACACTGCCATGCGCATACGTACATACGTACGTACATACATACATACAGTACCTGCACTGAGATTTTACATTCTAGCATGTATCAATCTAGAATGCACACACACGAACTCACTCTATTTCCATTACATCATTCAGTCACTCCTTTACAGACCACACACATTAGGTGCCCATTAGTACACATTATACACATAAAGTACATTACTGCACGCACAATGTAATGTGTGTGTGCGTGCTAAGCACGTGTGTGTGTGTGTGTGTGTGTGTGCGTGCTAAGCACGTGTGTGTGTGTGTGTGTGTGCGTGCTAAGCACATGTGTGTGTGCGTGTGTGTGTGTGTGTACGTATGCGCAAGCAATGCTGTTTAGCTTACGTATGTATGTACGTACCTGGAGCACAAAGGTGTCCGGCTGTGATTGGGAGTGCAGCAGTTGTGCAAGGACGTCCACCACCTCTGTCAGCTTTTGGTAAAGAGGGTACACATGCTTGCCTGGCCCACCCGCATACCGCCGCTTGGACTTAATCCCCACAGTGCTGTCAACACCTGGCACAAGAAGGTCAGTAGGTACGTAGGTAGAGTTGAAAGTGACACACACACACACACACACAGTCAGTGGCAAATGAATAGCATCAGCACACATGTGCACACAGCTTCACAAAGTGGAATGTGAATTAAGCTGCATACAAGCAGTATGTATCATGCACATACATGCGTAATACGTATGTATGTATGTGCATAAGTATGTATGTATGATACAGAGGAGACTCTAGTAGACATGCATACTCACCTGCTTTGTAGATGGGGTCAAATTCAGGGTAGATGTTTGTTTCAAGGTGGAACCTACTCAGTGTGACAACACGCTCGTAGGCCTCATCCTGGTGCACTTGTTGCGACACTCTGGGGGCTGTCCCAATGTGAAGGATGACCAGCGCGGCATCAAGCCCCCTCAGAATTCGGCTAACTGTCACTTGCCTCCACACAGACACATCCTCATTACTGAGGCCTTCCTACAAGCAAACACAAGCATGATCTCAACACTGTGTGCTGTGACAATCATTGAGGGAATGCTCTGTGTGTGGTGTGTGTAGAGGGGGGAGGGGCAGTGGTGTGTGTAGAGGGGGGGAGGGGCAGTGGTGTGTAGAGGGGGGAGGGGCAGTGGTGTGTGGAGGGAGGAGGGGCAGTGGTGCGTGTAAAGGGGGGAGGGGCAGTGGTGTGTGTAAAGGGGGGAGGGGCAGTGGTGTGTGTAAAGGGGGGAGGGGCAGTAGTAAAATTGTGCGTGGAAGTGCTTACTGGCACTGTTCTGAGATTGAGTCCCTGTGAGTCCAATATCTGAAGCTGCATCAAGCTTACAACATGTAGGAGAGACTCTTTGGGCACCTACGTATGTAAAAGACACACACACACACACGCATACACACACACACACACACACACACACACACACACACACACACACACACACACACACACACACACACACACACACACACACACACACACACACACACACACACACACACACACACACACACACACACACACACACACACACACACACACACACACACACACACAAACACACACACACACACACACACACACACACACACACAGAGAGAGAGAGAGAGAGCACACATGAGCATGTATGCACATACGTACGTACACACAAACACAATGGTGTGTGTAAGACATGGTTACTTAATTGAAGACAAACAACATTATAAGAATCAAGGGAGGGGTTATAGCGGGGAATCCCCATCTCACCAGATGCAGGAGCCTCTGGTTCTTCAGTCCCACAGTGTCAATCAGCAGCTGGTACACAAAGTTGTATGGGAGTGCAAACTCATGAGGCACCCCTCTTTCTTCAACTACAGCAACAGGGAGTGAAGTGGGCATAACAGACGTAGCATGCACACAGGGAGGTCAGCAGTGGTGGGTTCGGCAGGTGTGGGAGTCACTGTATGGTACCGAGGTCCCACCTGTGGCCAGGGCGTTGGGCAGGCCCAGCTCGGCTAGCTGTTGCACGTGCTCCATCAGACTCAGATAGCGGTTGTACACCTCAGACTGCATTGGGTCTGTGGCACACAGACAGACAGACAGACGTACATACAGAAACGGAGTAAACCCTTTACCTACGTATATCTAAACATGCATACAAACTATGGAACAATGCACAAATAGTACACAGTAGTATACGTATGTAGTTGAATCTACTTAGAGCACACTCCAGTATACCCACTGTATGTAGTACTTACCAACATCTTCAATGAAAGCCTTCTTCTTTTTCTTCTTCTTGGCAGGCTGTGTGTCCTCTGTGGAGTACCCCGCTGGCACTGCCACAACTGCTGCTGTCGACAGTGGCTCCAGCTCCAACTCGAGGGTGGGAACAGCTTGCAGTGATTTATGGTACTTGCGAGGTATGGACACAATGAGGCTATTATTCTCCGAGGAGGATTTAGACCTCTTTCTCTGTATTTTGTTCTTTTCGGACGCTGGTGTTTGTTTTAGCTTGCCCAGGTTGATGGACACTGGGAGGGTGGTAGTCTCTACAACCGGTTGATCTAAGCTTGGCATGCGAGGAACGGTAGGTACTCCATCTGAGCTTTCTGAACTTAGTCGCTGCCTCCTCTTCTGCTTCTTGGTGGCCCCCTGTGGAGTTACATGTGTCCCACTTGCAAGGAGGCAGGCTGAGGTGCTGGAGCCAATGGTGTCTGACGGCGGCACAGCTCGGACAGTTCTCTGCTTTGCAAAACCTTTGGATGAGAACAACAGGAACAGGTCTCCACACAACTCTACTCAACACACACGTATGCACATGTACACACACACACACGTGCACACACACACACACACACACACACACACACACATACACACACACACACACACACACACACACACACACACACACACACACACACACACACACACACACACACACACACACACACACACACACACACACACACACACACACACACACACACACACACGTACACACACACACACATGCACACACAAACACACACCCTGCGGTGTCCGAAAACTGTCATCAGGATCTTGATGTGGAGTGGCCATTGCAGTTGTCTTGACAAGTGTGTGCCTCTGGTCTTCAGCTGCAAACAGGCACAGCACGGGACTATCTCACACCACTTGCTCACACGCACAGTAACTATCGACAGCAGTACCCAAACATAATTATATGTATGACTGGAGCAGATCTATGCGTGCACAGTACTGCCACAACTCACTGACTTCCATTCTGTTCAAAACTACTACTGGCTGAGCAGCTTTGCACAGGAGCACAGCATTCACAAGAGGAGGAAGAGAATCGTTGGCTTCGAGGGGCATCAACTTCTCAGAGCTCTCATTGAGCTTCCTACAGACACACACAGAGACAACACAACTCTTATAGATCACAAAAGAGTCGCAGGTGTATACACATATACGTACCACAAGGAGTAACTTAGAGAAAAGTTGGAGAAATGGGAAGGGCTGTATGTACTCTGTACAAGTTGCTGCATTCAATAGCTGAGACCCACTCCCACTCCCAAACATGTACACTGGGTCTGACCTTCCACACCAACATAAGCAGCAGCTACAGAGGTGCTCCATGCAGCACAGTTGGTCATCACGTGGAGACAGTGACGTGAGCACCGGCTGCAACCTACACTGAGTGGCATGCATACGTAGCCAACCCATTGTCTTGTATAGGCCCCACATACTTAGCCAACCCATTGTCTAGTGTAGGCCCCACATACTTAGCCAACCCATTGTCTAGTGTAGGCCCCACATACTTAGCCAACCCATTGTCTAGTGTAGGCCCCACATACATAGCCAACCCATTGTCTAGTGTAGGCCCCACATACTTAGCCAACCCATTGTCTAGTGTAGGCCCCACATACGTAGCCAACCCATTGTCTAGTGTAGGCCCCACATACTTAGCCAACCCATTGTCTAGTGTAGGCCCCACATACGTAGCCAACCCATTGTCTAGTGTAGGCCCCACATACGTAGCCAACCCATTGTCTAGTGTAGGCCCCACATACTTAGCCAACCCATTGTCTAGTGTAGGCCCCACATACGTAGCCAACCCATTGTCTAGTGTAGGCCCCACATACGTAGCCAACCCATTGTCTAGTGTAGGCCCCACATACGTAGCCAACCCATTGTCTAGTGTAGGCCCCACATACGTAGCCAACCCATTGTCTAGTGTAGGCCCCACATACGTAGCCAACCCATTGTCTAGTGTAGGCCCCACATACGTAGCCAACCCATTGTCTAGTGTAGGCCCCACATACGTAGCCAACCCATTGTCTAGTGTAGGCCCCACATACATAGCCAACCCACTGTCTTGTATAGGCCCCACATACTGGAGAACCTGATTTAAGAGTGACTGCTATTGCAATGTACAATAACTCTTCCCTTACAAATAGAGTGCAATTTGGTTGCCTTGTCAACTGCATTTACAATTTGCCATATAGGAATGCACGACACGCTGTGCATGTTCCAATTTGCATACTCACAGGAAATCTAGATTGACTTTGCCGAGTGCAGCTGCAATTCGCTGTGACACAGCCGTGCTAGCTGTGTTGAGAATCTTCTTAGTGTCATCTCTGAGGGGGGTGGGGTAGAGGATGCTGCTCTCCAGAGACGTTGGGAGGTGGGACGGAAGGGGTAAGTCGGGCAAAACTGGTTGGGAAGGAGGGAGATGAATGGAAGACAGGTAGGAGGTGTGAGAGTTAGTAGGAGGATACAGAAGTGGTGAGTAGAAGTTGACAATGCATGCCAAATGCAACAGTTTCCAGTAGGTCTGTGCTGTAGGAGTCATGGCAGAGTCAGACTAGACCTTTGTACTGCTCAATGTGCAGAATGCCTTCACTTACTATCTGACAAACAAACTCCTCCAAGTAATGAGGGAACGAAGGAGGGATTCACTGAATTCTTCGCCATTTAGTTGCCTCTGTGACAATTGCGGCAAAACTGAGATAGTGGAAGTAACGATAGCAGCCAATGACATACAAAGACTGGGCGACACTATAATACCTTCTTCGAGGCACTACAACAAAGCCTGAAAATACTCGTTGAACGCTAATAAGGCCTCCATTAACTCACATATCGTGTTTTCCAAGCTCGGGAACGAGCCCGCTACAGTCGACTGAAAATCTCTTACAACGCTTTTCGTGAGCTCCTCTCCAACTGGTACAAGGCAGATGTTGCTATGGAGTCTCAAAAGGCGGGTAAAGCTGTTTTCAAACATGTACGTATCATCCGCGCCAACGTTCCTCTAACCGCCATTTTCCCCCGACACATTACCGCATCTGCGTTCGCCCAATCGCGTAGTAGAACTAAACGCATTAAAAGTTAACGAGATTAAAATGGCTGCCGACGTCATTTACTCGTGCGCTCCTTCCGAAGTGAGCAACGTCTGCGTGCAGGCACACAGCCTTAAAGAAGGATTAGTTCTGAAGAGCTACAAGGGTTCCTCCACAGAAGATCGAGTAGGGTCTATTGCGCTGGCCGGCAAACACTTTCTGCTTGGGGCGATGCAAACAAAGCCGTTTATAGTGGTGTGGTTGCTGCAGAAAGTGAGGCTTCCCATGCAATCGTACAGTCTACGTCTCATCATGCATTTAGTGGGGTCAATTACACCACTGTTTTACATCTTCCCGCGCTGCCCCGTCCCCAGGAACACCCCTACCTGAGAATAGCCTGCTCTGGCAAAGTGGAGGCCATTGCCTGCTCCCCTGATGGCTCTCTGTGTGCTGCCGGGATCAGTGAGAAGGTGTACATTTGGGAGGTGAGGGAAGAAGAAACAGCAGCGCTTCCTCCTATCCACTCACACATAGTCTCGTGTAGCCAGAGGCCCTCCCCTTCTTGTCTTGTGTAATAGTGTAATGTGGAGTGCAAACAGGCCAACTGGGAGGGGGAACCAGTGAGGGTGATGACAACATTGTAACTTTGTCATCATATCTCATAGTGTACCATCCGGTGGTACAGATGTATGCATGTTGACAGATTGTGTGTGTCGTGTTGTTGAGATGCGTATACACATCTGCACATGTACCTCGCTCATGCCCACAGCAGACTATGGGCTGCTAATGCTCTGCACTGCCGGCTCTCCTGCAGGTGTCCAGTGGTCAATTGCTTGCCACTGCTGCGTGGCATTACCAGAACGTGTCAGTTTTGTGCTTTACGGACGACGGGGCCCATCTGCTGTCGGGTGCTCATGACAATGCAGTGATTGTGTGGAGGGTTGCAAGGTATGTAGAGAGGGAGGTGGGAGGGGATGTTACGGGCTGCCTCAGGGTTTATATTATATGTATTTGCAAACAAGTATTCTGACATGCTAAGGCAGTAAATATCAGTGGATACTGTTTGTGGGCCACACTTGTTCGTATCTGGGTATCAATTCATTTCCGTATTAAGTACATGTACATACATGTTTGTCACACAAGATTGTTAGTATTTGGGTGGATGGGCATGAGGGGTATATATGGAATTTGTGTAAATTGTTTGGCTTGACTGAGAGTCACAATAAGAATAACTCTGTAAGATATTTTATGTCATCTGTCCCCAGTTTATTAGCCAATAGCTTTCATGCAAGCAAGCTGGAGGCGGAGTTCACCGACCTTAGTTACCCTGGTCACGCCCCCAGCACTGATCAGCTCACACGGCATGTATGGAACCACCACACGCAGCCAGTGACAGGGATCCACTGTGGCATGGGTGGGAGTAAGGCTAGGGTCGTCACGATCTCCATGGACAGGACATGCAAGGTACACAATTCCCCCACTAACATGGCATTGGTAGTGGGTGCTGTGGAGCTCTAATCCAGGACTCCTTTACGTGAATACACCTCCAAATGGAGCAGAGTTTGCTGTCGTACAAAGGTGCATTCGTGTACAGTCCTACTCTACCATGCCAGACCCTCCCCACTTCCGGCTGCTACGAAGTGGAGAGGATCTAGCATACCTGACCATTGCTGACCTAACTACACCTGCAGTAGAGTGATTTTCTTTACAATTGATGGTTGGGCGTACCGTAATGTGCCCATAATTTGTTGTTGGTATATAACCATATGGCTATATGTATGTACGAAATCATTTTATGTGCATTTGATGGGCTGGTGTATATGTACCTATGTATACTATGCAGATGTATGCCTTGGATAGTGGGCGAATGCTGTGTTCACTGCTGTTTGACACACCCCTTACTGCTGTTGCCATGGATACACTTCAAACATGGCTGTTTGTAGGAGACACCAATGGCTCCATTACACAAATCAACCTTTTTCTTCCTGTAAGTCCATACCACAGCAACATACATGCAAGGATGTATGTATTGGCAGTGGAGGTCTCTGATGTGTTTGCTTGTTGTCTTCTCCCCCTCTGCAGGATGTGTACAGAGGGAGCACAGCATCAGTAGACCAGAGCAAACACGCATATAAAGGCCACACGTGAGTGACTCATGCAGATAATGTTGGGCAATTAGTTGATAATGTTTTATGATGTCCTCCTCTGCATTTGGTGGTGTATGCTAGCTGTGTATAGGGATAGACATGGGTTGATCTTGTTCAAATTCTATTGTTGTGTTGAGTCATTTTATGCGTACTTTTTACTGGCATGAACAGATATGATTGGCACTTGCGTAGATTTGCTAGCTCTTGTTGACGTCACTCTTCCCATTCAGGAAGTGTATCACCCGCTTAAAGACATCCAGTTGTGGGCGTGTCTTGGTCTCCGCCTCCTTAGAAAGCACTGTTATACTGTGGGACATTCGCAGTAAACAGTCAACAAAGATGCATATACTGAAGAGTAAGCCTCACCACCTGCAGTCCATGGTGGGAAGTGTAGACTGCTACCAGATCGCTCCGTTGTGGTGCTGCTAGATGGTACATAGTTAGCCTGACTCCTCCCCCTCCCCGTCGTGCTAGCACCTGTGACTGATCTGGTACTGGGACAGATGGTTGCAGCAAAGGGAGGACCAGTGAGGGAGGAGATGATACCTCCTTTTAGACCCTTTCTCAAGCAGGCCACGTCAGGTTGTTACCACATTTAGTATCTGTGTGTGTGTGCGTGGTTGTGTGTGTGCATGCGTGTGTGTGTGTGTGTGTGTGTGTGTGTGTGTGTGTGTGTGTGTGTGTGTGTGTGTGTGTGTGTGTGTGTGTGTGTGTGTGTGTGTGTGTGTGTGTGTGTGTGTGTGTGTGTGTGTGTGTGTGTGTGTGTGTGTGTGTGTGTGTGTGTGTGTGTGTGTGTGTGTGTGTGTGTGTGTGTGTGTGTGTGTGTGTGTGTGTGTGTGTGTGTGTGTGTGTGTGTGTGTGTGTGTGTGTGTGTGTGTGTGTGTGTGTGTGTGTGTGTGTGTGTGTGTGTGTGTGTGTGTGTGTGTGTGTGTGTGTGTGTGCATGCGTGTGTGTGTGTGTGTGCGTGCGTGCATGTGTGTGTGCGGATTAATGCCTGGTCCCGCCTTATAGGAGGTTCGGAGCAAACAGAGAAGACAAGACTGTCTTTGTGGCACTGTGACACTCCTGCAAAGCTGGAGGAGGTAGCACCTACTACTACAGACGTCAGACCACTGTCAGGAAAGGAACTATTGAGGGTCAGGTGCCTTCCTTGTAATGTATGCACCAGCATAGGGAGTTATGAAGGGGTAGGCATCACATGCGTACGTATACGTACAGTACATGTACATACGTATATACCTCACCTTCTCTCCACAACTGCTCACTCTTGCTGTGTCTGTACTGTGTAGATAGGCCCTTGTCCTGCATTAAAGGCACTCTTTATACTTGCTGCTGTTGAAGCTTTGAGCAGTGCTCTCTAATCTACATTTTCAAATTCCCTGGGACACATTATAGCATGTATATGCCTCTTGTGTACATTGTAGCTCCTACTAGCTGGCACGTACATTTTCAATTTCACTGGGATACATTTGAGTGTGTGCATATTGCATGGTAATCCCTGCTGGCACTGTATGTGTGCGCCATTTTCTGTCTCTGAATATTTAAGGCATAGTAGTTGAATTATCCGAAGTACGGCCATACTGTACAAGGAGAGAATTTGCACTTCTCAGAAATGTGACCATTTGTACCTCACCCTTCCCCCATGCATTATACATAAACTTAATGAAAGAGGGGAATCCCCATGATCATGCTTACCTTCAGCACTTCCTTTCCCGGAGAGTCCCAGTGTATTCTGTTCTGCTCCTTTAGGGTGTTAAGAAGCATTTGCTTCAACTGCGGACAAAGGAGAAGGCAGAAACAGATTCAGCTACTGTCAATGGTTTGGAGGCTGCCAAAGATTGCGAAGAGGATGTTGCAGATCTTCGAGAAGAACTGGCCAAGATGCGTCAAGTCCATAGAAAAGTCCTTCAGTTTGCGGAGGAGACACTCTTGACAGGAAAGCCTCCAAGCAAAATCTCGAAATTAATTTAGAAGTGTAGAAACTTTAATCTCAACGGACAATTTGAAGACATATTGCATAATTAATTAACTTGGTACTGTCTGTAAAATTGCTATGCTATAAGCAAGTACGTGTGTACTGTTATAATTAAAAATATAATTATAACAGTATATATATATTATGAGTACATATATTAATTCGCTAAATTATTTTATATATATATATAGTAAATACACACATGTATATACCAATATAAAATCATTCAAATCCTGTTACATAGGTCACCACACAATACCATGGGGGTGAATGACAACATTGAGTAACGTACTACTAACTCCCCATAAATCCTGCCTCCATGATGATGTACGTAATCATAAAATGGAGCTGGGGAGACATTGCCGTGTACAACTAACCAAACCATTGAATGATATGTTGGTTGCGTCTTAAAATGTGTGCATGTACATGCATGTGTTGTCTCCTGATCAATGACGTCAGCTAGTGTAAATAGAAGCAGGAAAGGAGTCGGCCATGCGAGACTGTCTAGAGATTGAGGTGGACCCTCAGACCCAAGTGTAAGCCTATAGTATAATATTATATATGTTACAACCAGACTGATATATAGCTATAAATTATATATAGTGAATTGTGACATTAAACTTTGAAGCATCAACACTCGTTATGTTCCTTTGCAGAAAGCTAGGGAGGAATCTGACATCAGCTGTATCAGCTGGAAGCCGAGATCGGCTAGTATGGAGAAGGAAGGAGTCCCTCAGCCACTGGTTCCCAGTGCTCCCCCCATGCCATTGGGAGGTGAAGCCACTCCCTACTACCAGGGCCTCCCCAGGAAGCCCACTCAGTGGACCACGACTGCAGCCAGCGCCCCTCTTCCCTATCACATGGTAGACCAGACACAGCAGCAAGCCATGCATGGCTACAGTGCTCCCCTCCTGCATTACCCAGTGGACCACATGACTGCAGCAGGTGCACCTCCTCCCTCCTACGAGGACACTCTCCAAGCACTCCACCCAGCGGCCTACATGACAGCACCTAGTACCCCCTAGGCCTCCTATATACCACCAGACAGTAGACTGGACACAGCAAGCCATCCATGGGTACAGTGCTCCCCTTTTACACCACCCCACTGCTGGACACCAATTAAGGTGAGGAGCCCTGACAGGACTGAGCTAACTGACTTCTGTGGGTGAACTCTTGTTATTACATGTAGCTACATATAGAGAGGTGTATTCCCAATTGTATTAAAGAGGGCTGTATGTGTATGGCTGTAGCGTTGGTAGCCAAGAGGAGGAAGTAAGGGGATCCATCAACTGTCCACCGAATTTCCCTATGGCACGTGACGGTCCCAAAAGAGAGATGTCGCGAATCGCTGAACGAGTGTGAGTGGTGAGTGATCGCTGAAGGAGCGTGAGTGGTGAGTGATCGTAACTTTGTGTACGAACATTTTAGCCAGCACCTTTAATTAAAGGTGAATCCGTTTGTATAACTTGCACGAGCACTGCCAGTTCCGGCACTTTGAGCCATGCAGGATGACGCTCAGTGTTTTTCAATCGGGATAGAAGATTTCACACATGCACAAACAGCTATTTGAAGGATCTATTGATATTCAAAGAAAACATGGCTGAAAGTAGCTAGAACATTCCGTAAGTGGCAAGTGCCTCAGTGCAATATATAGGTCTCAGTAGTCTCTCCCAAGTATATAAAAATTATGTGCAAACATGCAGACTTCAGATCCACAAAGCAGCACAGTGGACTGGACACAGATATACATATACAGAATATGCACAGAAAGTATTAACGGTGTACATTTCATGTAACTAAAAAGTATGCGGCCAGTTGCTGACACACACATGCACGCGCAGTTCAATTATAGTAAAGCTTACAATAGCAATTAATCAAGTATTGCAGAAAATACAATTGAAGAAAAGCAGCATACTTGTTATCTCGATCTCCCTATATATAATATAATAGCATTGGCAGTATGTTGCATGCAATTATCTACTGCTTGCTGAGGCAGCTACGGCAATAACAGAAATGATGGGTATTGCCACAAACAGAATTACCCACAATATGGTGGAGACAGCACTAATGATGATGCTTGCATTCCCAAACTTCTTCCTCTTCACATTGTCTCTGCTGGCAATACCCTGCAGAGTGATGTTATGTATAAAATATCACATGTCACATCACCATGCACATTATCATATAATTATATTACTAGGAGTATACGTATATACTATTGTATATTGTGCAATGCTGTATATAATTATGCATGGACAACAGAATGGTTAATTAAAGGGGAGAAAGTTTAAACATCAATGGTATGCAAAACAGTTGTTTGGTCAGACTTGACCAGACTTGACCAGCCATAGATCCAATATATATTAGGGGCAATATTGTGTGTAAGAGGCATGCAACAAGCATTATATAAATATAACTGTCAGAATTGAAGCACAACAAACAAGAGTTGGACTGCTGTAACACATGCTGCTTGATGCATGCATCACTAATTGAAATGCAGTTACAATTTAAACAGTTACATACACACATGCAGCTGTCTCTGATGCAATCAACTCACAACAAAGGCCAGTACCATTGCAGGGATAAAGCAGGTTAGAGCCAGTATATTGCCACACAGAAGGCACAAAAAGGTCATCACAATACTGAATATCAAGCCTGCAATAGGCGCTGTGTCATCTTTTTGGGTCTGTACAAACTGAGGAGGTGCCACTGGCTGCTGAGCTACCACCACAACATTGGCAGCCTGGTTGGGCTGGATGAAGAGAGAGGGGCAAGCTATGGACTAATAGCATTTGATCACACATGCAACATGACACACCAGTATGTATGTGGTCTTGTGAACCATAAGGATTGGTGATTCTAATAATACAGCACATAATACAGGTCAAATATCTATACAGTTGACTTGTCATGGGGTGCAGTATGAATGAAATAGCATGCCTGTACAAGCTTTTGCTAACTACACAGCTTGAAAGTGGCGACCTGAGAAAAAGAACCACGACCTGGCACCCGAACTCGTGGCCTACGCTCTAACGCAGAGTTTCAGCCACGCGAGGCACTAATGTGGCCACTATTCTTCACCTCCAATCGCTGTATATACGGTTATGGGCGGGCCGCAATACTGCAAACACTTATAAGACCCGCACCTGAAGAATCTGTGTGATGATACGCTCGCATATAGCATGCATGTACTGCAGGTGAACCACACCCAATTGCCACACCCTACTCTGAAGCAGCCTAAGTTACTATAGTAGCCACGTGCAATGTTTGTATGGTATACATTTGAGCATAAGTTTGTTCTGCATGTGCGTAGAAGAGAGAGAGAGTGTGTGTGTGCGCGTGTGTGTGTTTGTGTGTGTGTGTGTGTGTGTGTGTGTGTGTGTGTGTGTGTGTGTGTGTGCGTGCGTGTGTGTGTGTGCTTGTGTGTGTATGTGCACACAATCAGAGCACCAACCTGAGGCTGTTGAACATATCCCATTGGGTATGTGGGAGCAGGGTAGCCTTGAGCTGCAGGAGGAATGTATACAGAGCAGAATAGGAGAGCACATTATGGTCTCGAGTCTATTTACCCGTTGAGTCTACAGTGTTAACAGCCCATTAAGTCTACAATGTCAATAGCCCATGCATGCCTGCCATAGTGGATAGAGGCCTTACACCTGCATAGTCAGCTCTCAAGATAACCTCACATGCACTACTCTAAAACAGGCTTGATGACTTCACTAGGACAAGAAGACACTCCACCCCTTATCAGTGTCTCAGGCTAACTACAGTCGATTTCAGATTGCTTGTCACATCCCAGGGAAAACGAAAATCAAACTGACCATTTAAATTTGCTGTACTCGGTGACATCTCGGTATAGCTTGCATTTGATTGGTCAGTTTGGATTTTGTTTTTCACGACGATACAAGCAACCTGAAATTGACTGTAACTCCAAGCGGCCTCATTGTAGCCCCAGGTCGAACCAGCCTATCTACTGACTCCTACACTATATCAGACAGTGCTGTATATGTAGGGATGGTGGTGGTGGCTGTGTGCATGCTGTATATGTATACGTATATATAATAAGCATACACACAGCATATGTATATATATGTATATGTATATGTATACGTATATATAATAAGCATACACACAGCATATGTATATATATGTATATGTATATGTATACGTATATATAATAAGCATACACACAGCATATGTATATATAATTATGTGTATATGTATATGTATACGTATATATAATAAGCACTGGTTCTGATAGTTGTTTACATGTAATGTGTAATGTGGTTTGGCAGTTGACAGCTGGCGATTCATGCCTTGCCAGGAAGCCCACACAGTTTAGTTCCAAAAAGCAGGATGTGTGACACATGCTTTATACACATTGCAAGCATTTTGAATTTACACACCATTGGACACACAAGACATTCCATCCCTTTATCAATGTCGGCTGCCATTGCCAAAACAGGAAAGAACATATTTCCCCACAGAGGTGCTGACACAACACATGGACACTAGCTACACTACAAGTGCATTGTAGTAAGGTAAGTTGATACATAGACGTTCCTTTGTGTGTCTATGGTTGATAGCTGCCAGTTGAGTCTATAGTGTTCTCAACAGGTGATCCTTGCCTTCCTTCCTTGCTGTGTCACCATACCCATGCAATTACTTAGTTCCAAAGCAGAATGACGATACACTATAACATTACATACCATGATGCAACACATGGACATACAAGACATTCCATTCATTGGCAGGATGGGGAGTTGCCACACATCACCATAGCCTCACACTGGGCTACAGTGTAACAATCCCCCATCCTGCCTAAGACCGCACAGTCACGCTTATTACTGATAGCCTCTACCTCCTTCTGTTGAAACCACAAGTGTTCTACTTGGGGTGGATACAGAAGCAGCCAGTCATCCAACAATTACCATCGGTATGCCACACTGATGAGGCCCAACAAGGCTCTTCCATCTGTTTGTTGGATGACTGGGGAGGCGATCACTGTTGTCACAAATAGGACTTCGGTCCCCTGGCTAGTGATCAATTTGCATTGACCTGGCCAGGTTTGGCATAATATCCGGTGATCATTGCCACACATTCCATCACTTTTGGCGGCTATTGCCTGAACAGGCAGAAATAACCCCCCACAAAGGTGCTGACTTGTGTGTGAGGCATTTACCTTGGTATCCAGGAGTTGGGTGACTCAGGAGGGGAGCATTGTAGCCATGCATGGCTTGCTGCTGTGTCTGGTCTACCATGTGATAGGGAGGAGGGGCGCTGGCTGCAGTCATGTGGTCCACTGATTGGGGTTCCTGGGGAGGGCCCCGGTAGTAGGGAGTGGCTTCACCCCCCAATGGCATGGGGGGAGCACTGGCTGTGGCAGACTGCGAGACCAGTGGCTGAGGGAGTCCTTCCTTCTCCATACTTGTTGTATTAACGTAATTTGTCTCTTTCTGCACAAAGATACGACACCAGGCAATGACCAGTCAATCCCACAACAAGATTAGTACAAATGCTCTCACAACAAGAAAGGCACTTGCACTGGGTCAGAGGACCCTCTCTACAAACAGAAGAGATTCATAAGAGACGGCACATGCTCAATGTCGTACATTCATGGACTGTGTCGATAGAACAACGGTGAAATTTTGTTTTTCTTCCCCGAGTGTCGGCCTGGTTCAAAGTGCCAGAACTGGCAGTGCTCGTGCACCTTATACAAACGGATTCACCTTTAAACGTGCGGGCTAAAATGTTCGTACACACAGTTACATAAAACATACCCTTCTGCGGCACTCACCACTCACGCTCGTTCAGCAGTCACTCACCACTCACGCTCGTTCGGGGATCACTATCTACTCGCACTCGTTCAGCGATCACTCACCACTCACGCTCCTTCAGCACCACTCACGCTCCTTCAGCGATCACTCACCACTCACGCTCGTTCAGCGATCACTCACCACTCACGCTCTTTCAGAGATCACTCACCACTCACGCTCTTTCAGAGATAACTCACCCCCGGCCCACTCACGCTCGTTCAGCAATTCGCTATTTATCTCTTTTGGGATCGTCACCCCGACGTCACGTGCCATAGGGAAATTCCGTGGAGGGTTGATCCCCTTACTTCCTCTCTCGACAGCCAACGCTACGTACAGCCACACACATACTGCGTCCTCGCCCACACCTGCAGGCCATGCACGCGCAGTGATCCAACTATTATGTATTATTAAAACAGAATATTAGGTATATATGATTGTTATGTTATGCGCAAACGGATGAGGACCATCTGCGGATAGGCCTGTGCAAACTGCGGATCAAGGACTGCTGTGACAATCACCTTGGCAATTAATGATGATGAGCTGCACATCTGTCTATACAATGGCCATATATACTAGCTACATCAGGTAACAGCTGAGAAAGCATGATGAGTGGAAGGAAGCCATCTATACATAGGGGAAAGGATTTTTGAGCAGAAGCCATGTGGCAGTCTTGTTCTGTGAAGCAAGGTACTTCAGTCCCAGAGGGCCTTCTTTGATTGCACCTGGTAGAAAACAAAATCCATCTATAACATTATGCAAACAAACTAATCACGACTAACAGCACAGTATGAATGCACTTCTATATGACGTATATACCTATATATTATGTGCATGTGATTGTGAACACACGTGCAGACATTATCATGTGGCTGAAGGCCCCCAAGCACACAAAACATTCCCAACCATGACACTGGTGGGGATACAGCTTCTTTAATATAATTGAGTACAGCTCTCTCCATATAGGTACATGTTAATAACAAGCTATGGTGTATCTATTGCTATTGCTATTGTCACAAGAAAGTTACTGGCAAAGTTTGGCCTTGAGGTCATTAGAGGCCTGTATCCCAATTTCTTCTGCCATCTCCTCCATTGCCTTCAAGAGATCTCCCCAAGTAGGATCCACTCCTCCGACCCAAGCAAGCAACCCATCCTGGATTGCATGCTCTTCACTTCGGTTGTCACCGTAGTATTTATTAATCTGCGGCCTTGTTCGTCCAAGTTTCTCCAGCAGATCTCTACCGTAGCCTACTGTCACCTTGCTCACATACTCTCTCAAGATCGCGAGATGAGTCTTGTTATCCTTTGTCTTGAAATCTACAGTGACAACAACAACCAGCAGCACAGGGACTCTGTTCGCCATAAGAAACACGCATGCATGTATCGATTAAAATTTTAGCATAATTAATAGACATGACATAATAACAGACATGAAAATTACAAAGTCATCCATCTTTGCTAATTTGTTTGCACCGGTTGCCACAAAAGGGCCTTGGTCCTCCGGCGATTGACCATTTTAATTGACCTTGGAAAGTTGGTACATAGTAATTATCGCCACTTATCTACATCCACTGTTGTTCCTATTTTATTTTAGGTAAGCTTGCTTATACCAGCTTGGCTTTGTGCTTTCTATACAGTACAAGTTGCTAGTATAGTAAAACGCTAAGAACACATTCTCATCTGCCGTGCACTGCTCACTCACCACTATACTATCAGGGATACACTGCACTGCTATACGTATATATTGCTTCAGTTATCGTTGGAGTTCACTAGCCAATCGGATTTCTTGAATACACCAAACATTTCAGCAGCTCACTGCTGCCTTCTTCAGTGGTGACATTCTTCAGTGGCTGCTATATACGTACATAATGCCAGCCAGTATACAACACGTACACTGTTGTTGCAGCCTACTATACTATTTCTATATAATAATTATTATAGACTATATACACACACCACATTCTCTGAAAACTGTACATGTGAATGCGTTCCTTGATACCATGCTACTTTCACCATTGCTGTAATAGCACTATAGACCTGAATAGGAATCTATTGTATTCAAACCAATCATTCCATGAAACCATTGTAAATTGTTCCAAAAAAACTAACTGTGTATTTTCTGACTCAATGCATCAGCATGAGGTGGTCCTGGCTGTGGTGGCCCTGGCTGAGGTGGTCCTGGCTGAGGTGGCTCTGGCTGAGGTGGCCCACCTGCAAATGAAAACATTGTTCACTATGACAAACACAATGCATTACATAATCTATGCACAATGTCTATATATAAAAATATGCAAAAGCAAAACCACAGTGTAGCCACAATACATTCACAATACATTGTTCGCTGCATGCATATTCTTCCGGACACTCCCCTCTACATGCATAAGTATGTGTGTACCTGAATCTCCCCTCAGCTCTTTAGCCTTCTTCTCCAGCTCATCTGCCCACACCTCATAGCCAGATTCTCGCAACATCCGACAGAATATCCCAAACGCTGCATCACTTTTTCCTTCCAAGATCTCAATGACTTTTCCCACCTGCGCTGCATTGTTTGGCATGCCCTCTACCGCCTGCGCTTCTCCTTTGCTCATGAACCCACCTGCTGCCGTTTCCAGTTTGTCAATAAGTCCATTTCCAAGTTTTACCTTCAATTTTAGATCTCCTTTCAATGCAGTCAAAGCATCGCAGTTCCATTTCTTCATTGGACCACTCGCTGTTGAGAAGTAGAACAGTGGAGTAAATTAAGACATAAGCATTACTAACATGCCTTCTGCCTGAAGATATTCTTTACTGTATATGTAATTATTGGTTGATTCATACATGGTTTTCATTGCGCATGCGAGCATGTGTGCACGATGAGGCAATCCCATGTTGCACCTGACTCAGAGTGAAGCAATCAGAGACATACCAAGGCATCAGGAAAGGTGACTCCACCTGAAGACTGTGATGAGAGTTTTCAGATACTGCATGTTGTGGGTGGGCTTGTCTCATTGATGGAGAGGAAAGATAGTAGTTTCTATCCTGCTTCATTCACCTCCCCATGTGCACAAGATTCCAGTCCCTCACCAGAGCAGAGAATCCTGCCAAATACGGTTTTCTGTGCTAGCATTATTAATTGGTACTAACCAAATGTATTCACTGTAGAGTGTATGGTGTGACATGTCCACAGATTCTCGCTCGAAGGATGCTTGCATGCATTGGGGAACCTCACAGGAGGGGAGGGGGTGGGGGGTGGAAGTGGCCCGGAAATCAAGTGCCATGCAAGTAAGGGTTGAAGAGCAATGGAATTGGGAGGATGACAGTGAAAAAGTGGCACCCCTGCAAACAAACAACATTGAATCTGTAAGTGATCATGTGTGTGTGCGTCTGTGCATGTGTGTTGTGTGTAGCTCGTATGTGTGTGTGTGTGTGAGTGAGTGGAGCTGGCGTGTGTGCTGGTTTGCTGGTGGCGCTGGTGTCTGTGCGTGCACACGTATGTGTGTGTGTGTGTGTGTGTGTGTGTGTGTGTGTGTGTGTGTGTGTGTGTGTGTGTGTATGTGTGTGTGTGTGTGTGTGTGTGTGTGTGTGTGTGTGTGTGTGTGTGTGTGTGTGTGTGTGTGTGTGTGTGTGTGTGTGTGTGTGTGTGTGTGTGTGTGTGTGTGTGTGTGTGTGTGTGTGTGTGTGTGTGTGTGTGTGTGTGTGTGTGTGTGTATGTGTGAAACAAGTATATAGTAGTCAGTAGAGAAATGACCAGCAGTGATTAAGAACCTCTACCAGTCCTCCTACCAAAAATCAGTAGCGGATGTCTCCGAAAGAGTGGACGCAGATGTATACAGACACATTTCACTAGCTTCCTCAGCTTTTGGCGCCCTGAGGAAGTCGAACCTACT
Source organism: Aplysina aerophoba (assembly GCA_949841015.1). Lineage (NCBI taxonomy): Eukaryota > Metazoa > Porifera > Demospongiae > Verongiida > Aplysinidae > Aplysina > Aplysina aerophoba. The sequence goes on from OX465044.1 coordinate 4,847,426, forward strand.
AGACATAGACCTGAATCCTGCCACCAAGAGGATAGTCTACCAAGTATGAGCACTTGTGTACTGCCTGTTCTTCTCTTTGGGTCAGAATGGTGGACCCTCCTTAAGGGACACTCTAGACGACTAGATGCCTTCGATCCATCGTAGACGCATTAGAATTATCCTTGGCATCACCAACCACCAGCAGACCTGTCACATTACCTTACACCAGAACCAAACCCCAGCTTTATCCCCAACTTTGGGGCAACATGATCGTAAAATGGCAGCTATGAAACAGTGTGTGTGTGTGTGTGTGCGTGTGTGTGTGTGTGTGTGTGTGTGTGTGTGTGTGTGTGTGTGTGTGTGTGTGTGTGTGTGTGTGTGTGTGTGTGTGTGTGTGTGTGTGTGTGTGTGTGTGTGTGTGTGCTTGAGTTGAAGTATGAAAAACAATTTGATTACATTTGATTGATTGATTTGAAAATAAATAAACACAGGTGAATAAGTGTCAATTTATACACACCACACCCTGTCTTTACTACTCATTCGTTAAGAAGGAAGATCCTGGGCTTGAAGTGAAGGGCCTCGAAGACAACAGAAGCGGCCTAATTCAGTGTTGCAAGTGTTCTGAATGGCATCAACAATTGTGCTTGGTCATTAGCATAGATACTAGACCTTATATAAGGTCTAGTATTTATGGTCAGTAGTGACTGTAGATATGGACAACATTGATACTTGGCTCCAATAATTTACAGTAGGTAGGAGGTACGGTGGTCCAGCAAATTTCTAATTCCAAATAATTATTTGGACCAAGGGAACTTTTCAGGGAGGTCCAAATTTATCATGCAGGTCTATTCCGTGTCCTTCATGCTGACCCCCCCCCCCCCCCCCCGCACATGCACACTTGGGGGATCGACGATGAATTACTCCTCACTACGCCCTTCATTCTGACGACGTATTCGGAATAATGCGTCCTTTTGATTGTTCTTCGCGGACTGGGGGCATGGAGTCAGATGAAAGTAACTTTACACAGTCTGTTTTTGTTTGTGACCTTCATCTTCGGTTTCTACGAGCTAGTTGGCTAGCTACCTGTGACCATATCGAGTTCGATACAGCTTCGTATGGCGTCTTTCTGTTAGAGTCGCTCCTTATTCCCGAGCAACAACGAGCCGACCTGATCCAGGGTGGCTGCGTCAATAGTTGATGCCCCAGTTGCGATTCCCATTCATTTTGGCCAACGTTGCAACGCGAGCGGTAGAAGTAGACGTGGTGGTCGTTGTCAGAGCCTTACTAGTCTCTCTAGCTAACTGGGCGTGCAACGAAGTACTCGCTGACTAACCTGCCATCGTTCGTCACAGCCTTCTTGAGTTTCGTGACAGCCTTACTCTCAAGTGTCTGAGAGGGTGAGACTGGCCAGGACTGGAGGGAGATCACCCTAGCTGACCTCAAGTATGCATAGCCCTGCGAGCCAGCCCCTCCCCCACTGGCCGGAAGAGAGGCTGGCTCAGGGCACTAAAGTAGTGTAGTATATATATAAAAGGTCAAACTGCCTACATTACCCATATACCCATATATGTGCATGTGATTGTGACCACACGTGTAAACATTATCATGTGACTAAAACCCCCCCAAGCACTCAAACCCTTCCCAACCGTGACACTGGTGGGGATACAGCTTCTTTAATATAATTGTGAGTACACCTCTCTCTATATAGCTACATGTTAATAAGCTATAGTGTATCCAATAAATTGCTATCGTCACAAGATGCAAAAGCTACTGGCAAAGTTTGGCCTTGAGGTCATTAGAGGCCTGTATCCCAATTTCTTCTGCCATCTCCTCCATTGCCTTCAAGAGAACTCCCCAAGTAGGATCTACTCCTCCGACCCAAGCAAGCAACCCATCCTGGATTGCTTGCTCTTCACTTTGGCGGTTGTCACCGTAGTATTTATTAATCTGCGGCCTTGTTCGTCCAAGTTTCTCCAGCAGAACTCTACCGTAGCCTACTGTCACCCTGCTCACATACTCTCTCAAGATCGCGAGATGAGTCTTGTCATCCTTTGTCTTGAAACCTACAGTGACAATAACAACTGCTGGTGCAGGGAACAGTGCTAACAGAGATGGTTTGTGTGACATGATTTTGATAATGCAGAAATGATACAACAGAAATGACCAAGAAGTGCTGCAAAACTGTTAACGGGTTAACTTTGACCTCTTAACTGTTATTTCCCATGGCCCATCCTATTTTCCTACTTTGTGTAGCAGTCATTCAGTCAATGAATTCAACTGAAAAAATTCATACTTCCCAGCCACCAACCAAACACGCATATATGAAGCTACAGCACATAACATACCTACATAGACTGTATAGAGGAATGTACTGAATGTGTCTAGAAGATGGCTGTGTGGTATTTGGGCCGATGTAATGCAGCTAGCTATGGTATTGTGGCAAGCAGAACATTGCTAAATTTGCTGTTGCAGCTGGACTGTACTAACCGTGCACCTTCATAGCCAGGACAGCATCAGCACTCTGACCTCCGTTACTCTCACCTGCACAGGGGGAAGGACAAATAATGCACACACATGTTTTTACTAAGCAATCAGTTGTAAGGCTGATGCAACATAAGAACAACACAACCATGCATTGCACTGTAATGTTTATGTAAATATAGTGCAGTATATTATATGTACATAGGCAGTACGTGCATAGATACGTATGCTTTATTGAATAGGGCTGTGGGGTAGATCTGTACGTGTTTATGCACTCACCAAGCATATCCATTCAGAGGCAATGATGCGTGTACTTACCAAAGCAAGCAATCATACAAGTTAAGTGAGTGCCAGCCAATCAGAATAGGTCATAGCTCAGACAAACAAGTTGAAAGCATACCATGCATGCATGCATGTGTAGTATGTAGCTATAACTGCTTTCTTGATTAACTGCACATGCATGCACATTCTGTCAATTGGATCAACACAACTGAACATATATAGATGTTCTTCTATCTAATCACCTCCATTCCTGTGCTCTGGACTCGACGATTCCGGCTGAGTTTGAGGAGTCACTCCTGTCTCCTTGGGTGGAGTTGGCCGCTTCTGCGGTAGGCTCTTCAGTTCCTTAGCATGCTTTTTTGCTTCCGTTGCAAAGGACCCAAGCTCAGGAACTGCATTGGAAGGTATAAAGGTTGGAAGATAGCTACGTTGGACGATTTTGCTACATTGGAAGATATAATTATACATTAGCTATGTTGGAAGGTACAGCTACTTGGAAGAGCTAGCTATGTACAAGTGGCTAGCTATAGTGACCAATGCATGGGGGTTCTTCAGGGAAGTCACTAATGTACTCTTAATGACTAATGTACAGGTGTAGACTGCACTATGTAGGTTGCTTACACTAATATGGCACTATATGGTACACACCAGTGCTTACTGTAATAGGGTATATAGTGCCAATGGGTTATATGCCTCGACAGATAGCAGGTAAGGAAAGTTTATCCTCGTGAACACAGCTAGTGCATGCCACTCACATTTACTGTCATCATAATCGACCATTCGGATGTCATCGAGAATCACAGTGATGAGAGTGGCAATGTTGACGTATGTGTGGCCTTGGCTGCCGAGATCACCGCGGTGTAGCCCAACTACAATCAGTTCATTGTTGTACTCCCTCAGCATAGGGCTACCAGAGGATCCACCATATGATTCGGCCATGTGCCCAATGTAAGGGCCTACAGAAATGAGAAATTAGTGAATGAGGACCTGGAGACATGAGAGTGTAGCTTACGGCTTCCCTTCAATTCTGCAGATTTGCTCAGCATTTTCGTATCTGTCAAAGGCAACGGGTTGCTTTGGAAAATGCACCATGTACAACATATTATTCAAGCACAGCCCTTCGGTCTTCATCATATCTGCACACTTTGTCAGTGGGAGTGGCTTGGGGGCCTGATCTTCCAAGTGTTTCTGCAAGACATCTGTCTTCACTTCCACAACAGTGTAGTCAAACCTTCTTTTCCACATTGGGAACTGTGTGAACATCATAACAGGGCAGACAAGGTGAATAGTAATACTACTCTAAAATGCACTTTTAGGCAACAAAATCAAACTCACAGTTCTATCGTCCGTCAGGAAAAACTGGTCATTGAACAGCTCCTGGCCTTCTATCATAGTCCCTGGGTTAGTCTTACTCCTTCGTCCAAAGTAGATGTTCGCTTTCTTAGCCACTGCCAGTGAAGGCAAAACATGGTTGCAAGTCATCAGGACAACCTTCTTCTCTGCCCTGCTAATTGGAAGTTCTGCAATGAAACCGGAGCCTTTACCAAGTTTTGGGCTACAATGAGAAAGAATGCAAACTGGGCGATTAATCGTGATTGAGTAAAATGCACACATCAATCTTGCACTGTTGGCTTGGGAATGGCTTAGGAGTAAGTCACAGAGCAGCAGTCTGGTTCGGCGCATTAATATACATATCATATACTTGTTTAGCCAGACAATATCGCCTCGTAGTGTGATATACTGCACTTTCTTTCATAGAGGTTTAGTGTTCATCAGATCTCGGGATTAACCCTAGCCATAGATTATCCCAAACACGTAGCTAGTTGGGATAAACAATGCCCTGGCCGACCCACCCACCCGTGTAGGGGCAGATTGATCTGTCCCAGCAGGCCGTGTCCTGGCATCTACGGAACTTTGTGCGTATCCTCGTCTCACACACCACGCTCACACACAGACGCACACGTACGAGCTCGCTCTGACAGTCTGTCGTAGCCAGCTTTCCGCTCCGTAGCACTTACTCGTTAGTGTCAATGTGGACCACTGCCTGGATCACCATTTCTTTTTGCTCGGCGTGGACAGCGCCTGTGCCGCATCTTTGCACTACAGCGCCCTCATCGCGAAGCTGTATATTGTCTGCAGCAAGTGGGAAACAAGTAAGCTAAACTAGGCGAGATGGTGGACCGT